>CM029017.1:14000581-14342469 GCA_016801055.1 Panax notoginseng | reverse complement strand
ATATAACTAGGAGGGGAGAGAGAGTGGTAAAATCCTTCGCTAGTGTGTCCTAACCTAAGCTTATTTGTTGGTCAGTCATTAATATCGAGATATTATGTGATATGCTAATTTGTTAAATTAAACCCTTGTTTTGAAGCTGTATTCTAGAAAGATATCTGAAATACAGGAGATGAGCAATTGGAAAAATCATGATGATAAGGAAGATGGAATCTGATTGAAATGAAAGCAAGGTATTCTCAACTCTTTGAAATACCCAGGTACGTAAAATTTCAGGGACGAAATTTCATAAGGAGGGGAAGATTGTAAGACCCGAATTTTATGAAATAAAAGTATTCAATTTTTCTATTCAGTAAATGGTTATTAGTAAATGGTTAAATTGATAAAATTTTAAAGTTATGGGTGAAATATGATTTTTTTTCAAAATAAGCAAGTGGTTATAAAATAATCATTGTTGGCGGGGAATATTCTTTTGGTCGTGGAATATTCTTTCTGTCGGAGAATATTCGTACGACGGCGAGCTATTTGTGGGGCCCCATAACAGAATAACTGTCGGGTGAAGAAAACGACAAATTTAAGTTTTTACAAATAACGGCGTAGTTGTTACCGTTAACACTGTTGGAATACCCGGTGGTTAAAATACAGTAATACGCGTTATTGCACAGAAGTAGCACACGGTATTGCACAGTATTTTTTGAAATTATTGATTTTACGTAAGAAGGCACTACTCAATAATTGTTACAGTAATTACTGTTCAATATTTTATTTTATTGATTCAATAATTGCTACGTTGAAATTTTTATATTATTGTTGTTCAATAATTGTCACTGCACAGTATTTCCCATTATCAGATCAATAATTCATATTATTTGAATAGTATTATTAGATAGCATTATTGGCA
This sequence comes from Panax notoginseng, assembly GCA_016801055.1. Taxonomy (NCBI): domain Eukaryota; kingdom Viridiplantae; phylum Streptophyta; class Magnoliopsida; order Apiales; family Araliaceae; genus Panax; species Panax notoginseng. The sequence goes on along the minus strand of CM029017.1, from coordinate 14,341,571 downwards.
ATGTCTAGAAAGTTCTGTCTAAGGAGAGGTTTGGTCATCTAATTGCGCGCCAGTAAGGAGAAATCCTTATTGGAAAGCCCCCTCTTTCCTGGGAACGGCCTGTTGTCATAAATGTGATTCTGTAATATTATTTGTGAATAATTAATTATTGATTCATATGATAAGGAAATATTTTTTTATGTGGATATAAACGAGGAATATATTTTTGTGGTTAAAAATGAAGGAGTTAATGTTGAGATTTTTATCCGTATTTTTGTCGGAATGGAGGTATTAAAAATCAGGGTTTTTGAGATATTTGCGAGGGTTATAATTTTTAATCCGACCGTTGGATCGTGGTAATTTTTGGATATGTTATACATATATAGTAGAGTATATGTCCACAAATTTTGAACCGTTAAAAAATTAACGTATGATTTGTTATGAATTTTACGAGATGACTGGTTCAGAAATTGTTGAATTTTCGGAGTTTATCATTTTGGTGGAAAAATTCTAGAATTGGTGGGTCCCACTTGTGGTTGGTGAAGAAATGTGCTGAATTATATTTCAAATGTGGTGGGTGGGAATAGTAGCAGGTAAAGCCATCAGGTTACAGGTCAAACCTACCAAAATTTTCCTATAAATAGAGGGCTAAGTTAGAATTGAAAATCACACCAGAAACATAAGCTTTCTCTTTTTCTCTCTCTATATTATGAAGCATATTTTGTGAGTATTTAGATACTTTGAGAGTTGCTATTCAGTGCAAGTTTCCTTCGGCTTTGCATTCCAGTCAGAAGTATTGCTCTTTTGAGGTAAGGGATTGTAAGGGATTGTAAGGGATATTAAGGGATTTTAAGGGTTGTTATGATTTTCAGTTTCGTAATTTTTCTGATCTTCAAAAATTTCGAAAAAATTTGAAATGATATTTTGATGAGTTTTCTTGATTGTGTCCAAAAATGGTGATTTTTGGATGTATAGATTGAGAGTTATGAATTTTATGAGAAAAGACTATTTTAAAAGTAACAGCTTATAATTCCTTGTGGTTAACTCCAAAATTGATTAAATTTTTATTGGGAGTACATGTATATGATAGAAGTATACTCTGTAAATTTCAAATTTTTAGACAAAAGTACAATTTTTGATAAATGTCTAAATATTCGGCTGTTTTGGCCATATGAAAAATAGTAAATGACTTTTAAAATTCTGAGAAAAATATATGTTCACTATGGGACTATATTATGTTAAATCCCAGAAAAAAATATTTTTGAAATTGATTTGGTATTTTTTTTATGAAAATGGTCTAGTTATGAGTTAATGAATTAAATATATTTTGTGAAGTAAGAAAATTGGAAAATAGGATTTTATGACTTGAGAATCCTATATGAGGTATATGCAGATTTTTGATGAGGGTTTTGGTTATTGATGATGAAATCTTAAGAGTTGACATTTTATGATGATTAAATGCATTAATTAGTAAAGTGTAAATAATTTTAAATAAATTGTTTATAAGCTTAAGAAATGTTATTCTTTCAATATCATTATACCGAAGTATTGGTATGAATTTTACTGTGGAATTTCTACCTTTTTGAGTCGGTGTTACTATTCACGAGTTACTATTCACGAGTTACTATTCATGAGTTACTATTCACGAGTTACTATTCACGACAAAATTGGTTTCTTTTACTAACCAAATTATAGTTGATTTATGAATATTACTCTTGAGATTAAATCTATATGTTGATTATATTGATTTTATTATCATATATAACATTTTTATAACCCTGATGTTGAAATTCTCTTTCATTGGAGTGTAAAGATGGGTAGATTATTGGTATGATCATGACTAGGGTTCTCTTTGGACTGTAGTGCAAAGTTGAATTGTGACTGGTATGATCATGACCATTGAATTTACAATTGAATATCTTTAGCTTAAGTGTAAAGATGAATTGATTAACATGGTTATAATTATGGTGTATATAAATTCTGAAATGATTATATATTTCTTTGAGATATGAATATATTTGCCTGTAGTGCAAATATTAATTGTTGAGGAATATCTTTGGCCTGTAGTGCAAAGATGAATTGTAGATGAATATCTTTGGCCAGTAATGCAAAGATGAACTGTTGATGAATATCTTTGGCCTGTAGTGCAAAGATGACTTGTTGATGAATATCTTTGGCCCGTAGTGCAAAGATGAAGTTATTAGTATGATTATGAACAGGAACTGTGATTTGGTATAACCATGATGTTTGATGTTTCAGGTGATGAAAATTATCTTCGTCCTGGATGAGAAGAGGAATTTAGAACTACAGTTATGATTATGAGTTATTCATATGATTGTGGACCAGAATTGTTGATTGATGTTACAGGGATAAAATATTGTTGGTAGATTTTTAACATGGAGAAGATAATAGACTTTATAGTCTATTTGACTCTTCTAATGGATTGCTCGTTCGCTGCAACTATGGTTGAAATTTTTATCATTTACCATATGTTCTAAATCTCTGATTTATTATTGATGAAGGCTATTGATTATTTAATTATCTTTAGTCATGATATTCTTTACTGAGCTAGTTGTGCTCACCCTTTTGCTTCACAATTCCTTTCAGGTAATAAGAGTGTAGCTGGGTCGAGCGAGGGTAACGGGGAAATAGAACGGTGGTCTCTAGCTGTGGATGTTCTCCCGAAACAGTATAGAAAAGTTCATTTAGTAGTTATATTTGGTGAATCCAATAGGGTAAGGTGTACCCAACGTTGGAAGGGTGGTTTACCACTATCATACAAGATGTCTAATGACATACAACCTCGTGTCATCATAAGACAGGGATGTGCTCATCCACTTGCTGAGTATATATACGAGCACTACCTATATAATCTTGGTGTTTGTTTGAAGTATAATTCTCAATTAGAGACAGTGGAGATAATGATAAGTCAAGAGAAGACTCACCATTGGGAAGAATATGATAGTAATCTTCTCGTTTTTCTTTGGGGTCTATTGGGTATACCAAGGATAATTCTGTGGCCATATGATATCTATCACAACCTAGAAGCATGGGCCTCCCATGTACGAAGGTTTCCTTAAGCACTTCCCAAAGATTCTAATTTCCAAAACAGTTTTTGACTATACCTTTATGTAAGGTGTCATTGTGAGGTGATGTCCACGATTGGAACATGAGTCACATTTGGTATATATTTGTATCCAAACTCACAGCATATGTGTTGTTGTATTTTGCACGACAATTGTTGTAATAAGGTTGTAGTTATTTTCTGTACCATGTATTTGGCGACTCAGAATAGATTGGATTGAATGGACCTATTTTGGGGTTGTCACAGGGGTATCAGAGCTATAAGTAAAGAGCCCGAGCCTCTCGCTGGTGACTTCCTGTTGATGGGGGATGCACGAAGCCAGACTCTCCGTAGGGGACGCCGTTCTGCGGTGGCAAACTGATAGGTACCATTGTGAGGTGCTGTGGTTGAAGCACCATGAGAGTCACAGGTGGTATCAGAGCTTAGGGATATGATCTTTGGCGGAGATCGGGGAATATAATAGGAGGGGAGAGATGAGTAAATCCTTCGCTAGTGTGTCCTACCTAAGCTTATTTGTTGGTCAGTCATAATATCGAGATATTATGTGATATGCTAATTTGTTAAATTAACCCTTGTTTTGAAGCTGTATTCTAGAAAGATATCTGAAATACAGGAGATGAGCAATGGAAAAATCATGATGATAAGGAAGATGGAATCTGAAATGAAAGCAAGGTATTCTCAACTCTTTGAAATACCAGGTACGTAAATTTCAGGGACGAAATTTCATAAGGAGGGGAGATTGTAAGACCCCGAATTTTATGAAATAAAAGTATTCAATTTTTCTATTCAGTAAATGGTTAAATTGATAAAATTTTAAAGTTATGGGTGAAATATGATTTTTTTTTCAAAATAAGCAAGTGGTTATAAAATAATCATTGTTGGCGGGGAATATTCTTTTGGTCGTGGAATATTCTTTCTGTCGGAGAATATTCGTACGACGGCGCAGCTATTTGTGGGCCCCATAACAGAATAACTGTCGGGTGAAGAAAAACGACAAATTTAAGTTTTTACAAATAACGGCGTAGTTGTTACCGTTAACACTGTTGGAATACCCGGTGGTTAAAATACAGTAATACGCGTTATTGCACAGTAGCACACGGTATTGCACAGTATTTTTTGAAATTATTGATTCTTACGTAAGAAGGCACTACTCAATAATTGTTACAGTAATTACTGTTCAATATTTTATTTTATTGATTCAATAATTGCTACGTTGAAATTTTATATTATTGTTGTTCAATAATTGTCACTGCACAGTATTTCCCATTATCAGATCAATAATTCATATTATTTGAATAGTATTATTAGATAGCATTATTGGCAATGTCTAGAAAGTTCTGTCTAAGGAGAGGTTTGGTCGTCTAATTGCGCGCCAGTAAGGGTATCCTTATCGGAAAGCCCCTTCTTTCCTGGGAACGGCCTGGTTGTCATAAATGTGATTCTGTAATATTATTTGTGAATAATTAATTATTGATTCATATGATAAGGAAATATTTATTTTATGTGGATATAAACGAGGAATATATTTTTGTGGTTAAAAATGAAGGAGTTAATGTTGAGATTTTTATCCGTATTTTTGTCGGAATGGAGGTATTAAAAATCAGGGTTTTTGAGATATTTTGCGAGGGTTATAATTTTTAATCCGACCGTTGGATCGTGGTAATTTTTGGATATGTTATACATATATAAGTTGAGTATATGTCCACAAATTTTGAACCGTTAAAAATTAACGTATGATTTGTTATGAATTTTACGAGATGACTGGTTCAGAAATTGTTGAATTTTTGGAGTTTATCATTTTGGTGGAAAAATTCTAGAATTGGTGGGCCCCACTTGTGGTTGGTGAAGAAATGTGCTGAATTATATTTCAAATGTGGTGGGTGGGAATAGTAGCAGGTAAAGCCATCAGGTTACAGGTCAAACCTACCAAAATTTTCCTATAAATAGAGGGCTAAGTTAGAATTGAAAATCACACCAGAAACATAAGCTTTCTCTTTTTCTCTCTCTATATTATGAAGCATATTTTGTGAGTATTTAGATACTTTGAGAGTTGCTATTCAGTGCAAGTTTCCTTCGGCTTTGCATTCCAGTCAGAAGTATTGCTCTTTTGAGGTAAGGGATTGTAAGGGATTGTAAGGGATATTAAGGGATTTTAAGGGTTGTTATGATTTTCAGTTTCGTAATTTTTCTGATCTTCAAAAATTTTGAAAAAATTTGAAATGATATTTTGATGAGTTTTCTTGATTGTGTTCAAAAATGGTGATTTTTGGATGTATAGATTGAGAGTTATGAATTTTATGAGAAAATACTATTTTAAAAGTAACAGCTTATAATTCCTTGTGGTTAACTCCAAAATTGATTAAATTTTTATTGGGAGTACATGTATATGATAGAAGTATACTCTGTAAATTTCAAAATTTTTAGACAAAAGTACAATTTTTGATAAATGTCTAAATATTCGGCTGTTTTGGCCATATGAAAAATAGTAAATGACTTTTAAAAATTCTGAGAAAAATATATGTTCACTATGGGACTATATTATGTTAAATCCCAGAAAAGAAATATTTTTGAAATTGATTTGGTATTTTTTTTATGAAAATGGTCTAGTTATGAGTTAATGAATTAAATATATTTTGTGAAGTAAGAAAATTGGAAAATAGGATTTTATGACTTGAGAATCCTATATGAGGTATATGCAGATTTTTGATGAGGGTTTTGGTTATTGATGATGAAATCTTAAGAGTTGACATTTTATGATGATTAAATGCATTAATTAGTAAAGTGTAAATAATTTAAATAAATTGTTTATAAGCTTAAGAAATGTTATTCTTTCAATATCATTATACCGAAGTATTGGTATGAATTTTACTGTGGAATTTCTACCTTTTTGAGTCGGTGTTACTATTCACGGTGTTACTATTCACGAGTTACTATTCATGAGTTACTATTCACGAGTTACTATTCACGACAAAATTGGTTTCTTTTACTAACCAAATTATAGTTGATTTATGAATATTACTCTTGAGATTAAATCTATATGTTGATTATATTGATTTTATTATCATATATAACATTTTTATAACCCTGATGTTGAAATTCTCTTTCATTGGAGTGTAAAGATGGGTAGATTATTGGTATGATCATGACTAGGGTTCTCTTTGGACTGTAGTGCAAAGTTGAATTGTGACTGGTATGATCATGACCATTGAATTTACAATTGAATATCTTTAGCTTAAGTGTAAAGATGAATTGATTAACATGGTTATAATTATGGTGTATATAAATTCTGAAATGATTATATATTTCTTTGAGATATGAATATATTTGGCCTGTAGTGCAAATATTAATTGTTGAGGAATATCTTTGGCCTGTAGTGCAAAGATGAATTGTAGATGAATATCTTTGGCCAGTAATGCAAAGATGAACTGTTGATGAATATCTTTGGCTGTAGTGCAAAGATGACTTGTTGATGAATATCTTTGGCCCGTAGTGCAAAGATGAAGTTATTAGTATGATTATGAACAGGAACTGTGATTTGGTATAACCATGATGTTTGATGTTTCAGGTGATGAAAATATCTTCGTCCTGGATGAGAAGAGGAATTTAGAACTACAGTTATGATTATGAGTTATTCATATGATTGTGGACCAGAATTGTTGATTGATGTTACAGGGATAAAATATTGTTGGTAGATTTTTAACATGGAGAAGATAATAGACTTTATAGTCTATTTGACTCTTCTAATGGATTGCTCGTTCCGCTGCAACTATGGTTGAAATTTTTATCATTTACCATATGTTCTAAATCTCTGATTTATTATTGATGAAGGCTATTGATTATTTAATTATCTTTAGTCATGATATTCTTTACTGAGCTAGTTGTGCTCACCCTTTTGCTTCACAATTCCTTTCAGGTAATAAGAGTGTAGCTGGGTCGAGCGAGGGTAACGGGGAAATAGAACGGTGGTCTCTAGCTGTGGATGTTCTCCCGAAACAGTATAGAAAAGTTCATTTAGTAGTTATATTTGGTGAATCCAATAGGGTAAGGTGTACCCAACGTTGGAAGGGTGGTTTACCACTATCATACAAGATGTCTAATGACATACAACCTCGTGTCATCATAAGACAGGGATGTGCTCATCCACTTGCTGAGTATATATACGAGCACTACCTATATAATCTTGGTGTTTGTTTGAAGTATAATTCTCAATTAGAGACAGTGGAGATAATGATAAGTCAAGAGAAGACTCACCATTGGGAAGAATATGATAGTAATCTTCTCGTTTTTCTTTGGGGTCTATTGGGTCAACCAAGGATAATTCTGTGGCCATATGATATCTATCATAACCTAGACGCGTGGCCTCCCATGTACGAAGGTTTCCTTGAGCACTTCCCAAAGATTCTAATTTCTAGAACAGTTTTTGACTATACCTTTATGTAAGGTACCTTTGTGAAGTGCTGATACATGATGGTGTCCAATGTCACATTTGGTATATATTTGTATCCAAACTCACAGCATATGTGTTGTTGTATTTTGCACGACAATTGTTGTAATAAAGTTGTAGTTGTTTTCTGTACCATGTATTTGACGACTCAGAATGGGTTGGATGGAATGGACCTATTTTGGGGTTGTCACAGGTGGTATCAGAGCTATAAGTAAAGAGCCCCGAGCCTCTCGCTGGTGACTTCTTCTGTTGATGGGGGATGCACCGAAGCCAGACTCTCCGTAGGGGACGCCGTTCTGCGGTGGCAAACTGATAGGTACCACTGTAAGGTGCTGTCCACTGATGGGACGTGAGTTACAGGTGGTATCAGAGCTTAGGGATATGATCTTTGGCGGAGATCGGAAAATAGAACTAGGAGGGGAGAGATGAGTAAATCCTTCGCTAGTGTGTCCTACCTAAGCTTATTTGTTGGTCAGTCATAATATCGGGATATTATGTGATATGTTAATTTGTTCAATTAACCTTTGTTTTGAAGCTGTATTCTAGAAAGATATCTGAAATACAGGAGATGAGCAATGGAGGAAAATCATGATGATAAGGAAGATGGAATCTGAAATGAAAGCAAGGTATTCTCAACTCTTTGAAATACCAGGTACGTAAATTTCGGGGACGAAATTCGTAAGGAGGGGAGATTGTAAGACCCGAATTTTATGAAATAAAAGTATTCAATTTTTCTTATAATTACTATTCAGTAAATAGTTAAATTGATAAAAGTTTAAAGTTATGGTGTGAGAATATGAATTTTTTTTTTCAAAATAAGCAAGTGGTTATAAAATAATCATTGTTGTCGGGGAATATTCGTTTAGTCGTGGAATATTCTTTCTGTCGGAGAATATTCGTACGACGGCGCAGCTATTTGTGGGCCCTATAATGAATAACTGTCGGGGTGAAGAAAACGACAAATTAAGTTTTTACAAATAACGGCGTAGTTGTTACCGTTAACACTGTTGGAATACCCGGTGGTTAAAATACAGTAATACGCGTTATTGCACAGTAGCACACGATATTGCACAGTATTTTTGAAATTATTGATTCTTACGTAAGAAGGCAATACTCAATAATTGTTACAGTAATTACTGTTCAATATTTTATTTTATATTGATTCAATAATTGCTACGTTGAAATTTTGTATTATTGTTGTTCAATAATTATTGCTGTACAGTATTTTCCATTATCAGATCAATAATTCATATTATTTGAATAGTATTATTAGATAGCATTATTGGCAATGTCTAGAAAGTTCTGTCTAAGGAGAGGTTTGGTCATCTAATTGCGCGCTAGTAAGGAGAAATCCTTATTGGAAAGCCCCCTCTTTCCTGGGAACGGCCTGGTTGTCATAAATGTGATTCTGTAATATTATTTGTGAATAATTAATTATTGATTCATATGATAAGAAAATATTTATTTTATGTGGATATAAACGAGGTATATATTTTTGTGGTTAAAAATGAAGGAGTTAATGTTGAGGTTTTTATCCGTATTTTTGTCGGATTGGAGGTATTAAAAATCAGGGTTTTTGAGATATTTTGCGGGGGTTATAATTTTTAATCCGACCGTTGGATCGTGGTAATTTTTAGATATGTTATACATATATAAGTTGAGTATATGCCCACAAATTTTGAACCGTTAAAAATGAACGTATGATTTATTATGAATTTTACAAGATGATTGGTTCAAAAATTGTTGAATTTTGGGAGTTTATCATTTTGGTGGAAAATTCTAGAATTGGTGGGCCCCACTTGTGGTTGGTGAAGAAGTGTGCTGAATTATATTTCAAATGTGGTGGGTGGGAATAGTAGCAGGTAAAGCCATCAGGTTGCAGGTCAAACCTACCAAAATTTTCCTATAAATAGAGGGCTAAGTTAGAATTGAAAATCACACCAGAAACATAAGCTTTCTCTCTTTCTCTCTCTATATTATGAAGCATATTTTGTGAGTTTTAAGATACTTGGTGAGTTGCTATTCATTAGTGCAAGTTTCCTTCAACATCATATCCGATATCCAGTCAGAAGTACTACTCTTTTGAGGTAAGGGATAGTAAGGGATAGTAAGGGATATTAAGGGATTTTAAGGGTTGTTATGATTTTCAGTTTCGTAATTTTTCTGATCTTCAAAAATTCTGGAAAAATTTGAAATGATATTTTGATGAGTTTTCTTGATTGTGTCCAAAAATGGTGATTTTTGGATGTATAGATTGAGAGTTATGAATTTTATGAGAAAAGACTATTTTAAAAGTAACCGCTTATAATTCCTTGTGGTTAACTCCAAAATTGATGAAATTTTTATTGGGAGTACATGTATATGATAGAAGTATACTCTGTAAATTTTAGAATTTTTAGATAAAAGTACAATTTTTGATAAATGTCTAAATATTCGACTGTTTTGGCCATATGAAAAATAGTAAATGACTTTGGCCTGTAATGCAAAGATGAAGTTATTAGTATGATTATGAACAGGAACTGTGATTTGGTATAACCATGATGTTTGATGTTTCAGGTGATGAAAATTATCTTCGTCCTGGATGAGAAGAGGAATTTAGAACTACAGTTATGATTATGAGTTATTCATATGATTGTGGACCAGAATTGTTGATTGATGTTACAGGGATAAAATATGTTGGTGGATTTTTAACATGGAGAAGATAATAGACTTTATAGTCTATTTGACTCTTCTAATGGATTGCTCGTTCCGCTGCAACTATGGTTGAAATTTTTATCATTTACCATATGTTCTAAATCTCTGATTTATTATTGATGAAGGCTATTGATTATTTAATTATCTTTAGTCATGATATTCTTTACTGAGCTAGTTGTGCTCACCCTTTTGCTTCACAATTCCTTTCAGGTAATAAGAGTGTAGCTGGGTCGAGCGAGGGTAACGGGGAAATAGAACGGTGGTCTCTAGCTGTGGATGTTCTCCCGAAACAGTATAGAAAAGTTCATTTAGTAGTTATATTTGGTGAATCCAATAGGGTAAGGTGTACCCAACGTTGGAAGGGTGGTTTACCACTATCATACAAGATGTCTAATGACATACAACCTCGTGTCATCATAAGACAGGGATGTGCTCATCCACTTGCTGAGTATATATACGAGCACTACCTATATAATCTTGGTGTTTGTTTGAAGTATAATTCTCAATTAGAGACAGTGGAGATAATGATAAGTCAAGAGAAGACTCACCATTGGGAAGAATATGATAGTAATCTTCTCGTTTTTCTTTGGGGTCTATTGGGTATACCAAGGATAATTCTGTGGCCATATGATATCTATCACAACCTAGAAGCATGGCCTCCCATGTACGAAGGTTTCCTTAAGCACTTCCCAAAGATTCTAATTTCCAAAACAGTTTTTGACTATACCTTTATGTAAGGTGTCATTGTGAGGTGATGTCCACAATTGGAACATGAGTCACATTTGGTATATATTTGTATCCAAACTCACAGCATATGTGTTGTTGTATTTTGCACGACAATTGTTGTAATAAGGTTGTAGTTATTTTCTGTACCATGTATTTGGCGACTCAGAATAGATTGGATTGAATGGACCTATTTTGGGGTTGTCGCAGGTGGTATCAGAGCTATAAGTAAAGAGCCCCGAGCCTCTCGCTGGTGACTTCCTGTTGATGGGGGATGCACCGAAGCCAGACTCTCCGTAGGGGACGCCGTTCTGCGGTGGCAAACTGATAGGTACCATTGTGAGGTGCTGTGGTTGAAGCACCATGAGAGTCACAGGTGGTATCAGAGCTTAGGGATATGATCTTTGGCGGAGATCGGGGAATATAACTAGGAGGGGAGAGATGAGTAAATCCTTCGCTAGTGTGTCCTACCTAAGCTTATTTATTGGTCAGTCATAATATCGAGATTTTATGTGATATGCTAATTTGTTAAATTAACCCTTGTTTTGAAGCTGTATTCTAGAAAGATATCTGAAATACAGGAGATGAGCAATGGAGAAATCATGATGATAAGGAAGATGGAATCTGAAATGAAAGCAAGGTATTCTCAACTCTTTGAAATACCAGGTACGTAAATTTCAGGGACGAAATTTCATAAGGAGGGGAGATTGTAAGACCCCGAATTTTATGAAATAAAAGTATTCAATTTTTCTATTCAGTAAATGGTTAAATTGATAAAATTTTAAAGTTATGGGTGAAATATGATTTTTTTTTTCAAAATAAGCAAGTGGTTATAAAATAATCATTGTTGGCGGGGAATATTCTTTTGGTCGTGGAATATTCTTTCTGTCGGAGAATATTCGTACGACGGCGCAGCTATTTGTGGGCCCCATAACAGAATAACTGTCGGGTGAAGAAAACGACAAATTTAAGTTTTTACAAATAACGGCGTAGTTGTTACCGTTAACACTGTTGGAATACCCGGTGGTTAAAATACAGTAATACGCGTTATTGCACAGTAGCACACGGTATTGCACAGTATTTTTTGAAATTATTGATTCTTACGTAAGAAGGCACTACTCAATAATTGTTACAGTAATTACTGTTCAATATTTTATTTTATTGATTCAATAATTGCTACGTTGAAATTTTATATTATTGTTGTTCAATAATTGTCACTGCACAGTATTTCCCATTATCAGATCAATAATTCATATTATTTGAATAGTATTATTAGATAGCATTATTGGCAATGTCTAGAAAGTTCTGTCTAAGGAGAGGTTTGGTCGTCTAATTGCGCGCCAGTAAGGAGAAATCCTTATCGGAAAGCCCCTTCTTTCCTGGGAACGGCCTGGTTGTCATAAATGTGATTCTGTAATATTATTTGTGAATAATTAATTATTGATTCATATGATAAGGAAATATTTATTTTATGTGGATATAAACGAGGAATATATTTTTGTGGTTAAAAATGAAGGAGTTAATGTTGAGATTTTTTCCGTATTTTTGTCGGAATGGAGGTATTAAAAATCAGGGTTTTTGAGATATTTTGCGAGGGTTATAATTTTTAATCCGACCGTTGGATCGTGGTAATTTTTGGATATGTTATACATATATAAGTAGAGTATATGTCCACAAATTTTGAACCGTTAAAAATTAACGTATGATTTGTTATGAATTTTACGAGATGACTGGTTCAGAAATTGTTGAATTTTCGGAGTTTATCATTTTGGTGGAAAATTCTAGAATTGGTGGGCCCCACTTGTGGTTGGTGAAGAAATGTGCTGAATTATATTTCAAATGTGGTGGGTGGGAATAGTAGCAGGTAAAGCCATCAGGTTACAGGTCAAACCTACCAAAATTTTCCTATAAATAGAGGGCTAAGTTAGAATTGAAAATCACACCAGAAACATAAGCTTTCTCTTTTTCTCTCTATATTATGAAGCATATTTTGTGAGTATTTAGATACTTTGAGAGTTGCTATTCAGTGCAAGTTTCCTTCGGCTTTGCATTCCAGTCAGAAGTATTGCTCTTTTGAGGTAAGGGATTGTAAGGGATTGTAAGGGATATTAAGGGATTTTAAGGGTTGTTATGATTTTCAGTTTCGTAATTTTTCTGATCTTCAAAAATTTTGAAAAAATTTGAAATGATATTTTGATGAGTTTTCTTGATTGTGTCCAAAAATGGTGATTTTTGGATGTATAGATTGAGAGTTATGAATTTTATGAGAAAAGACTATTTTAAAAGTAACAGCTTATAATTCCTTGTGGTTAACTCCAAAATTGATTAAATTTTTATTGGGAGTACATGTATATGATAGAAGTATACTCTGTAAATTTCAAAATTTTTAGACAAAAGTACAATTTTTGATAAATGTCTAAATATTCGGCTGTTTTGGCCATATGAAAAATAGTAAATGACTTTTAAAAATTCTGAGAAAAATATATGTTCACTATGGGACTATATTATGTTAAATCCCAGAAAAAAAATATTTTTGAAATTGATTTGGTATTTTTTTTATGAAAATGGTCTAGTTATGAGTTAATGAATTAAATATATTTTGTGAAGTAAGAAAATTGGAAAATAGGATTTTATGACTTGAGAATCCTATATGAGGTATATGCAGATTTTTGATGAGGGTTTTGGTTATTGATGATGAAATCTTAAGAGTTGACATTTTATGATGATTAAATGCATTAATTAGTAAAGTGTAAATAATTTAAATAAATTGTTTATAAGCTTAAGAAATGTTATTCTTTCAATATCATTATACCGAAGTATTGGTATGAATTTTACTGTGGAATTTCTACCTTTTTGAGTCGGTGTTACTATTCACGAGTTACTATTCACGAGTTACTATTCATGAGTTACTATTCACGAGTTACTATTCACGACAAAATTGGTTTCTTTTACTAACCAAATTATAGTTGATTTATGAATATTACTCTTGAGATTAAATCTATATGTTGATTATATTGATTTTATTATCATATATAACATTTTTATAACCCTGATGTTGAAATTCTCTTTCATTGGAGTGTAAAGATGGGTAGATTATTGGTATGATCATGACTAGGGTTCTCTTTGGACTGTAGTGCAAAGTTGAATTGTGACTGGTATGATCATGACCATTGAATTTACAATTGAATATCTTTAGCTTAAGTGTAAAGATGAATTGATTAACATGGTTATAATTATGGTGTATATAAATTCTGAAATGATTATATATTTCTTTGAGATATGAATATATTTGGCCTGTAGTGCAAATATTAATTGTTGAGGAATATCTTTGGCCTGTAGTGCAAAGATGAATTGTAGATGAATATCTTTGGCCAGTAATGCAAAGATGAACTGTTGATGAATATCTTTGGCCTGTAGTGCAAAGATGACTTGTTGATGAATATCTTTGGCCCGTAGTGCAAAGATGAAGTTATTAGTATGATTATGAACAGGAACTGTGATTTGGTATAACCATGATGTTTGATGTTTCAGGTGATGAAAATTATCTTCGTCCTGGATGAGAAGAGGAATTTAGAACTACAGTTATGATTATGAGTTATTCATATGATTGTGGACCAGAATTGTTGATTGATGTTACAGGGATAAAATATTGTTGGTAGATTTTTAACATGGAGAAGATAATAGACTTTATAGTCTATTTGACTCTTCTAATGGATTGCTCGTTCCGCTGCAACTATGGTTGAAATTTTTATCATTTACCATATGTTCTAAATCTCTGATTTATTATTGATGAAGGCTATTGATTATTTAATTATCTTTAGTCATGATATTCTTTACTGAGCTAGTTGTGCTCACCCTTTTGCTTCACAATTCCTTTCAGGTAATAAGAGTGTAGCTGGGTCGAGCGAGGGTAACGGGGAAATAGAACGGTGGTCTCTAGCTGTGGATGTTCTCCCGAAACAGTATAGAAAAGTTCATTTAGTAGTTATATTTGGTGAATCCAATAGGGTAAGGTGTACCCAACGTTGGAAGGGTGGTTTACCACTATCATACAAGATGTCTAATGACATACAACCTCGTGTCATCATAAGACAGGGATGTGCTCATCCACTTGCTGAGTATATATACGAGCACTACCTATATAATCTTGGTGTTTGTTTGAAGTATAATTCTCAATTAGAGACAGTGGAGATAATGATAAGTCAAGAGAAGACTCACCATTGGGAAGAATATGATAGTAATCTTCTCGTTTTTCTTTGGGGTCTATTGGGTATACCAAGGATAATTCTGTGGCCATATGATATCTATCACAACCTAGAAGCATGGCCTCCCATGTACGAAGGTTTCCTTAAGCACTTCCCAAAGATTCTAATTTCCAAAACAGTTTTTGACTATACCTTTATGTAAGGTGTCATTGTGAGGTGATGTCCACGATTGGAACATGAGTCACATTTGGTATATATTTGTATCCAAACTCACAGCATATGTGTTGTTGTATTTTGCACGACAATTGTTGTAATAAGGTTGTAGTTATTTTCTGTACCATGTATTTGGCGACTCAGAATAGGTTGGATTGAATGGACCTATTTTGGGGTTGTCACAAGTGTAGCTGGGTCTAGCGGGGGTAACAAGGGAATAGAACGGTGGTTATCATTTAGTAGTTATATTTGGTGAAGAAAATAGGGTGAGGCGAACCCAACGTTGGAAGGGTATTTTGTTACTATCATACAAGATGTCTAATGACATACAACCTCGTGTCATCATAGGACAGGGTTGTGCTCATCCACTTGCTGAGTATATCTATGGGCACTACCTATATAATCTTGGTGTTTGTTTGAAGTATAATTCTCAATTAGAGATAGTGGAGATAATGATAAGTCAAGAGAAGACTCACCATTGGGAAGAATATGATAGTAATCTTCTCGTTTTTCTTTGGGGTCTATTGGGTCAACTAAGGATAATTCTGTGGCCATATGATATCTATCATAACCTAGACGCGTGGCCTCCCATGTACGAAGGTTTCCTTGAGCACTTCCCAAAGATTCTAATTTCTAGAACAGTTTTTGACTATACCTTTATGTAAGGTACCTTTGTGAAGTGCTGATACATGATGGTGTCCAATGTCACATTTGGTATATATTTGTATCCAAACTCACAGCATATGTGTTGTTGTATTTTGCACGACAATTGTTGTAATAAAGTTGTAGTTGTTTTCTGTACCATGTATTTGACGACTCAGAATGGGTTGGATGGAATGGACCTATTTTGGGGTTGTCACAGGTGGTATCAGAGCTATAAGTAAAGAGCCCCGAGCCTCTCGCTGGTGACTTCCTGTTGATGGGGGATGCACCGAAGCCAGACTCTCCGTAGGGGACGCCGTTCTGCGGTGGCAAACTGATAGGTACCACTGTAAGGTGCTGTCCACTGATGGGACGTGAGTTACAGGTGGTATCAGAGCTTAGGGATATGATCTTTGGCGGAGATCGGAAAATAGAACTAGGAGGGGAGAGATGAGTAAATCCTTCGCTAGTGTGTCCTATCTAAGCTTATTTGTTGGTCAGTCATAATATCGGGATATTATGTGATATGTTAATTTGTTCAATTAACCTTTGTTTTGAAGCTGTATTCTAGAAAGATATCTGAATACAGGAGATGAGCAATGGAGAAATCATGATGATAAGGAAGATGGAATCTGAAATGAAAGCAAGGTATTCTCAACTCTTTGAAATACCAGGTACGTAAATTTCGGGGACGAAATTTCGTAAGGAGGGGAGATTGTAAGACCCCGAATTTTATGAAATAAAAGTATTCAATTTTTCTTATAATTACTATTCAGTAAATAGTTAAATTGATAAAAGTTTAAAGTTATGGGTGAAATATGAATTTTTTTTTTCAAAATAAGCAAGTGGTTATAAAATAATCATTGTTGTCGGGGAATATTCGTTTAGTCGTGGAATATTCTTTCTGTCGGAGAATATTCGTACGACGGCGCAGCTATTTGTGGGCCCTATAATGAATAACTGTCGGGTGAAGAAAACGACAAATTAAGTTTTTACAAATAACGGCGTAGTTGTTACCGTTAACACTGTTGGAATACCCGGTGGTTAAAATACAGTAATACGCGTTATTGCACAGTAGCACACGATATTGCACAGTATTTTTGAAATTATTGATTGTTACAGTAATTATTGTTCAATATTTTATTTTATTGATTCAATAATTGCTACGTTGAAATTTTGTATTATTGTTGTTCAATAATTATTGCTGTACAGTATTTTCCATTATCAGATCAATAATTCATATTATTTGAATAGTATTATTAGATAGCATTATTGGCAATGTCTAGAAAGTTCTGTCTAAGGAGAGGTTTGGTCGTCTAATTGCGCGCCAGTAAGGAGAAATCCTTATCGGAAAGCCCCCTCTTTCCTGGGAACGGCCTGGTTGTCATAAATGTGATTCTGTAATATTATTTGTGAATAATTAATTATTGATTCATATGATAAGGAAATATTTATTTTATGTGGATATAAACGAGGAATATATTTTTGTGGTTAAAAATGAAGGAGTTAATGTTGAGATTTTTATCCGTATTTTTGTCGGAATTGAGGTATTAAAAATCAGGGTTTTTGAGATATTTTGCGAGGGTTATAATTTTTAATCCGACCGTTGGATCGTGGTAATTTTTGGATATGTTATACATATATAAGTAGAGTATATGTCCACAAATTTTGAACCGTTAAAAATTAACGTATGATTTGTTATGAATTTTACGAGATGACTGGTTCAGAAATTGTTGAATTTTCGGAGTTTATCATTTTGGTGGAAAATTCTAGAATTGGTGGGCCCCACTTGTGGTTGGTGAAGAAATGTGCTGAATTATATTTCAAATGTGGTGGGTGGGAATAGTAGCAGGTAAAGCCATCAGGTTACAGGTCAAACCTACCAAAATTTTCCTATAAATAGAGGGCTAAGTTAGAATTGAAAATCACACCAGAAACATAAGCTTTCTCTTTTTCTCTCTCTATATTATGAAGCATATTTTGTGAGTATTTAGATACTTTGAGAGTTGCTATTCAGTGCAAGTTTCCTTCGGCTTTGCATTCCAGTCAGAAGTATTGCTCTTTTGAGGTAAGGGATTGTAAGGGATTGTAAGGGATATTAAGGGATTTTAAGGGTTGTTATGATTTTCAGTTTCGTAATTTTTCTGATCTTCAAAAATTTTGAAAAATTCAAGAATATGCTTCTTTGTGGAGTAAAATTCAAGAATGCTCAGAAGAATATTTCCATAAAAAGATACTGGATGAAGCGCAATTATCAAGGATATTCCACTAATTTCATGGAGTATAAAAGTCAAAGCTTTAACCAACTGAGTATAAGAAAATATATGAAACTACAAATGAATTTTCGTCCGCCATGCGGTAATCCACTTAGACAAATCATTTCCACAATTTAATAAGGAATGAATACAAAGGATCATTCACTATGCATGTGATAATCCACATAGACAGATTATTCCAACAGAATAACAAAGAATGGTATAACAGAAGAATTCACCATGCATGCGATAGACCGCACAGACAAGTTATTCTAACAGAATAATAAATAATGGAACCAGGTCATGCGTAAACGCACAGACAGGAAATTTCGACAGAATAATAAAGAATGGAACCAGGTCATGCGTAAATGCACAGACAGGATATTCCGACGGAATAATAAATAATAGAATAACAACAGAAATTCACCATGTATACGGTACTTCGCATAGACAGGTTATTCCAACATAATAATAAAAAATGGAACAACAGCTCTTACGAGTATTGGAAAGAAAATAATTCTCTTCATGAATATGAAAGAATAATACCCCTTACGAGTACAACAAATAATATCCCTTACCTCAGAAGAAACTGGATATAGGAGTAGTGAAGTAGCAAAATACTTTTCTTCTTTCTCTCTATAGTTTCTCTCTCTAGAGTTTCAGTGAATTCGTAAGAAATAATGAATGAATGAGCTTCTAATTATAGGAGAATGGACTGAATAATAATTAATTCATGAACGATCCAGATTGATTTACTTTTAAACGGACGGTCCATATTGATTTACTATGCAGTATTAATAAAATATTCTAATAAAACAAAATCTTTTAAATAAAATATAATATATTTTATTTATAATCTAATAAAACGAATAACTTTATAAAAGTATTTTGTTTTATATAAAAAGATTTTACTATGCAAATACTATGCAGGCACTATGCAAATACTATGCATAATAGAATATTATATATTCTATTTATAGTCTAATAAAATAAATAACTTTATAAAAGTATTTTATTTTATATAAAAAGATTTTACTATGCAAATACTATGCAGACATTATGCAGACACTATGCATAATAGAATATCATATATTCTATTTATAGTCTAATAAAATAAATAACTTTATAAAAGTATTCTGTTTTATATAAAAAGTTTTCTGTTTTATTACATTTATAATAATAATAAAACAAAACTTATCACCTTTATTATAATTCACAATATTAATCGACCAGGTCGTTCCCAGAAAATAGGGGGCTTTCTAATAAGAATTTCTCCCTATTGGCGTGCAATTAGGTGACCAAACCTCTCCTTGACAGAACTTCTAGACATCGTTAATATTGCAAATAATAATATGAATAACTTTGCCGTCTCAATTATTGATTTAATAACATAACATATTATACAGATACTACTGTGACAATAATTAAATCAATAATATAATAGATATGATGCAGCAATTACTGTAGCAATAATTGAGTATAACTGAGTGACTTCTTATGTAAGCATCAATAATCAATAATGTGTGCTACTATGCAACCACGCGTATTACTGTACTTTTACTACCGAGTAGTTCAACAGTTTTAACAGTAACACTTTCGCCGTTATTTTTATAAAAAGATAATTCTGTCGTTTTCTTACTACGACAATCCTTCTGTTGTGGGGTCCACCAATGATTGGAGCGTCGTACGGATATTCCTCGATAAAAAAAATATTCCCCGACCAATCGAATATTATACAACAACTTGCATACTTTTCAAAATTTATAAATAGTGCCCACAACTATAACATTATATCAAATCCACACCATAATATTCAAAAAAATATTTCAAGAAAATTAAATCTTTATTCATAAAATTTTGGGTCTCACAATCTCCCCTCCTTATGAAATTTCGCCCTCGAAATTTACGTAGGTGAGGATACCTTGACTTCACTTCAAATTCTAACTCTTGAGGTATAACCTTTGAGTGTCGAATATAATCCTTCTTATCCAAGATTTTAACACGTATCTCCTCATACGTTAAATCTTCTGCTATCTCGTCTAGTTCTAATTTAATAACGTGGTTCGGGTCATCCACATATTTACGTATCATCGATACGTGAAAAACGTTATGAACACGCGACATACTTGTCGGTAAAACGAGTCTATAGGCCACAGTTCCTACTCGATCAAGGATTTCAAATGGGCCAATAAAATTGAGGGTTGAGATTTCCTCTCTTCATCAATTTTTGCTTCTAGAATAATGCCCTCTTGAATCTTCTTCTTCACATTCATCAAATTCGGGTGTGTAGCGTGAATGGCTTTAACTTTATCGATAAAAGTCGATTCTACTCGTATATTCGCCATCATCACATGGGTCTCTGGAGTCGTTAACTCTATCTCCATCCTTTGTAAGTCATACAAAATGGGTCTTTGCATTGACAATGTCGCACTCGTAAACGCATACGATCTTCTACTCAACGCGTCAGTTACTACGTTCGCTCTTCCACGATGATATTGAATAGTATAGTCGTAATCTTCAACAGCTCGAGCCAACGTCCTTGGAGCATTATACGTTCGTTTTGGGTGAAGAATTATTTAAGAGTTTTAGAAATGGGTTTTGTACTGGGGTCAATACAAAATTCAATTTCACGCTCTAGGGTTAGGCTGGGAAGTTCTTCCGGAATACGTCAGGAAATTTATTAACAATAGAAATATCGTTCAAAACTGTGACTCTCATCCAAGACTTGGATAGTATGTCACATTGATATCTATCAACTTGCCACCATTATTCATGACGTCCCCTACGAAAAGTTCAGCTTTGGTGTATTCCAAGACTTGGAAGTCACCAACAAAAGGCTCAGTGCTCTTTACTTATGGCTTAATATAACAGTGATTGACTTTAGTGGTTTGATTGCTTGAATTCGCATAACAGGTTGGTTAGGAATATGAAAGCTAACAACCTTACGAAAAGCATGATGCGTAGTTAACCAATCGATTCCTAAAAATCACATCAAAGACAAGTATTTTCAAAGAGATAAGATCGACAGGTAACGTGAAAGTGTCGATTTGAATTAAACAATATTTATAAACAGTGGAGGTAACGAAGGTTTCTACTAACGAAGTTTCAATAAGTCAAAGTCTATCTTCTCTGGGGTCAAATTTAAACGTTGAGCGCAAGCAAGAAAGATAAAAGAATGGGTAGAACCGATATCGAATAAGGTATAGACTTCGTAAGCATTTATGATTAACTTATCCGTGACAACTTCGTTCAAGTTCCTCAACAAACGCTCTCACTTAATTGGAGTTTCTTATTCTATCATGATGACAGGGTATAAATAAAACATATACATTTAACACTTTATAACAGTTTTGATACAAACTTCTAATTATCTGGTTAGTAACAAAAACAAAAATGGTTACCATATATGTAGGTTTGGATACCAACCTAACATTTCAACTGAAATAGCTGATAGATACTGTTCTGAACCAATTTTATGTAAATTTGGTTACTCACAAAAAATAAAATGGTTACCTCTATATGCAGATTTAAATACCAACTATACAATTTTCATATAATTTTTATGAGTATGTAATTTATAAGTATACATCAGCTAGATAAATAAGACACTCTCACATGCACATTTAACACTTGATGTTTGTCCTGATATAAGCTTGTAACTATTTGGTTACTAATTAATAACAATAACCATAATGTAACATAATAAAACAGTAACCACATAATTATATGATAGTAACCAGAACAGATTTTAATTGTAACCAAAACAGAAACATCATAAAATGAAACCCAGTTTAGGCAATCCATGTATACTAAACAATTACATATTAATCAGAATAAAAAATAAAAGTAACCAAAATCCCACATTGAGGGCACAATAATAGTAGCCAAACCATAAGATAACAGTAACTAAAATATAATAAAGAAGTAACCAAATAGTTATATAAAAGTAACCAGAACAGGTTTTAATAATGATAACCAAAATAGAAACAACCTGTATATCTAACCCAGTTTAGGCAACCCATGTATACTCTCACATGTACATTTAACACTTGATATATGTTCTGATACAAGCTTTTAACTATCTGGTTACTACCAAAAAATAAAATGGTTACCCTTCTATGCATGTTTGGTTACCAACTGTACCTTTCAAATAATGTATCAGACACAACTTAGAAGTAACAAATACGAACTAATAAACAATGTCAAATCACTGGTAATATAATTAAATATGTAATCCCATTTACATAAGCTCCAATAAATATTACAGACTCATTAACCATAACAAATGTTTAAGGATATCCAACAAAAACTAAAGTACGAAACACAATTCAGAAGTACAAGACAAACACATGCCTTGCATATTCTTGCCTGAACACTAGAGTTATCTAAGAACAGCGAAACAAGCAATTCATTAAAAAAGTCAAGTAGAGAATAAAATCTACTATCTTTTATGATTTAAAAGGTTTTTCATGACTTTTATCGCTGGGACTCAGCTTAATAAATAATCCACATCATCGAATCATCCCTGCACTACGACCAAGGATATTCTTTAGTATCACGATCACGAATTATCCATGCACTACGGCTAAAGATAATCATATTTTCATCAATGGTCCTGATCATGCCATAAAATAATTCATCTTTGCACTACGGCCAAAGAGAATCCATAGCCATCATCATACCAAAAATTGTCCATCAATGCACTACGGGTCAATGAGAACTTTTTCCACATCATTTATAATATTACGGTCATGATTACACCGAATAATCCCTGGTCATAATCATACCAAGTCCATCTATGCACTACAGGCCATAGATGACTTTCAACAAAATATAAACATGAGGATGATGACAATGATATAAAAATTCAATAAAACAAGTTCAACAATTAATTTATCTAGGAATTAATAACGTCCAAGTTGTCAACATGATACTGCTTTGTGCAGTAAAATTTAAGAATGCTCAGAAGAATATTTCCATGAAAAGATACTGGATGAAGCGCAAATATCAAGGATATTCTACTAATTTCATGGAGTATAGAAGTCAAAATTTTAACCAACTAAGTATAATAAAAAATGGAATAACAAAAGAAATCACCATGCATTCGGTACTTTGCATAGACAGGTTATTCCAACAGAATAATAATAACGGAACCAGGTTAGGCAAAATTTGCACCGACAGGATGTTCCAACAGAATAATAAAAATGTAATAACAGAAGAATTTCACCAAGTATAGGGTAGCCCGCGTATACAGGTTATTCCAACAGAATAATAAAGAATGGAATAACAAATGTTCTCTTCATGAATAAGAAAGAAGGAATACCCTTTACGAGTACAACAAATAATATCTCTTACCGTAAAAGAAACTTGATATCGGAGTAGTGAAGTAGTAGAATACTCTTCTTCTTTCTCTCTATATTTTCTCTCTCTAGAGTTTCAGTGAATTTGTATTATATTTTATCAGTTTAACATTGTTGAAGGCTAACGATAATTTATTCTGCATTATCTTAGTCATAATATTTCTTACTGGGCTAGTTAAGCTCACCCTTTCTTTTACTGTTCTCTTCAAAAAATGAGAATATAGCTGGGACGAGTCGGAAAACGGAGTGATGGTCCAGAGGATAGCATTAGTAGTCCTCACTATTCTGTGAAATAGTGTGATAATAATTATAATGAGGACTCCTTTTGAGTTCGTATACTCTCTAGTAGATAATATTTGTATTCGAACTCACAGTTTATGTTTTGTCGTATTGTACACGACAGTTGTATTAGTAAGTTGTATTTGAATTCTGTACCATGTATCTGGCAACTCAAGATGGGTGATGTATACCTAATTTTGGGGGCGTCACAGTTGGTATCAGAGTTTAGGGATATGATCCCTGGCTAGGATGTGAGAATAGAACTAGGAGGGGAGAGACGGGTAATTCCTTCGCTAGTATGACCTACCTAAGTTTATTTGGTATTTAATTGGTCGGTCAAAGTATAGGGATAATATGTGATAGGGAGAGATGGGTGATGCATACCTAATTTTGGGGGCGTCACAGTATTTTAAATCATAACAGATAGTAGATTTTATTCTCTACTTGACTCTTTTAATAGATTGCTTGATCCGCTGCAGTTAAACTTGATGTCTATTGTATTTTATCAGTTTAACATTGTTGAAGACTAATGATAATTTATTTTGCATTATCTTAGTCATAATATTTCTTACTGGGCTAGTTGAGCTTACCCTTTCTTTCACTGTTCTCTTCAGGAAATGAGAATATATATATATATATATATATATATATATATATATATATATATATATATAGGGAGAAGATCAAGAGTAGAACTCTTAAGTAGTAGAACTCCCTTAAATAATAGAATTGTATCAAAACGACGTAGTTTTGATAAGACGCGGTGACATTTTTGTAAATACGCGGTGGCATGGTATTTACAAAAATGCCACCGCGTCTTATCAAAACTACGTCGTTTTGATACAATTTTATTATTTAAGGGAGTTCTACTACTTAAGAGTTCTACTCTTGATCCTTTATATATATATATATATATATATATATATATATATATATATATATATATATATATATATTCTTAATCTACACATCGTTCGTTTTCTTTCAATCACAATTCAGTTCTATTTCAAAATATTTAAGAATAGACTTTCAATCGATTAACTAGGACTAGATTTATATAAATACTAGTACTTCTTATGTATATAGTTAAGGGTCCTATTATGTATTGTGATAAATTTATGTCGAATTATATTACGAACCTTATTAATAAATGAAATTGATAATAATTATAGGAGAATCTCACTTGTTACATATATTCCTAACAAAAGTATAACTAATATATATTCAAATAACTCGCAATCAAAATATCAACATATAACGTTCGCAATATATATCATTACTTACTTAGTTACCATGAACTACTCCATCTGTTCTTTAATATAATTTTTTTTTAAAGTTGTGTACAAGTATTAATTAAGGAAATGATTGTATAACATTAAATATAATATCATTTGTCTATATTGCCTTTGTATCGGAAAAAGAGAATGTTATTTATTGGGTAAAAAATAATAAGAGAACCATAATTATATTTATTATTTGAGATAATATTAAAAACTAAATAATTAATTCTTACTTAAAATTTTTAAATGACTTATATTAAAAAATAAAAATAATTCTTTAAAACGTCTTATACAAGGAACGTAACGGAGGGAATAGTATTTTATAATTCTCCATATTTCTTAAAGACCCATTAGCCTACCAAAGTTGAATCAGGCGGCTCCCATAATATCCAAATGGGGGTATCTTTTGAAAACACAACTTTTTAATTTTTTAAACACGTGTGCCAATATGCACTATCTTTCTTTTTCTATTAAACATTAGAAAATTAGTAAAATGATACTATTTGAAATGCAGAAATCATTATTTTCAGTATAATGTATGTAATACAAATTATAGTATTAAATGTTGATGTATTATATTAGAAATGATATATAACCTTTGTACTAAAAATAATAGCTTCCTTGAAATAAAACAAATTTAGAATTTTACACACGTAACACGAATATAAAAAGAAACACCAATACCCTTTTAACATCATAGCTACCATGGGTTGGGTCATAGCCACCGAGCCGAAGGACACTTGATCATATTTATTATTTTATTTTATTTTTATTCTTAAGCTGATAAAAATAAAAATAATAAAAAATAGAAACCGAAAATAGTTGTTTGTGCACAAGAAATATCATCAAAGGCAAGTTTTTGGAATTTAGGCACCTAACAGAACGAGAACAGATTCTCTGTTTCTAATTTTTTTGTCCTCTTGTATCCTCTCACTCATATTTTAATATATGTCTTTATATTTAATTTTAAAATTAATTAATGTTAAGTAAGAAATTAAGTGTCAAAATATAAGTTGGGAAACAATTGGACAGAAAATGGGGAACATAACACACTAAAATAGAAACCAAAAAAATTTACAAAATCTTCAAAGTCCAACTTGGCTAACTGACATCTTCCCCAGCACCCCTCTTATTACTTCCTGGGGTTTACTCCACAATTTCATACATTTCTTTGAATTCTCTCTCCAGAAATTTGAGCTTGGATACTCAAATTTCTGGGCAAAAAATCATGGATTACTCCTTCGATTCAGATGTCTCAAAGTCACCTTATGTTCTATTGCTCAAAGTGGCCACTCTCATACCAATTTCTCACTACTTATTGGGATTTCTATTCATTTTTGTCACTTTTTTGTACAATTTTCTGGAGATCCATTTTCTTCAAGATTTTTTCAGTGGGTTTAGAGGGCAATCTGTGTTGTTGACTTTTAATTCTTGCTCAGAGCTCTACGAGGAAGTTGCCTCAAAATGTCAAATTCTTCATGGAAGGTGAATTTTATTTATTTTATTTTTTCTTTTGGGTTTGAATTGAAATTCATTAATTTTATAGAATTATCTCAAATGGGTTCATGTATTTGAATGATGATCGCAAAAGTTTTTAAATGGAGTTTAAATTTTTGGGTTTACACTTTACAATAGTCTAATGAGAAGATAATGTAAAATGTATCCTGGTTTGAGGGAAATAACACAATAACTGCTTATTATATTCTTTGAACTTGTCGTTTCCAAAGAAGAATTTAAATGGTTAATTTGCTAAATATGACTTTCTATAAGTTGTAATTGTTGTCTGTAAATGTCTTTCATATTAACTGTAAATAATTATGATATTTAAAAAATATTTTGCAATATTTAATGTTAAATTTATTATTATTATTAGAAAAATAATATATGTTTAAACTGACATTTCAATGCAATTATTTGGTTCTGGGATGTTATGAAGAAACTAGAACAATTATGATCTCATTGGAGTTGGACGACCCGTGTATATTTAATCTTGAAGTTCTGTTGATACATGGTTTTCAGTATGGCCTTTTAAATTCCCCTTGAACATTGTGAACATTGTGAGAGTGTATTTCTGAAGCTGGCAATGTTCTAAAAGGCGCTAGGCGGGAGGCGGGCGGCCGAGAGGGACCTAGCGCCTAGGGGGCCTGGGCGGGGCCTAGGCGGGATATTTTATTATAAGGCAATTTTAATATTTTATCTTATATTTATCCAAACAAAATAATAATATAAAGGAAAACAATCTATAATAAAAATAATAAAGGCATTTTCTTAAAGTTCAAATACATTTCCATATTGCTAATGTTAAAGTTCAAATACATATCCATATTGTTAATGTCAAAGTTCAAACACAAACATGTAATTGTTCAAAGTTTTAACATATTTTTAACGTATTAGTTTTATTTATAAACAAGATTGCTATTAAATAATAAAATTTAAAATTTCAAGAATTTAATTCAATATTAAAACTTAAGAAACTAAACATAAATTTAAGAATTATAAAATTGAATTAAACTAAATATTACAAATGTATCCTCATTTATATAATTTGAAATTGGTACAAGTTCAAAAAATTACAACTATAATAAAATTATCCATTTTGACTTGATATTTTTCACTTCTTGTTGTGATTTGATATTCTACAACCTGTATTATGAATATGATAAATCACTAGAAAAATAAATATATCAAGATTTGGTTTGGGTAGTTAATAAAATAAAAAAAATCTCTCCGCCTAGAACCCGCCTAATTTTCTAGAGGGATTTTTTTGTCGCCTTGGACCTAGGTGAGGCGCTTGGGGGGCTTAGAGGCGCCAAGGGGGGGCCTAGGTCCTAGGCGGGGCGCCAAGGGGGGGCCTAGCGCCTAGGCGGGGCCTAGGCGGACCTAGGCGGGGATTTTTAGAACAGAGGAAGCCGGTTGTTGTCCTAACTGAATTTGACCATTTATTATTATTTTTTATTAATAATTTAGATTAGTTTTGCTAGAAGTTTTAAGTTTAGAGCTTTCAAGATATAACTTAAAATTGTGACTTTAACCAAGAAAAGAAATTTCAATGCTATCTTGCGATCATGCTAATATTTCTGTGTTGGACTTATAATTGAAGAGAAAAGGTACATGGGCCTTGCGCTTCTGAATAATCATGCCCCTGCACACAGTCATTTTCTCGTATATAACAGATTTATTGTCAACTGCTTTGAAGCAGAATCCCTTAATTTGGAATCTGAATGCTTAGTGTGTGATTGCTTTTACTTGTTTGTAATGCAGGTATTTGGCAACGCCCTGGCTATCTAGCCCTCATTTTCAGACTGTTTTCTTAAGTTTCTTTGGGAGGGCTCCTTCTCTCAGATACAAAAGGTAATGATTTACCGCATGTCTCTCTCTGTTCTTCATTATTCTGTTTATTAGGAATATGGATGGATTTCAACTTACCATCACATATACTTTTTTATTGTGATAAGTAAAATTATTACTTAGCAAAATAAATAAGTAAATTGGCAATAGTAGTTTTCAGTCCTCCTAAACTTCTTTCTTTTGTCTTCCTCCTCAAACTTGTGTATTTAACATCTACAGTTACGTCATAATGTTGGACGGTTTTTTGAGATGTCTTTTTTAAAATCATTAAGTATTATTGTTATTTTGGCGAGCACAATTATTATTTTGATGCAAAAGCATAATTTGACTTTCCTAATTTACATTAAAAAATTATTTTGGCCAACACTGATGTATTATTGTTTCCAGAGAGCTATTTAGAACGCCTGATGGTGGAACGATAGCTTTGGATTGGGCGATGAATCCTGACGGTAAAGTGCTTTCTTCTTCTTTTCTTGCTTTAAGTTTTTACATTTTATATTTAGTCTTGTTAAGTACTAGTTTACATGGGTTATGTGGTGCATTTGTTTTGGGATATCAAACGTTTTCAAAATTAAACAAATGTGCTACAAATATAAAGTGAGTAGACAGTCTAACAACATTTCTTTTTCTTTTTATGTTTCTGTTTCTTATTATTTTATTATGTAATATTAGCATCTGAACCTCTGATTTCTATGATGGTTAAGTTTGTTGGTAAATAATTTTAGTTATATATATATATATATATATATATATATATATATATTCTTAACAATCTAGGTCACATTTTTATTTGGTAAAAATCATACAATGTTCCGCATAAGACAGGAGATTATGCTTTCTTACACATTTTTTCGGATCATTTTAATTATGAAATCAGGGTTCCAACTGAATGGTGGAGTTCATAATGATGATAAAGATCCTATAGTGGTGGTGGTTCCTGGGTTGACGAGCGATTCAGATGCAGCTGTGAGATTCCTGTCCTTAATTTTGGTCCTTCTATGAAACCTGCGGTTAATTATAATTTCTGAGAGAGTTTTCTTAATTTCTGAGTGTTTAGATGAAGAATTTTCTTAATTTCTGAGAGTGTTTTGCAAATATGTGACCAGATTTCAGGATAAATTGAAAGTAGCAAAATTCATTCTAGTTTATTTTAACTGAGCTCTCTTTCTGATTTACTGCTAACATTACTTTCCCACAAACTGTATTTTATGTATGACAGTATATAAAGCATTTAGCTTTCAAGATGGTAAAACGTAGCTGGAAAGTTGTTGTAAGCAATCATCGGGGGCTTGGAGGCATATCAATAACTGTAAGTATAAACCATACCTTATTGTCCATTTGATTTCTTTTGAACAAGTTATTTATTTTAATGAATAAGAAATCCTACTGAATATATATTCTACATATTCAACTGGGGTTAAATATATTTTTCCTCACTCTACTCGACCTCGGTTTACAAATGCATCACTGAACTGATTTTTTTTATAATCGACTCATTGAACTACAAATTATTTTCAAATCGTTACAAAATCCGTTAAATGAGTTAACTTTTAACGGAACATCCATGTCACTTTTAAATTAATATCCACGTCATACAATCGTCATGTGCTATCATCCTAGTTGTTGTCACGTTGGAAAATAAATGGGTTTAACTACTTTTTGTTGCATTTTTCTTTGCAAATTGTCATAATACCCTCAACATTAATAATAAAAAATTATTAATATTTTTTTCTTTGACAAATTTGTCTTTTATTGTATTCAAATATATTACATATATTATTAAAAATAAGAGAAATTTGAGTAAATTTTGAATTTGAATAATGTCTTTAACAATATTCATAAGTATTTTCATAATAAATACAAATTAAAAATTAAAATACATAAAAATAAATTCAAACTAAACAGATATAACTAAAATTTTGAAAATTAATTATTATTTTTATTTTTGAAAATTAATATAATTATTATTTATATTAAGAAATCCTTAAATTTAAGCTTAAATATAAAAGAAAGAAATATTAAAAAATAAAAATATGCTAAAAAGTAAGCTTTAATTTTTTTAGTATGTTACAAATTAAAAGAAAAGTTAAAAAATAAATTAATACAAATCCTTCATTGATGATCTGAACATTAAAATCATTTATCCATCAAAAATCATTTATCTATCAGACCTAGCACATTAATATGAGTTAATATTTCCATATCTTCCATGATCACGAAGTATTGCTGAAATAACACTTAAGAGATTGATCTACTGGCAAGAGTCCTATAAATCCCTCTGATGGTATGGGGAGTAGTTCTGCAGCAACCTCCTACAAGGGATGCTCCTACCTCGCACCATTTGTTCACATATGAAACAAAATCTTCATCTGGAACTTCAGTATTTTGCTGCAACCAAAAAGTTGAAATAAAACACAGTCAATGTTCTAAGTGAAGCTTTGGAAGGCAAAATGTAACTATTCAGTAAACGCTCTATATCAGTAAACCCTCTATTCAATCGATGTTTTACTGGAACTTCAGAAATGAATTATTTCAGATTAGGCGTTAATCTAATCGGATCTGACCAAATCCGATTTAAGCAGACTAACGAACCTTCGAATCGGTGATGATGGCGCCGAACTGAGAAAACGCCTCTAGATCAAGAGACTGATCGGTAGTGGGGATTGAACAGCGGAAGAGGAGGTGGTGTCGGAGGTAGAGAAGGGTATAGGTGTGGTTGTGGCGGTGGCAGTGGCGCTGGTGGAACAACGGTTATGGGCGGCTGATGGAGGACTCTTTGAGGAAGATGAAAGAAAGATGAAGTTTTTTTTTTCTTTTATTTGGAGAAAGGAATAGGTAATAATAATAATAATAATAATAATTCCTCCATTTTCAAAATATTAGATAATTTTATATTTTTAAAGTGAAATTAAAATATTTAAAAAATAAAAAAATACGAATTCATTAATTTTATATAAATAAATTTGTAAAAATTATTCATAAATTTATTTTATTATTAATTAATTTAATTATTTTTCATGTATATTAATTTGATTTATATTTTCTTAAACTATTTGTTATAGAATTGAGTATAATTTAATTTAATTATTTATCCAACTCAGCTTCTCTCTACTCGTCAGCACGTGACACGTAGATTTGTCGTTAAAATTTTAACATACTAGATTGTTTTTCGAATTTTTGTAAAAATATTATAGTTCAATGAGTTGACCGTAAAAAAAATCAGTTCAGTGATGATTTGTAAACCGAGGTCGAGTAGAGTTGGGAAAAATGTATTTTACCCTATTCAAGTGTTGTATCATCTGTCAATCTTTTATTTTCTCATGTAATTGATGTTGATAGAATGATATATACTTCCTTCAGTGTGCTTTAAATATTGTTATCCTTATGGTACTTAATTTATGATCATTACGAGCTACTTGAGTACCTTTTTAGGTGGAATATGCATAAAGGGTGGGGAATTAGAGATTAGGTAAGAAAAGAGAAGAGTAGGAATGATGATTAGATATTAATTATCCCAACTCAAAGTATTATTCAAATATACAAGGACGTTTTATTGTTACTTCCCAGAGCTACACCCACCCTTGGTGAATTTCAGAGTTTCATTGATTATAATGAAATGATAAAGATGTGAGAGTAGTAAAAAGCTATAATGATCTAGAGTAATCTCATAGTAGTGTTATCTATGTTCAAGGCATATAAAACCAATGAAAATTTTATTTCTTGCTAGTTGTATATTTCATAATTTCATGTCAGTTCATTTGTGCCAAAAATGACGGGAAGTTTATGCATGCAATATAACTTTTGTGAATACCATTAACAATGAAGGTTTTGTTGTTCGTGTATCTGGCAGTCTGATTGCTTCTATAATGGTGGATGGACAGAGGATATACGTAAAGTTGTTGACCATCTTCACCATCGTTACCCAGAAGCTCCTCTATTTGTCATCGGAACCAGCCTTGGTGCCAATATTGTGGTAAATCATTTCATTAAACTCTGTCTCCTTTCTCTAGATACAAACCGAAGCATACAACATTCTTAACTAAAAGTCCTGAATCTTTTTTATTATATATTTTTTGTCTTCTTAATCGTACTAATTGGAAATTAAAAGCACAGAAGGCTAAATGAACATGTCTTTAATAAGAAGTCAAATTATTTTGAATGAAATACCTTGACTTTGTTTATAAAACTATTCACTTCTCCAGTCTTCTCTGTATGAAGAATGTATTTTGCATGTTTAAAATACAACACATGACAAAGCATGTGTCTGCAGTCTTTATATTTCTGTGTATTTTTCACCTTTACAGAGGACATCAAAGGAACCTATTCCAAATATAAAATTGAACCTTGGTATTGGACTTAATGGTTCTTTTCGTAGATGCAGGAAATTTTAAACTACCTCAAAATGGAATCTGGAAAAAGGAAAGGGAAAAAAAATAAAACTCCTAACACGTTCGTTCAAAGGAATTTAACTTTTGATGTGCTATTACTTAATCTGATGCTATAGATTTGTGCACAACTCGAAAAATTGTAAAAAATTGCTAGAATACTTGCAAAATCAGATCTAAAAGTTCTATTAAACAAGTTTAAGAAGTATTTTAACCTCACTTTTACATAATGGTGATGTTGACATGAAATAGCTTGTCTGCATATTCTTCTCTTCATGGATAGCAAGTACTCCTGAGCTTGCCTACTTATTGCTCTTTAGTATCACTCATTATTCTTCAATGTATTTGAATATTTGTAAAAGTGGACCTTTGTCGTAATATGTCATGGTTTGTGGGAAACTGTTTAGTCAAATCCTACTTACCTGACTTTATCGAATCTAAAACTACCAAATTAACCAACTCGTGGAGTTAGTTATGAAATGATGCAGAAAACAGTAGGAAACAATGATGATTTAGAACAGTTTAGGAAAGAAATTAGCTAGGAATTCGAGTGAACTTGGAAAGAGGATAGCAATAACATGGATAGATATATTTTCCGATTTTGTCACACATTAGGTGCTCCTACTATTTCTCTTCCACTACATAAACTAACATGAACCACTAACTTACACTAGGGTATCTTGCACCAAACTTGGGAAAGAAGGAAAAAGAACTACCAACATATCTAACTACCATGTGCCTTCTAATTCTAGAAGCTTTTGAATTGACAAGCAACTCCTAAGTTTTATATGATTTTCCCTTAGGGCCATAGCCTTACAGGAACATATTCGGATTTCTATGCTGATTAGTGATTAGTATGGTGAGACACCCAAAAACATCATTTGGCTTAATTTAGAGTACTATTAAAAAAATAAATTAGTTAGTCATCCCAAGTTACCTACTGCATGCTTACCTACAAAAACTTATTTACTTGTGAGAGGTTTGAGCCTCAGTATTTTTCTGGTGATTTAAGTGCATATTAATTATGTGATGCAATAATTTTCTTTTAAAGTTTGTATAAGTGTCAATGAATCACCAGTATCTAATTATTTTATTGCTAGTGTGAGTGATTGTGTATGATTGCTAGTGTTTGTTTTTCTTCAATTCTCTAGTTCAATTCTTTCAGGTCAAGTATCTCGGCGAGGATGGGGCTAATATCCCGATTTCTGGTGCTGCTGCTATCTGTTCTCCTTATGATCTTTTGGTTAGTATTTTGGAGAATTATTTGGTAATTGTTGTTGGCATTTTGCTTCACCATAAAGTTTTCAATAATTTTCCAGTACATCTATAGGTTATTGACTCACCCTTAAGATCAGTCAGTTATGCCAGTGCCTATTGTTGGCTTTGTTTTATATAGTCCCCCACTGCATGTTTTTGATGCTTTGGTTTTCCTCTAGTGGCTTCCTTGTTTTGTTCGTGTCAAGGCCATCATTAACTTTGCAGCCTAAATCCTCATATTTGGGCAAGATTTTCTGTAGTGAACTGGTTAGAAGTGTAGGAAACCTCAGTCTGATAATATTTCATATGAAAATAATAATCCTGAAGTGGTTGATATAGAAAGTCACTTCATTTTTCTGTATAAGTATTTTCTTTTCCGTCCCTTCCTTGGCTTCTTGTCTTCTCTCTTGTTAAAATTATATCCCTTCTAATTTCGTCAAATAGTGGGAAGAATTTGAAGCTATTAGTAAGTTCTTATTGTTTGTCTACTGTTTAACATTTTTTCCTGCTTTTAATTAGGAAAAAAGGAGAAAAAAATATTAGTCCCTGCAACCCTAACCTTACTATTTTTGAACCCCTCTATGTGGCAGATAGCTGACAGGTTTCTCAATCGCGGGCTTGTCCAGAAGTTCTATGACAAAGTTCTAACACTTGGCTTAAAAGATTTTGCTCAGTTGTATGTTTGCATCACCTTCTTTTCCAGTCTCTTAATTAACACTGATTGTTGCAAAATGGTCTTGCATTAACAACTTTACATCCCAATATTCCATTAATCCACATAATTGCTTTATTAATGCTGAATTGCTGATTATTTTTGCATTATCTTCTGTGCCTATAAAAGATTTACTTACTTAATGACCAACTTTAAATTTCTTGTAGGCATCAACCCGTCCTATCTCGTTTAGCAGATTGGGAAGGCATTATGAAGGTCATCTATGTTTTCTTCTTTCTTTCTTTCATTTACCTCATCTTTTCATGTAATTTAAGCACATTAAAAGTAATATAGAAGTTGATGAGCTAAGATTGTTTCATTGGCTTTTATGCCAAATTATTAAGTAAACTAAGTCACATGTGGCTCATCCATTAGTGGTTTGATCCAGTCTACAGGTGTCTGTAATGTAATGGAATTATATGTGTGCGCTCTTTGTTTCATAATTATTTGAATTATAAAACCATTTTATTAATTTGTAAGCATCCTTCTTATCTTTCAACTTCTCTAAGTACACATTTTATAGTTTTAGGAAACAAAGTTGTTAGTCTCTCTCTCTCTCTTTTCTCTCAACATTCTAATAAATCACCTCTCTTTTTTAATATCCTAGGTCATTTTTTGGTCGAAAATTTCTACCTTTGTTCCCATACTTCTGATGGCTATCATTCTAAGTTTTAATATTCATTTAGCCGCCCTCTTTCAATCATTCTTGCATCCTCAAATTGCCTTGTCCTCTTAATTCATTAACACATAATTATACGTTTGATAAGAGATTTATATAAAATTAATTTTTATAAAGATTTTTACCTGTTTATAAGTGTCTTGTAATCGATAAGGTCAAGGATATGCCTTGCATGTTTTTAGGTACATAATTTTTTAATGTTTTAAAAGTCTGCTATCTTTCTTGCAGTCACGTTCAGTTCGAGACTTCGACAATTATGCGACTCGCATTGTTGGAAAATTTGAGGTAATAATCTTTGCTTTACCCCCGCATTATCTGCTGATTTACTGAAGCTAATTCTATGATTTGCTAGACTGTGGACACATTTTACAGGCGATGTAGCAGTATTAACTATGTGTGCAATGTAATGGTGCCACTTCTCTGCATCAATGCTATGGATGATCCGGTCTGCACGAGGGAATCTATTCCTTGGGATGAATGCAGGTACAAAGACTTAAGAGTGCTTTTTGCGTTTTGATATTATTTCCAAAATCAAAGAAAGATTAGTTTTTTTAAAAATCTCTGAAAGAAATGCATTCACTCTTATTGAAGAGCCAAGTCATGTTCGGAAGAATGACTTAATAATGTTTTACTTTAACTTACTTTTATCCTTGACATTCTCTGTTTATTAAGTATGATTATCCTTGACACAACCTGATTTGAATCATTTATAGGACGAATAAAAATATTATTCTGGCTACGACACAGCATGGAGGACACCTAGCTTATTTTGAGGGGATGAATGCGGAGAGCCTGTGGTAATTTATGGTTCTCTCTTCAAATTATTTGGATTTAGTGGTTAAAATGCTAGGTTGACCTCTAATAACTTGTGTTGCCATGGTGCGTCCATATCTAAATTGGATCTTTGATAAATCAAGGGCATACATTCAAACGGTTAGAGATATTTTGGTTTTGTTAAAAGATAATCGTTAAAAATTAATGGAGATGACAAAGGTTGGAATGTTTGAACTAAACTTGGTGACTCATATTTCACTTTTTCTTTTGTGGCTGCACTATGAATTCCGCCCGTGATGTAAAAATATATGAGAAGCCTTTACCCAAATATAACATGTGTGCATGAATAATACACGTTTGGTATATATGAATTTTCGATTGTATGATCATATTTGTGCACAATAACAATTATATTCTCCTCTCTTTTACAGGTGGGTGAGGGCCGTTGACGAATTCTTAAGCCTACTGCATTCTAGTCCGTTGATGCACAAGAAAAATGAGGTAGGTGTAGAATTATTTAAAAACCTTCAGTTGGATAATGAAACAAGTAGGCATGTTATAAATAAATTATAAAAAGCTAAAAACAAAAGCAGAGTCATGTATGCCTTTGTTAAGTTGTAAAATAAGCATGCAGCTTTTTAATCTGAAATTAACTCAGCTCAACTCGATAGCAAATTTTATCCCAAACTAATTGGGCTAGACTGCAAATAAATAGCATATATAAGCGTAAAACTAGAAAGATAAGGAAAAAAATAAAGAGATAAAAAAATATAAAAGGAGAGAACAGAATATAATAAATAATACAAAATAAGATAATACAAAAGAATGGGAAAAAATAATGGGGAAGAAAAGTTAAATGTATGAAAATATGCATGTTTCTTATATGCAACATGAACTCTCAAGCTCCGTATTCCGGAACATATTGTTCAATAGCTCTATTAAATATTTTGAACAAATGTTGTAAGAGTGTCTATATCTACAATATAGTTGGCTTTATGATCTTATAATCTTGCGATTCTTAAATTATTAAATTGTATTAGGTTTCTCCATCACATTTTTGCCAAGTTTAATACTAGTTAACAATTATGCATTTTTGCTCAATATATGAATGCTCCAAGGTTTATATATATATATATATATATATATATGTGTGTGTGTGTGTGTGTGTGTGTGTGTGTGTGTACTCCCTCCGTCCCACATTATTTCCAACTCTTTTGTAGGGTGTGTGACACTGATTTTAATACATGTTGAAAGCATATTTAGATCTTATATTAATAAATGTATTTGTATATTTTAATATATTGTTATATTTTTAATTATATTATAAATTATTTTATAAATGATATTTATGTATACCTTTGGTTTGTCTGATAATTGTGTCACAAAGACCAAAAGAAGTGTTGCAACTAATATGGGACGGAAGGATTATATATTATATCCATTCCATGAAGGTCGTGCTTGGCGCGATGATCAAGTGCTCACTTGTTGAACGTTTAGTCATGTGTACAAGTTGCGGAACTAACGGGTTCTAATAATTGGATGTATAATATATCATGTCTACTCATATTAACCATTGGATGGTGACGTTGACATTCCACGAATGGTTATTGGCACTGCATATTATATTAAGATAGACAACTTATATATTTATAGTCAAAAATACTTTTTGCTCACATACGGAAATTGCTTATATTTGATATTTCACCCAAATTGTCTAACCTTAATTTTTCCACCTGAGCATACTAGTGGGTTTTCTCTCTCTTCTTACTAATAGATAATAACAAAAATATATTTATAAATACTACCTGCATTCCAAAATATAAGTTCAAAAACCTGTAACACCCAAACCAACTCAAATATAGACTGAAAAGTTTAATGTCAGTAGTTCATAACAAGAATTCAGAGTTTAGAGGTGCAATAGCTGTATTAGTATTATTATCTAAAGAATAGTGACAGCAGATGGTGAAATAGAAGACGATTATACCTGGGGTAGAATTTCTTTCTAATCCAGGGCGAAGAGTTGTGGAGATTTAGGAGTGTTTTCTGATTTTTTATACATTAGTATATGTAGCAGTGCGGGGGGGATTGAAAATGAAATTGTTGGTGGTTTAAACACTTTTTTGAGGGTCTCGTTGCAAATAGCATATACTCGATATAATTATTCAATTGTTTCTATCAAAAAAATAATATTGTTCAATTGTTACCACGGGCAGCTGCCTGCTCCTGCCCATTACATAGCTCCTTCCATAATCCTCTTCTTTCTCTTTTTCAAAAAGCAAAAAAAAACTATGAAATATTGAAGCTTGATACTCCAGATACATCTAGCAACGGAATCTTGTATTTGTTTGTTTTATAGGTACAATCCATTACAAAAGATATTTAAGGTAGCTTCTTGTCAAGTCATTGAAGAAAGGTGATCAAACATTAAGTGTGTCAAATGGCCATCTTCATCATACACTACACATGAGCAAAATCACCTTGACCAAATTCTTCCAACAATGATTGAATTATTCGGGACGCACATTAAGCTTTTTTTCAGATTCCCCCCCCCCCCTCCCTTCATCTGTAAACATTTCTACATATTTGTTGAATTTTGTTTTGTCTTACCAAAGTGTAGATAAAATTTTTCACCGGCCAAAGTCATTTCTTTTAATATGTAACATATCTACTTTCAAAGAAAATGAGTATAATATGGATGGCTGCCCATGTCACTTGATGATTCATGGTTGTGCGATGTCTTTATCCCCACGTTACAAATCTCATCAGCTTTTCTTACTTCAAATTTTCAAAGAACAATTTATAAGATGAGTCCTTTCTCCACTAAAAACATGAATACGAAGATATTTACCTCCAATCACAAGATTCACAACTAATGATACATATCCCTGTACTAAAACCTTAGTACAAACACTATTAAGGAGCCCTTTTAGTGTCTAGAATTTTTTCATTCCACAGTTAGAAATTCATTGGATTCAGATTTCCATTACTCCTAGAATTTCTGTTTGGAAAGTTTCGTTATCTGCTAGAAATAAGGAAATGACATCACATTATATTACAAATATGTTGTGACTTGTTAATGTGTGTGTGTATGTGTGTGATTAGAGGGAGAGGGTTGTATTAACAAGCACAGAAAAAAAGGGTGGTGGCACTCATCAAAACAGTAGAGAAGAAAACTGAAAAACTAGATTTACCATTATGCCAAGTGTTGGAAGGTTTGAGTGATTCATGAAGTTCTGAAATATCCTCTACTTTGCTCTGATTAATTCAAAAAATAATATCATTCAACTCAGACTTTCCTTCATCGCTATAATCTTCTTCCATCTGTGTTCTTTTTATAAATCCCTAGTTGAATCTGTATCAGTGAGAGATAACTTGTTAGAATGGTCTGTTAGGAATTCTATAGATAGGAAAATTGCTATTTGAAGGGTTATGTATTTAATTTACAAATAAAGGGTATTGTTGTTATTTGAAGGGATTTTTAATTAGTTTATGATGGGAAGGGTATTGTTGTCTATATAATGAAATGTGGAGTTCCAATAAAATAAATTTTGAAGTTCCATACCCTTTTCCATCATAGCAAGCTAAATTTTGAACGATCTTCTCTTCAAAAGGTACTACTTATAGTAAATAAATAGGATAAGTAAATAAATAGGAGTATACACTAAGAACAAAGCTAGTTCCTCTTAAAACTAGAAAGTATTCCTTTATATAGATTCCATTGACTGAATTAAGTGCACTTCATTTTTGAGCTTATCGTCTCAAAAAGATTATACATTGTTAGGTAGAGAATCAAAGCTGACTGGTGGTTTTCTTGAACTTTCTTAAGAAAGCTAGGTAAATTGATATTGAAGGTTGATTTATCGAGTATACAAAATATGTGTACAACAAAAGAAGAATTCTTCTAGGTCTGCATATTTCTTATTTCAAGATTATTTCTTATGGAATTGATTAGGGATGGCAATGGTGTGGTTCCTATTTTTCAGTGATTTGGAACCGCACCGGTCTTAAAAAATTTTGAATCACACTGCACCA
Organism: Panax notoginseng; assembly: GCA_016801055.1. NCBI lineage: Eukaryota > Viridiplantae > Streptophyta > Magnoliopsida > Apiales > Araliaceae > Panax > Panax notoginseng. Next base: position 14,301,225 of record CM029017.1, on the reverse strand, counting down.
GCACCGGTTCAAGTTTGTTTTATATCAAAACCGTACTTGTCAGTTTATATTTTGAACCGCACTGCATCGACTGTCAAAAATGATATTAATTAATTTTTATTAAATTAGTTTAAAACTTTTACAACACACATAATAACATTAAAAAAAATAGCTTAAGAAATATTAATAAGTAATATAAGAATATATGTTCAATTAAAACTAAGATAACATTGCTATAATTTAAGCACTATTATAGTTTTGATATATATCGATTATATATAAAAATATTCATAAATTAACTTTTGATATGTAAAAGTAAAAAATAGTAAAAATATATGTTGAGCAACTCTATGATTATATACTATAAAATATAGAGATATAATTAAAATACAGGTATATATAGCACTTCAAGGACCGATGCATTGTCGATTCAAAAAAGCGGTGCGGTGCATCGGCGGTTCAAAGGAAAATACCAAAACAGCACAGCATCAGTCCCGGTTTAATTTTTTTGCACCAAAACCGCACCGACGAGGACAACGGTTCGGATAAAAAACCAATCGGTTCGATCGGTTTTGGATTGGTTTTGGTTTAAATTGTCATCCCTAGATTTGATGAAGGTTTAGTTATATTAGAGTATATTATTATTAGGCAAGGAGTCTTTCGTAGTTGTTTTTGAGTTTTTTATTTTGTTATGTAACAAGTTGTAAGTCGTGATATAAGATTTTCAACTTGAGATGGAGTATTAAAGTATATTATTATTATTACTTGGTCACCAAGTATGCTTGGTGTCCACACATACTTGGTCACTAATCAAATAGTAACCTATATATAAGACTTTAGTACTATTTGTAATAACATAACAACAATATATTTCAATACATCTATTTTATATCTAACAAAAAAAAACAACTACGAAGGACCTCTAGTAACTTTCTTCATATACATTTTCATGTCCAAATTAAAGTCAATTTACTGCCAGTTATAAACAGGCTTGTTATCTTCTTATACAGGTGGAAATTTCTCCGCAGATCAGTCCTTTAGAATCTTCAATTGATCAGGGTCTCTTTGTAAATGTCGTGGAAGATGGTTTGGTGACTGCAATCACAAGTGAGCCGACAACAAAAACAGAAGATGTACAGAATGAGCATGTTGTTCAGAAAAATCTGGATGAAAATGCGAGTTCAAACATACAAATGGATGATCACACGAATGAGAAAACGAATTCGCGAGATGACATTGTCCAGCCTCAGGGACAAGGTGTCAGTAATCTAGTTGTTCCTATTAGAAAATGTCTGAATCAGCTTTCGCGACATAGCAGGAAATCGATCTGGCTTCTGGCTTACATTGCGTTAATAACAAGTTGGCCACTCCTGGGGTCAGGTCTTCGATTTCTCTTTAACAGGAAGTTCAGAAATGTCTTACAAGTATCTAAAAAGAGATAAGAATCCCATATTTAATAATCCCTTTTATATCTGAAAGGTTTACCTATGCACAATAATTTTAGAATTATGTATATTTTCCTTGGCAAAGATAACGGTGAGGTAAATCCTAGAAGATCCCCAGTGAGCAGAAGAAATGTTATGTATGGAAATTGGAATAAGACCATCTTTAAAATGTTCATCAGATTATTAATCTCAGCTGTTGTATAGGAAACGTAAAATAATCTCATTTTCTACTTATGCTTGAGCTCAAATACCAGATGAGAGTATTTTGCGAGCATGACTGATGGAAATTCCATCTCTTTAATTTCTCATTTCCAAAATATTTAGAGTTTAATATAAATGCAAGTTAGGACTAATTCCATGGTGCCTTGTGTTTGGCTTGGTTGCTTTCACTGTTTAACAGGTGACCTATGGTAATCTGTACTTGTGTAGAATGGCTTAGAAATTCTCTCCTGCAGGTTTGAGATTATAATAAAGAGGTTGAAATCCTTGCTGAGCAAGGACATGGTTTCATGGAGCTTTGTACTGGTGTAATGCTTTACACGGGTTTACTAGAGAAATGTACTCCCTTGTCTTGCAGTGAGAGAAACAACTTGACTTCATTATGCATATTGAGATTTGTCATCCTGGACATGATTTTTCAGACTACATTCAATTTGGGTATAATTTGTGACAGAATCTCAACTGCAGTTTGTAGCTGAAGAAATATTATCGAAAATAACCATATGCAGAAGTGTGTTGATGACAACACAAGATGTGCCAAAAGTGATGGGCGACTCGCTTTCGGACAGGAGTACGCAAACCTGATTAACTGGCCATGTGACCAAAAAAAAGTGATGGGCGACTCACTTTCGGACAGGAGTACGTAAACTTGATTAACTGGCCATGTGACCAAAAACTTGATTAACTGGCCATGTGACCAAAATATGAGCGCATACATTACAATATCCATTAACAGACACCTCAGGTAAACCATATCAAAAATTACAGTAGCACCAAATTTTGTTCCCAATAGAAATGAAATTGCCAGCCAAGAAAAACCTACAAATGCACCAAGTTGAACTGCATCATTCAGAAACCACAAAGATATCTTGTAGTCTATAAGCTTCGTGTTTATCTAAAGTACATAATCAAATACAGTATCAAGTGATCTTTTTAATGAAAAGTAACCTCATGTTATCTTTTACCCCGATATGATAAGAGAAACGAACTGGCAAATTTAGTAAGCTAATCTAAGATCAAACTAACAAGATGCATGACAATTGTGGAACTTCGAATCTAGTGAGCCCGCGTCATCTTCACTTTTGGCATCGCCTTCTTCAATTGGCGTGCACGCTCTTTTGCCTCTCTCTTGCGAAGAGCCTCTGCATTGAGCTTTGCCTCGGCCTCCTCCATCATCTTCTTACGATCAGCTTTCTTTCGCTGCAACTCTTCTTGCCTGGCATATTGAAGTTCTCTATATACTTCTTGGGCAAGCTTATTCCTCGCTGCTTCTGTTTTAGATCGAGCCTGCGTTGTAATATCACAGTTTAATAAAACATTGTAATGCTTCAAGTCTTGCGTCTTGGTAGAAAATGTAATTCAGGATATGACCCACCTGTGAACTTAACTTGTACCGCCCAATTAAATCAATGTAATAGGGTACAAGAGCCACCAATCTAGTCATGTCAGCCATATGATTGGCATCAGGAATAGCAAACCTGAACATCAGGATCTTCTTATGTGAGCCTGGGTATTGATCAGAGAAATGCATTGAGATGAAACCCTTTCCGAATTTCTCAAATGCCTTCTCACCAAACACCTGCAGATATAAAGAGAGCCTACATTGCATAAATGGCAGCAACTTTCCACAGAAAACACTCATGGATGTTAATAATAAGACACTGTAAGACCAACGATACAGAACCATCAAAGACCCAAACTCCATGCATAAATGAGGGCAAAAGACAAAAATGATCTAGCCCAAGTTTAAGGATAAGAGCAAGAACAGGAATGAGTAGATCAATGTGCATACAATGGAGCTCTTCTAGGTGGACGTGAAAATTGGACACGAGTGTATTTGAATTTCACTTATTTGTATTTTTACCCACCATTGGGGGTCAAAATACGAATGAGTGAAATTCAAATACACTCGTATCCAATTTTCATGTCCATGTCCACATAGAGTTTTTGATACAATGAGGTACTAGATCTCAAAAGAATAGAAAGGGAGCATTAAGCAAGAGCAATCTTAACAGAATGATAATGATTAATGAATGACTGATAATTTCTCCCACTACTGCTGTTTATGCATTTAAATATATTTCACTTTGAGAATCTGGGATTTTTTTATGCATATGATGCATTTTTCGACTTTTTCTTTCATATGTACATAGTTTCCTCATCATTAGTCCATTTTCCTCGTTACTGGAAAATGGAAACTAGTTTCAACTATTCTTTTTTTTTCCTGATAAAAATAATACTTTATTGATTAGAAGAGAAAATTACAACTCGTGACAAGAATAAGTACTCCCAACATTAAATAAAGAAAACAAAAAATGAGAAAAACTTCATATTAATAAAGCACCGCCCGCCAATCTCTTTGAAGATCGGATAAAGAAATTCCCCTAAAAGCTCCCATTGCATGAGCCCAAAGAGAAGCAAAAAAAGATATTTTATTCCAAAGTAACTCAATATTTGTACTACGCAAAAAATTCTATCACTCCTCTCAATCCAAATCCCCCACAAAATAACAAAACAAGCACATCTCCAAAGGATCCTCCTATCACTTATATGACCAAAATCCTTGAATTTGCATAGTAAAAGATCTTCTACCGAAGTGGAGCATATACAACTTTCCCCCATCACACTAAATAAACAGCACTACAACCATCAAGTCATCAAACAATGAAGAAACAAATGAGAATGAAACTCGCTATCCTTCAAACACATTACACACACATCTGGGGATAATGATTAGTAAGGCCTACGCCTTTGACAGATATCATTAGTATTAAGCTAAGCAAGAGTTAAGGACCACATAAAAGTCTTAATTTTTTAGGTAGCCTTTGCTTTCCAAATATAAGAGACTAGAGGAAAACGATGAACTGGACGATAACTCAATAAGTGAAGAAAGAACGACACGAGAATATTCTCGAAGAATCAAAACATCAAACACGCCTATCCAATGACCGAGAAAAAGGCAGCTAAATTAAGAAGTTCAAAAAATAAAGAGCATTCCTCCCAAAACCGAATTTTCATGCCATTACCAACTTGGAAACGAACAAGAAAATGAAAGGAAGTATAACCTTGGGAGATAAATTTTCAAGAACTAGAATAAGTAACACAAGAAGGACAAGGGTTTGAATCCCACCCATTATGTTGAATTTCATACTTGCTTCTAATCACCTGATGCCAAATGGAGTCGGGTTCCAAAGGAAAGTGTCATAGCCAATACCCCGCTAGAGATCGGTTCTTAGACATCAAAAGTTCCCAAGACCTAAACCCCCTTCAAAATCCCAATCAACCAAATCGTCCTTCCTATCCTCGCTATCCCCAACCCATAAAAACTTGCACATAATACATTCTTGAATTTGACTACCACTACCAGGACCTTAAATAATGAGAGATAATAAAAAAGAAATACTCCCACCCACCCAAAGAATAATCCCTCCCACCCAAAGAGAAGTAAGCACCATTCCAACAATCAAGTCTCTTACCCACTTGCTCTACTACAGGATCCCAAAAAGATTCAGATCTCAGGTTACCACCTAAAGGGACCCCTAAATAAGTCATTGGTAAGGACTCAACTTCACACCTAACTAGTGAAGCATAAGAAACAGGAACATCCTCCTCCATATTAATAACAGTGAGACTACACTTTGAAAAATTCATCTTCATACCCGATATACTCAAAAATTTAAAGGAACGACAAGACATTCTTAAAACCTGCAACACCTTCAACGACAAAAAGGATAATATCATCCGCAAATTGAAGATGCGGAACTCTTAACTTCATCTCTACCAACTACGCAACCATTAACAAGACCCTCCATCTCGCTTTTCCGAATCAACTTACTCAAAACATCCACCACAAGAGAAACGGAGAAAGCGGATCCCTTTGTCCCATTAACAATCACAGAAAGATGGGAAGAAGAAAAGCAACCCTTAATCCACATTCTTCATTTAGGCCCAAAACCTTTCGTATAAATCCAACTTTAAAATCAAGGCCCTACTACCTCTTCGTCTCACATCTTCCACCACCACATCCATCCGAACCTAGAGCCTTGTCACCATCCATCCCAAAAATGACCCGTCTAATTTCCTCCTCCTCAAAAGGTCTCTCTAACCACAAACTCTTGTCCCCTTCAATAGGATCCCACTGCAACCCCTCAATCATAGGTCTAACACAACTATCCTCCATATACAAATCTTTAAAAAAAAAATAGTTATATCATTAGCTATCAAGTCATTAGACCTATGAACCTCCCCAAACTCCAATTCAATTTCTTTGACAAAAATTCGCTTACACTTTCCACTAGCAACTTTATGAATAAGCTTAGAATTACAATCTCCATGTTTAACCCACTTAGCTTTTATCATCCATCTCCAACAAACCTCTTCTTTCATAACTAATTCCTCAAACTCCTTAAGCATTACCCTCCTATTAGCCAAATCTATAGACCATCTTCTTCTAACCTATCAATGTCTCTCACTTCCCCCGCTAATGCAGCTTTCCTTAATCATAAGTCACCAAAAATCTCTTTATTCCACTCCTTCAACCTAACTTTGATGTCTCTCAACCTCTTCATAAATACAAAACTCGACCACCCTCAAATTGGTACTCATCCCACCACTCCTTATCAGCCCTTCAAAATTATTACGAGAAAGCCACGTATTCTCAAAGCAAAAGAAGTAGGAGCCCACCTGATTGGATTAGATTCAAGAAAATGATCTAAAGCCATCCTAGGATGCACCTCCTGAACCTGATTGATTGGTAAACAAAAACTTGTCAATGTGTGTAGCTACCCTCTGCCCCTCAGATCTAGACCAAGTAAATTGAGCATTAGAGAACACGATATCTCTCAAACCACAATCCCTAATAAAAGAGAAAAAAATGAAGGTTATTTTGAGAATTGTTTGATACAACCTAATTAGTATCACAGAATAATCTAGTTACTCCTTCCTTATAGATCTTCTCATTCATGAGCATCCTCCCAAAAGTCCATGCATGGACCTCACCAACTCCCACAAATGATGCACCAGGATCATGACTTCCAAGAACCAACTTTTCCTAATGCTCCAAGAATTACACTATTTGAACCATGTCTCATTGACAACCCTCAAATTCACTTGCCTAAATATTGTTAGTATATATGGCAATTGGCTAATTGGTGGTAAACAAGATGAAGAAACACTGAGATAATACAGATTATCCAAGTTTGCTTTACATAAAAAAACCTCCCAACCCCCCAACCCCACACACACAAAAAAAAAATATTACACTCAACCCAGCACTATAAAAAATGCCAGCAAAATTAGGATAAGATATACATTCTCAATCTAAAAGGATTTGAATCCCAATTATCATATGATTAAACTCGAACACAACAGGAAAATGGTCAGATGCAAGGATGAATCCCCTTAACTCTTCCCCCCTCGTCAGATTAGAAGAAACATTCCTCCCACAAGATTATAAAGTTCTTTCAGTCACATCTGTTGCAATGCAGGCTATGTAGCTGTAGAATAACTTTAGTTGTTAATACCTAAAAACTTTAGAACCACTTGGACTACCTTGATGAATCATCTCACACATTCGATATAAATAAAACAGAAACTATGAAGTACTGTTCACCACACAATATCTAACCTTAGCATTAGTTCGAGATAAGTCAAACAGGAGTACCAAACAAGTAATCCTAACTCCAACTATATTGAAGAATTAATTGATCCCTCTAACCTAATATGACCCAAAGTACTTGCAATCCACAGCAAAGAATATGCACTATGTCCAACAAAGGATATGGCACTGCTACACTAATATGCTACTATTCAACATTCAATGTATATCTAAATTTAAAACATCAAATATATGTATATATATGGTGCCAACTTCTTCTCATGTCTGAATTGTTATAATAATTTCATGGGGACTACAATTCTTATATACCCAAACATAAGAAAACAAAAGAAAAAAGAAACAAGAACATACATCCTCATATTTCGTCTTCGCTTTAACAATGGGGCGATGGTTACTTCTTTCTTTTTCCCCCATTTTTGGCAGGGGAAAAAAGCTTGATTAGCTTGAATTTCAATGTAAAACAACTAATTAAAAAAAGGCATGACCCTTTTTGAAAGCTTCAATATTTCCTAAAAATTACCATAATGCACTTGTTCCACCAACTCAAGTGCCAATTGACTGCTACTCAAGTCAATAATCATCACAACAAATAAATCCAATCATATAACACAAATAGTACTACATGCTTTCCTTAATTACAATGTTACATCCTTCATCCTTCATCCTCCAAGGAAATATATCATAAGAATGGGGCATACTTATTGAGAACGGTCTAAAGAACTTCACTAAAACCAAGCCATCTCTCAATTTAATGTTATTGATGCAGAGTTCCTTGCATTTCTGGTATAACTAGTAATACCGTATATGTACATTTGTACAGTTTTTTGGGATTTTTCTCTAAGGCCTAAGGTTCTGTTTGATTACCTCTTAATATTTGCCTCTGATTCGGTCAGAGGCAAATCTTGATTGGCAAAATTTTTTTTGCATCTTAATGGGTCTTAATCAGTTAGATACAAAAATAAATCTATAGCATCCAGAGGATGTCTGAGCGAGAAAAAATTTTTGTGGGACAATAATAACCTCTTCCGTCTTTTATCCCGAATCCAACCTAGATCGCCTCTACTCTTTCGGTAATTCGCTGCTGCTCTTCTCCTTCGCTGAATCGCTGCTGCTCCTTCGTCTTCTTTCGCCGGTAAACTTCTCTCTTCTTCATCTATTGTTTGTTATTATCAATTCCCACCACGAACCATTCTCGGCCTTCCTCTTCATTTCCGTTCCATTTTTTCTTCTCTCTCAATTACTGAACTACCAAATTCCTCTAAAATTGAAGCCATCAACTGAAAATTTGAGAAGAGTGGAACAAGGTGCAGTTTTAAAGAGGGAGTAAACTCAATCAATTACAAAATTGAAATAAGGATTCAGTTATTACATCAATCAAAAAGGTAACCCATGTATTTCCATTATGCTCATACGAAATTAAGTGAAAATATATGTAAATGTTAATACAATTGTTATGATTGGTTGTGGGTTGGTATGGATGAAGTGTTATACAGGTTATTAGGAGTAATAAAGGATGAAATTTTTGGTTAAAACCATACCTTAATCAATGTTCGAAATAGCGCTCGAGGCGTGCCTCGTAGCGAGGCGGAGGAAAGGGTTTGCGAGGCAACCGCTAATTCTGGACTTAGAGAAACAACCGTTAATTCTGGACTTAGAGAAACAACCGCCTTTTTCTGTCGAAGCTTGCGCCCGTGGCGTCGCGCCTCAAGGCGTCGCGAGGCGTACGCCTCGATTTGGTTTATAAAAAGGCCTAATATCAGATTCGGCTCAACTTACTATTACTGAAGTATCAGATTTGGCTTCTTAACTGCTTCGATCGCAACTGAAGACTGCTTCTTTCTCCTCGTCAATCGCGACTGAAGACTTTCCAGGTATCTTCCTTCTCCTCTTTCTTCTTCTTCTACTTCTTCTCCTTCTCCTTTGATCACGACTGTCGACTGTCGATCGTCGTTCCTCTTCTCCTTCTCTGTTTTCTTTTTCTTTTTTTCTTTTTTGTTTTCTTCGCTTGAGTTCTCTGTTTTCGGCTCTTCTCTGTTTACTTTTCCTTTTTTTCTTTTTTGATTTCGGCGTCTGTGTTTTCTTTTTATGTCTAGTCTTTGTTTTGCCTTTAACTTCTTAGTTTTAATTGTTTTTGGCTCTTCTCTGTTTTGAGTTCTGAATGTAGTGACTGCAGTGTATCACAATAGTTTACAGTGTATCACAATAGCAATTATAGCATTAACAGTTTTTATTGTGTACAATAGCATATGATAATTTCATTTGGTTTTTTAGACAGTCAATAACAATATAAATTTTTGTGTACATGAATTGCTATTTGCTAATATAAATATGTAATAACAATTTCTTTTATTATTACAGTGAATTATTATTATGGGTAAGAAAGATCCGACTTGAAAATATGGGGCACCGTAGCTCCGGGAGTTAAAACTCGTTTATATGTGGAATGCAATTTTTGTAAGAAAATTTGTAAAGGAGAGATTACAAGGCTGAAAAATCATCTTGTAGGTAATCATAATAATGTTGAGCCTTGCAAAAAAGTACAAGTGAAGTGAAGGAAGAGCTTGATTCATATATGAAGAAAAATATGGACTCCAAGGAGGAAAGACAAAGAAATGAAGCTGAAAAAATACAAAGTGGGTCTTATTATGGTGGTCATCCATCCTTGGGAGGTTCAAGTATGGGTAGTGCCTCCGAGAGGGGGAGTTCGGGGACCCATGAACAAATTTGTTGTGGATGTTGATGCTGATGATGATGATGCTACTACAAGGCGTACTGTATTTTCAAAGGAGGCACATAATGCATTTTGTCTTTATATAGGTAGATTCTTCTTTGAAAACGAGATTCCCTTCAATGTTGCAGATAGTCCTTCATTTATAAATGTGTCGGTCTATTGAAAACTATGCTCGTGCTTTGAAACCCCATACAAACTTAGCTCGTGGATATTGAAGGAGGAAGAGAAGACTACAAAAGCCTTTGTTGAGAAGATAAAGAAGACTTGGGCACATACAGGGGTGTCAATCTTGTCGGATGGTTGGAAAGATATTAAGGGAAGACATCTAATAAACTTTCTTGTAAACAATCCCCATAGAACTGTATTTTTGAAATATGTTGATGCATCTGATGCAATTAAAGATACTACTTTGATGTTTAAACTACTTGATGAGGTTGTTGAGAAAGTGGGAGAAGACCTTGTCATTCAAGTAGTTACTGACAATGCATCTAATTATAAGGCGGCGAGGAGGATGTTAATGGAGAAGAGGCCACGTATGTGGTGGACACCGTTTGCCGCGCATTGCATTGATTTGATACTTGAGAAGCTTGGAGAGTTGCCTCAACATAAAAATGTTTTGACAAAGGTAAGTAAGGTAATTACTATTATTATTATTTGGTTATAATTTTTTTATTCAATGAATACTTGAATTATTATTTTTTGATGAATGTCATTATGTAGGTAAGCAACCTCGTATATAATTATGGATGAGTCTTGGCATTGATGAGGGCAAACACTAATAAAGACCTTGTTCGACCAGCCGCCACTAGATTTGCCACTGCTTATTTAACTTTGCAGAGTATGCATAGTTTGAGACAACCTTTGGAGGCTATGTTTACATATAGGGGGAGTGGGCAAATTGTGTTTGGGCAAAAAAACCTGAAGGCAAGGAGGCGAGAAAAATCATACTGAGTGATAGGAATTTTTGGAGTAGCGTGAGATATGCAATTAAGACCACAAAACCTCTAGTAGGTGTATTGAGGATGGCAGATTCAGAGAAGGTGCCGGAAATAGAATTTTAATATGGTGCCATGGACAATACAAAAGAAGAGATTGCAAAAAATCTGGATAATGAGGGGGCCTATAAAGAGATATGGAGCATAATAGATGCCAAGTGGGATAATCAGTTGCGTCGGCATTTGCACGCTGCTGCATATTATTTGAATCCTCATTTTCAATATGAAGACAATTTCTATGCCAATGCGGAAGTTAAGGTGGGATTGTACTCTTGTATGGACAAGCTTATTCCTAACGCTATGGAAAGAGAAAAACCTGATTTGCAAATGGATGCATTCCGATTGAGGCAAGGGTTATTTGGCTACACAAATGCCAGAAATACGTGTAAGAAACGTTCTCCCGGTAAGTACCGTTGATTAATGTCTAGTTATGCTTTCATTTTGATTAAACGTGTACCGATAAGATTGATATATGTTTTAATATTGATCCAGCTGATTGGTGGATTGCATATGGAGATGAAGCTCCGAAATTAAGAAACTTTGCAGTGAAGATACTGAGTTTAACTTGCTCATCTTCGGGGGGTGAGCGTAGTTGGAGTACTTTCAGTCAAGTATTTATTAGATATAAATTATTTATTAAGATTTTATGAGATCTGACATTGTCACTAATGCTAAATTACTTGTAATATAGATGCATACAAAGAGAAGGAATCGACTGTCCACATCCAGGCTTAACTCATTGGCTTACATTATGTACAATAAAAAATTGAAAGATCGGCATATCAAGAAAAAGACACTAACGGAAGAAGATCCATTGGTTGTTGGAAATGTGTCATCTGATAATGAGTGGATTGTGGAGGAAAATGATGAAAATATCTCGGGACCGACTTCTAAGAATGATGATATGGAGGAGGGTGAAAGGACTCCTGGGAATGAGAAGACAGTTGGGGGAGAAAAGACTAATGTGAGGGAGATTACACTTGAAGGGCAAGGGACTTGGGGAACAAGTAAACAAGGAAGTCAAAAGAGAAAGAGAAACACTTTGCCGTCAAAAATTATGTCAAAAGGTTAGTATCATTACTTAAGTTGTCTTTAAAGTGTTTTTTAAAAAAACATATTCATTTGGATTAAATATATATTCACTTGTTTATTTATAGATAAAGGGAAGGGATTGCAATTGGTTGATGAAGAACTTGAGTTTAAGGATTTTAGCACTGACAATGAGGAAGATGACAGAGCTATTAAATACGATGATAATTCCATGGAGGATTCTCTTAGTGATGATAGTGATGATGATGATGGGGATGATGATCTAGGATTTGATTCATTATTCAAGCCGCTAGATACAAATGATACAATACTTACATAGTGATGGATGATCACTATATAAGTACTTGATGATATTATGTTGTTTTGATGTTTTGTAATGATACATTGACTATGACGCTGGTTATTTATGCCTTCTATGACCTTAATTGTAATGATGAATTATTTTATGGTTTTATTAGTATTTTTTCATAATTTTTTGGGGACATTTAGGTTTTTAAATCAAGGCTTACGCCTCGCATAGCCCAGAGAAAAACGCCTCGTACCGATTTTAGCTTTTTCGAACATTGACCTTAATGTCTATGAAATTCTGAAAATTAAGCCTTGCATATATGATGTTTGATAAAATACCTCAAAGAGGTTTAATGCTTAAAAAGTGAGAATTAAATCAAGTTTGGAATTAGCTAACCTTTATATATGTATTATGATGTAAACCAAGTTGATTGAGTGAATCAAAGTGAGTTTAAAAGCAACTTGGTAAATTTTGAATCAAATTGAGTTTAACTAGAGAACTAGTTACAAAATCAAAGTAGCTAAGAGATTATCGAATTTGTTGGAATTCTGGGCAGGAGGCGCCGGAGCACCAGCCCCCCTGTTCTGTCACATCAAAATAGAAATGTATACCTTTTCTATCTTGATATAAATATTCACTCTCTGTATCATTTTTATGATTTGTGTATTTGCTGCAAATTGGCACATGCAAATTGAGCATTAGAAAATGACTTGTTAAGTAAGCTTGCCTCAACGTGTAACATACTACTGAATCAACTATTTTAAGTTTCTTTTGATACATGTTTGTGGTCTTTAAACTTTAATTTTATTGTCACTTTTTATTGTTGAGATTTTAGAGTGTGGGGATCACAACTCTTCTGTTCTTATTCCATTTGCACTTGTGTTTTGTGAAAGATCTTGAAATTTATTGAAACTTAGAGCTGTGTATTTTTGGGGTAACAAAACAGTGGTATATCTTTTGAGAAAATGTGTAGAGTTTTAATGAATGGTTTCATATTGCAATTGTTGTTTCTTGTATGTGCTGGAAGATCAACACTCAGTATAATTGCAATTCAAATTTCCAGAAATAGTCTACTTTGTTATGTTTTAGCGTCGTGGATGGAACTGTGATAGAAGGAAAAGATGTATTACCGTTTATGATCACTCAAATTATTCAAATTTCTTTTTTGCTTATAACTTTGAATTCAAAAATGTGTGCATATAATCAGGTTTGCTATTCCCTATTCTCTCCAGAGATGGTGTCATTGTCTTTTAATTTGGGAAGTAATATATGATCTTTGTTATACATTTGTAGGGTTCAATGTGATGGTTGCTATCTACATGTTTGACGATGAAGAGGAGCAAAATGAAGGAAACAAAGAAGAGGGACAAAATGAACCACAATGGGGCGATCAAGGCGTAGAATTTATAGTTAATCTACGTGAACAAATTGCACTTCAACTCTTAACAACTATTTGAAGTTAACTAGGTTTGATCAGCTTTAAAGCACAAATCAGAAACTAAGGAACTCAATCAACCAATTTAAAGTCATCAGTAACCTCATTCTAATTAATTAGAGTACCCCAGACATTTCATAAGGCAACACCGAATCAACATAATTAGTAAAAGCACAACTATGCAAGTGAAACATCAAACACATACTTATGTAAACATTATATTCCCAACACAAAAAACCAAATAAACACCATAAAAAAGTAAGTAACTGTTCCAAAATATAAAATAAATATACAGCTCAACTCACATACCTGATCAAGCACAGCATCTGTGATCAAATCTCCACCAACCTCCTTCGACTCTGAAACAACTCCAAAATCCTCCACAACCCACTTCCTATTACTTGGTGGTGAAACCAAATTCGCAAATCTCTGAAGATCCCTCTCCTCCTTCTGCATAGTTTTTGCCGCCTTCTTCTTAGCTAATGCAAAAATCACATTATCCATTGCATCATCATTCATATAAACCTCAAAACTAATCTCATCCCTACAAGGCACAACCAAATTATACAATCTGGATATCAAATCGTGTCGGCTCTTAAGTTCCATTGTTGCCAACAACCCCTGACAAAATCTCCTTCCACTAGCATAAAACTTAAACACATTTTGCCCTTCTTTCAACAACAAAGGCGAGTCCTCACCATCCCCGACACCCAACAAACTAAAGTTCTTTTCAAAAATAGAGTCTTTAGTGGCAAATTTCGCCGCCCAAGCCAATGCAAGATTCTCATTTTCTTTCCTACCAGTAAAATAATTGATCAAGAACATAATTAAGAAAGCAACACAAACGATCTCAATCGTATAAGATCTAGGACCCTTTACAATATTCGATTTGGGTTTGGACTCTTTTTCATCTTTTTCAGCATCAGTGGCATTTTCAGTAATTTGGGCTGGTTCCGGGGGTGTTTGTAGAGGCAAGCCTTCGAATTCATCTTCATCCCAGTAATCGAAGGAAGTGGGTGAGGGTTTCGTCGGAGGGAGATCGGACGGTTGCTGAGATGGATTTGAGTTTGGAGAAGAAGGGGCGGGATTGGGTGGGCCATGGTGGGATTCGGGATCGGAGAGAGAAGTCAAGGTAGTGGGAGGAGGAGGTGATCGGAGGGGGAGATCGGAGAGAAGGGAGTCGTCGGAATCGAGGGGTTCATCGTCTTCGGCGTCGAAGCCTTCGAAATGGGAGGCGGCGGAGACGGTGGAGAGAGAGAGGTGGTGGATGAGGAGAGAGAAAATGGAGAGGAGGGCTATGAGGTCAAAGAGAGAATCGCCGCTTCTTGGGAGGATGAAGGAGAGAGGTGAGAACCAGAGGGATGAAGAGGAGATTCGTTTCGCCATTGAGGAGTAAGAAAATGCAGAGACTGGAGTGGGGGATATCAATAATTGATGGGAGTTTGTAGTGTATAAGAGGGCGACAATTTCAATGAAACTTTTAGACTTTGGAGGGACTAGAATGTAAAAACTTATCAACTAAGTACACGTAATAGAGATTTTACATACCATGATAAAAGATATTTTTTTTATTAAAAAAATAGAGAGAAGAGGAAAAAATAACTTGTAAATGCATTTCAATTTTAATAATTCCACTTTATTGTAAATAGATACTCCTATGTCATTTACTTTTATTATATTGGTACTCTAAAAAAAATAGAGTGTATTTTTCATATTCTAATTCTTTTTAGAATAATATTAGAGACACAAATTATTTTATAAATATTTTATAAATTGCTAATGTGGCATACTCCACCTCAGCATATTGTATAGGGCCGAAGACTACGTTGAAATAATTTGTTAATCAATAAGTTGAGTTGGAGTATGTCACATCAGCACTTTATAAAATATTTATAAAATAATTTGTGTATGTAGCATTACTCTCCTTTTTAATTATCACTGTTTGAATTTTACTTTATTTAGGTAATGGAATGTTAATTACATGAAAATGCATTTATCATCTCCTTCAAAAAGAAACGGGTCAAAACCCCATGTTCAATCAAAATAGAACCTCTGCTCAGATCAAACTGACGGACTAAAAACTCTGCTCCATCTTCTTCCCTCCATCTCTTACACGATAAAGTAGCAGACGGAAGAGCTCATCTCTATAACTTTATTGGGTTTGTATATTTTTTTTTCAGGCATTTGAAAATCTAGGGTTTGTTCTTTAAAAATCCCTCTTTTTCCGGCGGTTGCTCATCGTAGCTGCTGGTATGCTGGTTCCGTTGATCGCGCACGAATTTCTTTACTTTCTCGTGGCCTAATTTCTTTAATCGTTGCCTAATTCGTACAAACTCAGAATCTGGATGTACGAATTTCTTTACTTTGATTTTGTTTCTGCTTTTTTTTATAAATATCTCATTTGTTGGTGATGTTCACCTCATCGATATTCTTTTCCATTTCTGGATTACCTTTAATGGTCTTGTTAATTTTGAATCTGATTTTGGTAGCTTTGGGTTTGCTTCAGTGTTCCTATTTGTAGTTTATAATGTCTTACTCTCTCCGTTCCTTAATATAGGTCGTTTTAGAGAAATATTTTTGTTCCTAAATATAAGTCGTTTGAGAATTTCAAGTAAGCATTTATTGCTTAGTTTCCAATATTATCCCAACTAATAAATATAACTTTGATTCTCTCACTATTTTTTGTCCAATAAATAACAGTCTCTTTTTCTTTTTCCAATACAAGGACAATATAGACAATTGATAGTATATTTAATGTTTTACAATCATTTCTTTAATACTTGTGCATAACTCTAAAACGACCTATATTAAGGAACGGAGGGAGTATTATATATCACTTTATGTGAAAACATGTGGAAGTTGGGAATTAGAGGTTTATTTCTTATTGAAGGAATAAAATCTTTTTGCTCATTCCATTTATATCAGGCGGGGTTCCTTTTTTTAAGCCTCGAGAGACTAAATTTTGGAGCAATATATTAGTTTTAAGATGGGTATTACTAATTGTTTGAGAAGTTGAATATTTTTTGGGAAAGGTTGTAAAACCCGAAAAGTGAAGGGGTTTTGGATAGAAATTAAGTTTAGCCCCCTCCCTAAATGACCCCTAAATGGCAGCTAAATTCTACTGCTCTCAAAGTTTGATGTTCTTAAATTTAAAACATATTACAAGTCAAATTTTAAGTTGAAAAAACAGAATCTGCCCTTTCTTTAGAAGGGTCATTTTATGGGATCAGTGTTGTTCAAATTTGGTAACAGATTAGGGGACCAGGAAAGTGCTGCATATTACTTTATTGTATGTGTGTTTGAGTTTTACATTTTTGTAATTGATTTTTTTTTTATTTTCTTTGAGGTCATTTGGCTCGGTAAACAGTATAAGGATTCCATTGTCCAATTAACAATAAAATAATTCGCAAAATTTTGCATTAGTGGTTATCAATAGGTTATCTTTCCTCGGTCGTCCTGGTATTTATATGTTACCGCCCTCACAAGTTGAACCATGCTGCATCCTTTTAGAAATTTAAATTGAGAGATCCCACTTGATATTTGGTTCTAAAATTACCTATTTAATCTACATGTTTGGTGTTCAATGTTAACCAAGCTATAGCTGTTGTTCCTCATTTAGAGCTATATGGTAATAATTGTTCTTTCTCTATTTCTTTTTCTTCCCCAGACTCAAGGCTACAATTCAGCAAGCATAGCTCATCGTACTCGACAAGCATCCAGAAGGTTAGTCAGTTGGAATTGTAGAAGTTCATACTGTGTGATTGTCAATGAACTTTTTAGCATATTTTATAGGTCCTAGTTTGTTTAAAAGAGAAAATAAAAGATTATTAAATGAAAATAGTAATGATAAGAATGTAATCCTGAGTATAATGAATCTTTTATGTTCCTGAAACACTAAGAACACGTCATTTAGGATTTCTTCTCTTTCTTTCATACCTCTCAAAGAAATTATATTAAATCTTCTACAAGTTGTTGGCTTTACACAGATTTGTTCCCACTTATATTCTATGAGACTTCTTGTGAAAATTTGATACTACATACTTTTAAATCCCAGAGCCAAATGGTTGAAATTTTTCTTAACTGCATTCTGATTTGAAAATTTTGGCAACTACATCCTACTTCCTGCAAGCTCTTTAATTTTTTATATCTAAGAAAATGTGAACATGGTCCAATTTATAGTTACAATGAGTAAAGGAACATGGTAACTTGGTACATGGTAACTAGGTACATATTTTTCAATTTTGCATGGATAACTAGGAAAATGTGAACTAGGAGTAAATGTGAACTATCTGTCTTATTACTTAGATCGGATAACTTGGTACATATTTTCAATTTTGCATGTTTGTCTCATGTTTGGTAATTGTATTCAGTATATGGGGGGCCTCCTCTGAGTTGCTAACTTTACAATATAATAGGGATGCAACTGATTTGGTATTTTGTTTCTATCAGGAATGGGGCTGAGAGAGGGGTTCCAGCTAGCGTTACCTTCAATTCTACCAGCAACCACTACTTCATCTGAAAAAGTGGTGCTTACCTTTTTAAGCAAATTCAGTCTGGAATAGAAGTATGCTGTTGTTGTTAGACTCTGAATATTCAGTTTGAAATTGGACATCCTGATCTGAGAATCAGACTTTTCCAGGAGAAATTTAGTTGTGGAAGTTTTTTAAATCTGTATATATTGTGATGTATGTGTGTATTTTGGATGTTGTATGTAGCTAAGGTTTTTCAAAAAATGATTCTTACTATATGATGAGTAATGCATTAATTGTTAAATTTGAATATAAATATATCACCTGCATGTGTGAAAAGTAATAAGCCTCGTGGACGATTCCAAATGCCAATGCAATAATGTAGGGTACAATATATGGCAAAATAGTCTTGTAAAGTAATCCTCTCAAGTGAAGGTCATATAGGTTGGGACGAAGGGAGTAGAATTTTGATTTGTTTTGTTTTCTCTTGATGATTCTCTCAATCTGTGGTAACATCGAAGCAGCTATTCTTGCTCTTAAATCTGCTTTTCAACTCACATTCCTGAAATCAATTACAATGGACAAAATGATTCTATATATCAATTGTTAGAAGCCTTTTTTATTTTTGAGAAGCAGTAAAACTGGAGCAAATCGTATTCCACTCACAATAGCAACCTTAAAGGAAGTTTACAAAACCCTGTCAAAATTCTACCTCCGCACTTCTTTCTCAAGCAAAAGAAGAAAAGTCTTTTTATGAGAAAAGTAAAATATGGGGATGGGATGGGAATAGCTATAGATTATATTATAATACTTGATGTGTTTATGTTAAACACCATGTGCATTACACCACAAATACGTTCAACGGAATAAAACGTTCTATTGATGTCCATCTCAACATATATAATATTGTAAACCACAAATTATACACTGCATACATAACGTGTTGGTTAGATAATGAAAATTATCAAAATTACAACCGATTTAATAACATTAACAACACCACCGCATACATAACATTTACAATTATGACAAATCGCACAATTAGTTGCAATTGACGCATTTCTATTTTCACCATCGCTAATTCGTTGGAGTCGAACATGATCTGTTTGGCACTTGTGAATCATCAACCATTAAGAGGGAAAAACCAAAAGAGAAATGGAAGGATGACTAGTACACGTTTGTCTAACAACACCATCAAGACTTGCATATACACATTTTGTTTTTTTCGCTTGTAATGGGATTATTACTTAGTTGTGATGGTGACAAAATGTTAGTCGGTCAGCCGGCCTAATTTTGAGGATTTCATTAATTAATGTATTTTGTAGAACCTTCTCTTTTACTGTGTAATGTCTATCATAAATGTATACCTAATTATGTACAAAAGAAAATGAAGATAAAAATTTATGAGAAAAACATTAACGAAATCTGGTAAAACTAACACGAAATAATAATACTTAGAATAGAGAAAATTATGCAAAGGTAACCGGAACAGAAAAGATGAGCAGATAACCTTTTCCGGTTCCAAGTAGCTGTGTGAAACTACCAAAAATAAATAAATAGCAACTCAATAGCTCAGGGTACAGATAACTTGGAGTGGAGGAAAACATTCGCCAATCTAGGATGAGAAAGGAGCCCAGCATCAGGTTTCAACCATAGGTTCAGGACCTGATGACTCTGTCCGGGATCTGCTGGACTGGCGAACAGAGTTGAAAAGAATGTCCTTAATAACCTGAAAGGGTAGAATACATGTCTAAGAAGGAAGACGCAAAACACCATTACAATGGAAATAACTGTTGGCATGTTCAGGTTAAGAATAGTAAGTCACCTGTGACATTAAACCATGGACCTGCTCAACAGTAATCTTTGCACTATCCCGGGTAATCTTGGCAAGTTGAGATTCTTCCTGCTATTTAATAGAAATTTAGAAGGAAAACCATAAAGTAAAATAGCAGATGAGGGCTGACAGTCGTGATGGGATTCTTCATAAAGAAAACAAGGTGCAGTGGCCTAATCTTATCAAATTATCAAAAACATTTTGTTCTATGCTGACCATGAGTGTAGGGCAGGTGGTTGGGGAGTTATTTAAAGGGCGGAGAGCACAGAGTACAAGGGTTTCCCACTCAAGTTAGAGACTTAGTTCATAAAGCAAGGGAAAACAAGATTCAAGTTTTCAATAATCTCAGCACTCAGAAGATCTCAATTTCAAGTTAGTAGTAATGAAAAATCTCATTTTAATCACTGTTCAAAAAAAATGGTTTAAGAATTTGCTTTTCTAATTCTACAACAAAGAAAGAGCAAGTTATTAACAAGCTCTCACATGGTCACACCCCTCTGAGGGGAAATCTTTAGGACACTAGCATTAATAAAACAGTAAATTACTGTTTCCAAAACTGCAAGTGTACTTTGTATATGATCAACATTGATGAACACGTGAGGTTACAGAAATATGCCTTTCTTTTCAAATCATCAAGAGCATAGTTGTCATTATCGTACACATTTTCAGAAATATGCCTTTCTTTTTCAAATCATCAAGAGTTGATGTTTTTTAGTCTTACCTCACATTCATGGAAAATGGATGGTTACGTACATTAAATACACTACGAAGCTTCTTTAACAAGTAAACCCAGATGAAATTTGAATTCAGCTTGAAACATATCAACATGCTAGGGTAACAAAATCAAACAGAAAAAAAGACAGGAAGGAGCTAGCCTTTGCACTATTTGCTATCAATTACATATATATCTATTTAGATTTTTACCATATTACAGGAGTATTATCGGTCTATCATTGGGTACAAAGCCAAAATTTAGGCACTAGGAGCTAGCCTTTGCACTATTTGCTATCAATTTACATAAATACATTTAGATTTTTACCAGATTATCAGAGAGTACTATCGGTCTATCATTGGGTACAAAGCCAAAATTTGGTCACTTCCCTAGTTCCCATCCATTTCAGTTCCTCTTCCAACATACACAATAACTATTTGGACATGGTTACTTAAAAAACCGTCTCTGCCACTAACCATAAGGGTTTTCACTTTTTCTTACAAAACCCAATCCTACATCATTTAATTACTATCCAAACACATCCAATTAGGATCAGGCTTGGCCAGGCTGGGGAAATTTCCCATGCCTATTAATAATTCCCCATACAACAGTAGGGCATGATTAACTGTGCCAGTCAACACAAGAACGATAATACATAAACATGTATTTCAATATATATTTCCACAAGACAACCTGATTAAAAAGTCTTAGAAGTAATAGAATCCAAAGCTCATGGAAAATGCTAGACCATGAGAAACGATATTAAGGTTATAGTAATAAAGTATCCTCCAATTGGAATTCAACCTAAATGCAACTAAAACATGCATATTATAATGGATTAAGGTGGTGTTTGATAAAATTTAGTGTTAAGACCTGAACAGTTTAGACGTCTGAATAACATAGAGTATCTGAATAGAATTGTATCTGAATGAAAAAATGTTGTTTGATAATTACTTTTTTCAAAATGTCTGAATAAAAGTATTTTACCATTTTAACCTTCTAAACAAAACTATAAAATAAAATAAAAAAACAAAACAAAACATTTTCTTCTTCACCTACCCCACATCCCCGCCACCCCCATCCCCGCCGGCCCTCCTCCCCCTCCACTACTCCCGCCCCCGCCCCTCCCCTCCCCTCCCCTCCCCTCCCTTGCTCCGGGCATCAATTTTAGCAATGGGGCCGGTGGTAGTGGTGGTAGATCTGGTAGTGGTGGTGGTAGATCTGGCCGCTGGTGGTGGTGGTAGATCTGGTAGTGGTGGTGGTAGATCTGGCCGGTGGTGGCGGTGACGGTGGTGGTAAGATCTGGTAGTGGTAGTGGTGGTGGTGGATAGGAAAGGAAAATGATAATATTAATGAGAGTATTTTTGTCCAAAAAATAGCAACTCTCATTCAGACATGCCTCTTAATCCTACAGACTTAGATTTTGTAGCTTAACCATCTAGAGGCATTAAGAGGTAAAAAAAAAACAAACAACACACCGCCTCTGACCGAATCAGAGGCGGTCCATTCAGAGACATTAAGAGCTTATCAAACACCACCTAAGATATATTAACTGACCTCTTTCTTTCTTTGTGAGGGCGCTATTAAGGGCGCAAAGCGTGCATGAGACAGTTGATTTTCAGCTTGCTCAAGCTTTTCGGCTGCATGATGTAAAGAAAACTATTTACTGCTGGCTTTTCAATATCACACAATTTGCTAATAATCTATACAAGTAATCATATCATAATTACGAATGCAATCAAAAAGAAGAAAAAACTATGTAATAATACCTAGATCTGATATTTGTCCTGCCACATAGTCTCCATTTCCAAGTAAAGGAGAAGAAGAAAGAGTATTCACCCAATACTTATTCCATAACAGATCCAATAGGTGGCAATCAAGAGATGACTTGAAATATGTGATGTCCAATGAATAGTACTGCATTAACGGAGATGGATAAAGGTCAGTGAATGAAACCAAAAGTAACCAAAGAAGCAGACTGGGGCAAACAGAATAACCTGTTTACAGTGCACACCAAAGTCTTCAATCTTGTTCAGAGGAATGGTTTGGTATTCAGAGACAGGATCATCTGGTGGCTTATATCCTTCTGGGTATGTCCTAAATGCCCCAATTTCAACTTTTCCAGCTGAAACAGTTCGTGTTGGATCAATAACAACTGCCAAGAAAGGCTCCTGAAATTGTTGGTTAAGCATTTGTGTTGAAACATCTATACCAGAAAGCCAGCATCCATAACCAGGATGAGAGTGGTACCATCCCACAACGTTCTCCAACCGCCCTGCCTACAACATTAGATTCCAAGTAAATATAGGCCTTACACCGAGGTTCAAAAGGCACCCACAAAGCTAAATTATTAGGACATTTCGTCAACCTTCAGAGACTATCTTTCTAACACATCATTCCAAGTAAGCGCATACTAATGTCAAAAATATTGGCAATTAATACCTGATGGATCTACACAGAGGTTCCACATTACACACGCACGCATGCTTCCTCACACCCACCACAACTAACCCTTCAGATTTTTATACTCCCTCCGTCCCAAGGACAGAGGGATAAAAGTTCGTATTACTATTTTAAGTAGTCCCAAATTGAATGTCTACTTACCTTATATACTCTATTTTTAAAAATACTTTGTTTACAATACCCTTAGTATTAATTGTCATTTTTCTATTTTCTAAGCATATTTATGTAGCATCACTAGTCATGTGCAAAAAACTATGTAATTAAATGAGAATTTAAATATGAACAATTTTATCATTTTATTCTCTTTCTAAATATGCACAAAAAGTTACTTTTATCCGGGGACGGAGTAAGTACTATTTTGTAAGTAATCATCTCTAAGCAGGGGTGGATCTGTTAATGAAGCAACATAGGTAGCTGCCCCTGCTGGATTTTTTTTATAAGTATAAGGGCAGAGGCAAATATGTAAGTGAATAAATTTAAGAAGATAAATTAATGGAAGATTTAAACTTAGAGGGGGACAAAAAAAATTCATTCATATTCTAAATACAAGTACAGATAAACGTAAATTCATTCTGCTTCTGTCTTCTACATTTCCGCCTTTGTGCCTTCGCCATTACTTCTTTTACATCTCCATTCTCCGCCACTACCTCTTCTACATCTTCGCGGTTTCTCCACTAAGCCCACTACTTCTACATCTCCATTATGACACTACCTCTAGTGCATATCAGAGTAATCAAACTTAAAAAGTAACTAAAGTAGTCCTTTTTTTTGTTTGATAATTTAAAATTTGTAGTTTATTTGAATTTGTTGTTGGTTGAGAATTTGGGGTTAAACCCAATTTAATTTATTTGATGTATTTGTTATATTTTGGACTTAAGAGGTAACTAATTAAGGTTTTTTTTGTTTGATAGTTTATTTGAATTTGTTATGGTCTTGTGGGTTGGGGACTTCCGGTGAGTACAACTGTTATTAATATTGGATGAACAAGTAGTTTTAGTATTCAAATGAAATGATGCAACTGTATCGAGAATTGGATTTGTGTCTGCAATTCTGCCTCTTTCCTTTATGTGAATTTCAATGAGAGTTGTGTTCTCTAAAATAATAAAGATAGGGCAATGGAATAAAAAATCAAAACTATGCAATTTTTCCCTACAGTCATACAAAAAAAGTTGGATCAGTGCTATTTTTCAAGATTTTTTCTCATACTTGTAGTTTTATGATTTTCTAAATTTGACTACTAGTATTAGAACTAGATGGTTAAACGAGAAATCAATCATTTTTTTTAAATGCACAAGTTGCACAACAATAAGCCCCAAAAGAAACAACAGTAAATTATTAGAGTATTTATTTACTACTACTTTCATTTTTACCTTCTTTTAGGATAAATAAAATAATTACTATAAACAAACCCCACAAAATGGAATAATAAAGAAAATATACACGCTATTTGAAACTTATAAAAAATACCTAAACAGGTTTATGCTTTGAAATTAATTCATGAGTTTGATTAAATATAGAAAACAAATTTAGTTTGAGATTTTAAGCATTTGAAAAATTATTCAAATTGAACTATGACAAGTAATCGAAGTAAGATTCTAAATTATATTTAAATATTTTTTATTTGAAATTTCTTTTAGTTTAGATTATGAATATTTATTGCAATTTGTAAATAGTATTATGATTAGTTAATATTATGATTAGTTCAAGTTTTCTTTATTTAACTTAAACAAAAAAAAAAAGTTAAAATTCGCCCATGTTGGAAAAAATTCCTAAATCCTCCCGTCTCTGAGGATTCAGTCTCTGAGTACTTTTTTTTTAACAAGTACTCCTATAACATTATTCCGACATTTGGAATCTAACATCCTAACATAGCAGAGGAACACATGGACACTCCAGATTCCAAATAAGAGCTTACAGGTATACAATTGGAATAAGAAAAAAATTGCACTTGCATATAGAGTTTTTAGTAATGCAGCTTTGTAAATGACATAATAACTGAATTTAAGATGCTCAAAATTTGAGAGTATTTATCTAACAATTCCATAGGAAGAAACAAAATCAAGAGAACTAGCTCCCATTCCGAATAAGGATCAATAAGGCACATTATATAATCACAATTGAACAATCCATAAGATTCCAGTTTTATTTTCGAGTTTTTTATTTTTAACTTATGAATAGAATTCAATAAGTTGTCAGAGACACAATATGTTCTGGGTGAAAAACAGTAGCTATTATCACAGAATTAAATGACACATACATGGTCAACCCATGTCCATTTATAACAGCCCATTTATTAGCCCCCCAACCCATATAAACCCAAACACATTATTGCCCGTCCATTTGTGTCTACGCAAAACATTGGAAAAAAAACAAAAACAAGGGCAGTCAAAATTCTTTAAAAGTCAATTTTTCCTCCTATTCTCATAGTATTTCAATTTAAAAAACAATAGATATATAATGTTTTCCAATCAAGTGTAGATTGAAGTTAAAAATTCAACTACTTCCATACAATTTTAAACAGATTGAAGATGAGCGATCAAAACATACTAGGACTATAACAGAATTAAGTTGGCAAATGCGCTTTTTTTAGAACTAGGGTTAGGGTTTTTCTCCAAAGGTTACTAAAATCCCAGAAAAATTAAAGCTTCAAGCTATTTTACAAACTAGGGTTCTAAGAGTTTCTACAAAACAACCAAAATAATCCCCAAAACAATTAATCAAGACTAAATATTAATTAATTTACCTGCTTATTAGTCTGGGAATAATCCACCATATACTCATAAGCATCAGCCTGGGCATTAACCCTAGTTTCCGTTCCTTCCACCGGTAACGCAAAGGCGTCCATCACAATAATCGCGTCGCCGTCGGTCTTCCCCTGCATGAGGCCCATCACCTCGATGTTGCCGCCGGAGCGCGCGTGAACAACCATCTTGAGTAGAGCGAGTGCCGAGACCTTAACGCGCTTGAAGAAGTGGGGGTCATTGACCCAGGGTTTCTCCTGCTGGAACTTGGTCTGGGCGGACTCGTCGTAGTAGAAGATTGTGTCGGTGGCGGCGTTGTTCGGAGTGGAAGATGAAGATGATGGAGGGGTTTCCATTGTTACGATGTTGTTTTCGAGTTCCCATGTTTGTTGTGCCATGGCTGCCGATGAAGAAAAAGTAGCATCCATTGGAATTCAGAGAATCAGAGAGAGGAGAGAGGAGAAGAAGCGAGAGAAAGTAGCCTCTGGCTGTTGGGTTTTAGCACTGACAAATTACTTTTATTTTATTTGTGAATTTTAGAAAGAAAAATTTGTTTAAAAAATTATATTACTCCTTCCATCTTAAATTATAAACTTTTAAAAAAGTTAATTTTAAATATTTTTAAATTCAAATTTAACATGTATTCATTTAATTTATATTAATATAATTATAAAAATCTAAAAAATTACTATTAGTTATACAATTAATTATTTTAAAATTTTAAATAAATCGTGTTAATTTTAAATTTAATATATACTTTTAAAAAATTCAATAATAATCTTAATATTATTATTTATCTTTATAAAATATATTTAAAAAACTATTATAAAGATATTTTTGATATCTTAGTGTATCATCTAAGTTTTTCACAAATTTGGAAGAAATTTTATTTTAATTTGTCTTCTTTTCCTTTCTCAAAAACATTATTAAACAAATGATTTTAATCTTATTCATAAAAAATTTTTACTCGGCTTTTTATTTATTTTTTTCCCTATAGAGTTCCTATCCTCTTTAAAACTAAAGTGTGAGATTTTAAAAGTTATCATACATAATTTCCTTCAATATCTCTCCATAGGACTAAGTTTTGACAAATAAAAGTTATCATACATAATTCCTTTCTTTTTCCATTTCCATTCACAATAAATATAACAAAAAAGATTAAATAATCTAATACCACTAATATTCGCAATATATATTCTTTTTCATTTTCTTTTCACTGAGCCTTTACCATTCAAAGCGAACTTTGCATGCTTAAATATACTATTTCAGTTGAATAAATTATTCAGGATAATAATCATAAACAGAGAAGTCATCATAAAGCAAAGACCCGTTTACATAGTGAAGCATGTAATAGCAAAGACCACAGAAGTAGCAAGGATTCTCCCCGGCCCATTTGTCGTCCACCGTCACCTTTTCTGCTCTGAATATCTGGCACACAGAACATTTTCGTGGGCGTGTTTTTAATTGAAATGTTTGTACTGGATAAGCAAATCGATTTTGTGCATCTTCAGGATGAATCAACCTCATGTCTCTGACGACAATCACATGCTTGCAATCTCCCTGTACCAAGCAATGAACCAAGAGATAGACAAAAATTGGTAACCAATTAATACGCCAAAAAGAAAATCTAACAATGCAGTTTCACACGAGATCACAATTCAGATGTGCCGGTACCAACTATCACACACCTATTCCAACTGCAAGATCAAACTCAATACAAAAGCTCCAGTTTGCAGGCGTACGTACTATTATTAGAGTTTATCCTTTCATCTTTAGGAAGTTGTGATTGCAAGGAAGAGTAACTAATGAATAAGAGTTTCTGTGTATAGAGCATAAAACAAAGGTAATGAGAGAATCGTACCTGGTGACAATAAAGATATCCAGCACCAAGTCGAAAGCTTAAGTCACAGAATCGTGTCTTGTGCATCTGGAAAGCTTTGAACCGAGGCAAGTTTTGTTTTGTTTTACTAGCTACAAGTGCCTTTTGCTTCGGCTGTAATTTGCCAGAGACAATTTCTTCCCATTTTTCAAGTGCTTCCTTCTTTGAATCCCTGAGCCAATCAAGTATCGGTTTACTGTAGTCTATAGCAGAGGCTTCTCTCAAATCATTGCAAAATACGTCCTGCAGTATAGTATTTAGTACAAACAGTAGAACTGGATTACTGGTTTTTCATTTTATGGGAGTTCACAGACTATTAATGTAGGACAGGTAAATTTCTCTACGAACACAATGCTTGTTATATGGTTTGAATCCAGCATAAACAGGTTCACGTTGTAAACGGGTCAAAAATTTTACTCAAATATTGTCATGGTTAAACCATTTAACACAACTTATTCTGACTAGTGATACGGTTAACAGTAACCAGATTAACTTGTTAATTTCCTATAAAAATAAAAGATATATTTGAAATTACAGTTGAAGTTATTAACCTAAGAGGCTAAGACTAAGAAGCTTACTGGCACTTCATTATTATTTTTCCAAATAATCCTCTTCTCAGACTCAAACCCTAGCCGTCTCTCTGTCAACAGTAAGATACGATATTCCTTAACGGCTGAATATACGACTGTGATTTGAATACGGTTGAGTTTGTTGTTTTAATTTGGGGGAAAATAGAGATAAGCATGATATGATGAACAAAATAACCAATCTGAGCAAAAGAATGGTTTGAACTTTAGATATGGCCATCATCATATATAACTAGAAATGCACAATCTATTAATCTGTTTCCAAGCAACAGTTGCTTTCGATACATGTTCTATTTTCTCAATCTTTCCTCCTCACCAAACTTCGACTTCAAGTATTATGATTTTGCTTCAATAATTTGTATATGCAAAAACAAGCTAGATGTGTGATATGGTAGTCTTCCCACATTTTCATTTCATCTCATCACATGATTAAATATATGTCATCTGGCGATTACTACAAAATCATGACCTACTGTTTCTTTGGCTTCCCATTTCGACTTGTAAAGTTAAACTCTTTTTACAGTCTTAGCTGCAGTATGTTTTTCTATTTCTTGGAAGGCATTATGAGATGCCTTAGATGTTGTTGCCTCCCATTCCCACTTTCTGCCCCCAAGTAAAAAGTTGCAAGGGATGAAGCCATGTGATAACACACATGAAAAAATTCTCTCATATGATGTGATATTGTATTTATATTCTTTAAGTCGCCCAGTAGATCATTACTGTCTGAAATCCATCCTATGCATTGGAAGTGCTTATTTAGAAACCAAATGCAGTATTGTGAGCTGAGTTGATTGCTTGCTAGGTGTCGTGTCTAGAATGAGGGAGTATAATTCTGGTGCACTGACTAAAGCCCATTTGATTAGTTCGGGACGATGGGCTGCAAGTTCCATGGATTTGTTTAAGAAACAAAATATTTGAAAGATCAGGGAAGAAAATAGACTTTTTACTACACAACTAAATGAAGCCCTGCGCTTTCATCTCGAGTGATCGTCTTAGGTTCAGTTAACTGGAGGCCTATATTAGGTACAACCCATAAAAAATTTCACTATCCAAGATGTACTTTCATTTATGAATTTTACTATATGTTCTCACTAGTTATATTTGAGTAGCTTAGTAGAATTTGTCAACTTGACTGGGATACTTAAATACTTGTTTCGATTCTAACGAGTGTTTGTATTGTATAAGAAGTCTCCATGAAATAATAATATCAAGTGACTTCAAAGGTGCAGACTAGCATGAAGATTAAACTCATCAACATCAAAATTATTGTTTATGAAATTTACTTCTCATCTATTGTTGTTATGGAGCAATGTGGTTTCTCAATAGATGTTCACATGTTGTGGTTTCATTATATTTCTCATTGTACTATTTTCAAGTGAATAACTAAATAAATAAATAATTGGAGATCAAAGGTTGACATGGAACTGCAGGGTGACAAGCAGATTAGGTTTTTGCCACATTTAACTTTGAAGAACATTTTCTTTCTATCTTTTGAGACAATATTAGGGACATCTATATTAATTATGTAAGATTAAACACAATGGGATCATTTGGATGTTAGTTCGATTTGCTATTAAACTCTTAATGTCTTTACTGCTTTTCCTTGGATTTGAGTTTTTTCCCCCTTCTAATTCTGCAGTTATATTTTTAGACTAATTTGCTTAAACAGGTAGTGTTAAAAGGGTCATGAACAGGTAAAAGAATCACGTAGTGTTATTAGTGTGCACAACAAGTTTAATAGACAGGTTACATGCACGTCGTGTTATGCATTTATTAAGTCACTGTTCATGTTTTTTAGTATGTTAGAACTTGCACATTTATTTATTTGTGTTGGCAGTTTTGTGTTATGTTAACCGATACAAATTCACCAAACATGACACAGTTATCAGCCCTATGTGTCAACATAATAACCAAGAAAATTAGTAACTTACTTCAATAAGGAAATATCCAGAAGGATCATGCTGGCCTGCTTTTTCCATGACCTGATCTGTCAAGCAATATATCTTGTCCCTCAATTCACTCAAAGGCTGGCGTCCTAGGACCAAAAATTCTTGAGTCTACAGAAGATTTCACAAAATCATCAGTTGCACGAGGCTGAAGAAGAGAAGAGAAAATAAGTCCGAAATGAAAAGAGCAATTTTAAATAAAAAGATTTATTCTAATTAAATTGTTACTTTCCAAAGTAAGAAGCATTATATTATTGTATTGCTACAAGAATAGTAAGAAGAGCAACAACTGAAGGCCACACAAGGGAGACTAACCCAGATTTCTCTTGACCTAGAAAACCCAATAAATATGACCCAAAAAATTACGCAGGTAATTACATAATTGTAAGTCCATTATCGTGGCCCATTCTGCAGCGTAAATCAATATTATCAAAAGATCCCTTACTTGAAACTTCAGTATATTTTACCATCTACAGCAACAAGTTATAGAGCATAACTTAAAAAGTTTTAATATTGTCTGCCGCATGGATGGAGAGGGAGCTTTAGTGACAAAACAAGGACTTCATAGTACCTGAAAGGAATATCATAATGCTCCAATCACCTTTATTCTTGACAAATATCATACTTTAGCTTTACCTTGTAAGTTCAATGTTTAAATTTTATAATCTAAATAAGTCCTTTTCATAAAGACTCGGTCATAGTTACTTTCATTAGTAGAGAATCATAAATTAAATTCAATATTTTGTGCTTGCTTTCGAACCCCTTTTTTCCTCAATGAACATTAACTTTTTCTAGATAAGGGTCTAATAGATGAAATCCAGGTTACCATGCACTTCTTGGGTGCAGTGCTAGAAATTGTATGTGTTACTCCACCATCAAGATAAGAGGGAAAAATCATAGAAAGGTTTCTTTTGTTTTTCATTTATAGGTAACAATTAGTCAATCACTGCAATCTACAGAAAGATAAATTATAAAATACAGTTACAGTATATTTCTGCAGTAAAATGTACATTATAATCATAATTTTCTTTAAAAAATGATACAATGACACTATTGAAGCAACGAATTGTATAACCTAGCCAGGCATAAAGTCATAAACCAAAGAAAGCACTTAATGGGACCAAACACCCCTGTTCTTAAGATTTTGAAGATGTATTAGAACCACAAACCAGGAAAAAAATAGATGAACCAAGAGTATCCAGACAGGAAGATGTATAAAAGAGTGAAAATGGGTTACCTTTGCCCATGTGTTTCTGCTATGGTATACCTCAACACAAAGAATAATTTCTTTTTCTGGATAAAGCTCCTGCACATGATCATGAGCACTTGGTGTCCTAACCTGTTATGCATTAGAAAATGTAGTCATTCGAAAGGCTAATTTAGCAAACAAAAAGATGAAGATGCCATGATGTATTTAAAAGATAGTGTTATTTACTTTAATTAGATTAGATTTAGGGTCCATATAGTGTTATTAACTCAATTTCAATAATTTGGAAGTAAGAGGGATGTCAAAATTTTATGGAAGTGTACGTTCTTTTCAGTTTTATGGGGAATTTGGAATAAGCGTCTAGACTTTTTAGAGGAAACGCCTTATCTTTTATGTTGCAAAGGGATAGGTAATTTTCCTTGCTTCCCTTTGGAGTCCTGCTACGGGAGTCTTTAGGTTAACTTTGTGATTGATTTGTGTAGATATTGGAGGGCTGCATTTTTTTTAAGTACTATTTCGGTCTTATTTTTCACGAGTATTGAGAGGGTGAATTTCTTGTCCCCTGTTTACTATATCCTCTCTTTTCTATAAATAAAATTTCAAAAAAATATACATAAATATCCTGTAATATATGCTATTTTAAGTATAAAGTTGATATTTATTTGTGACTTTCGTATTTACAATCTAAGGGCCTCTCCAATTCGTTGCGAGTTGTGAGGAATAAGCAAGTAATAGTCCGTATACAAGGGAAACAATTGCAGGTGCGACAAACAGTGTTCTAAAAATTCTCCCCTAGGTCAGATTAATCCCCGCCTAGGCGCTAGGCCCCTTGGCGTCTCGCCTAAGCCCAAAGCGGTAAAAAAATCCCTCCAGGAAATTAAGCGAGACCTAGGCAGGAGGTTTTTTTAATAACTACACAAACCAGATCTTGATATATTTATTTTTTTAATGATTTATCATATTCATAATGTAGGTTGTAGCACATCAAATCACAACAAGAAATGAATAAGATCAAGTCCAAATGGATAATTTTATTATAGTTGTAATTTTTTGAACTTGTTCCAACTTTAAATTATATAAATGATGATACATTTGTAATATTTAGTTTAATTCAATAAAATTCTTAAATTTTAATATTGAATTAAATTCTTGAAATTTTAAATTTTATTGTTTAATAGTAATCTTGTTTATGAATAAAAGTAATACGTTAAAGATACGTTTGAACTTTGAACAATTGCATGTTTGTGTTTAAATTTGACATTGACAATATGGATATGTGTTTAAACTTTAAGCAAAAGCCTTTATTATCTTTATTATAGATTGTTTTACTTTATATTATTGTTTTGTTTGGATAAATGTAAGATAAAATATTAAAATTGACCTAAAATAAAAATTCCGCCTAGTCCCCTTAGGCGCTAGGCCCCCCGGCCTCCCGCCTCCCGCGTCCCGCCTCCCACCTCTCGCGTAACACCTTTCAGAACATTGGTGACAAATTATATCTTTTACTCTATCCGCCTTGCTTTATTATTCGCAAACTTTTTGCAGCATCACAATAAGCGCACATATACACTGTATTTGCAAAACTTTTGTCAACAGAAGAAGGCTTTTTGACTTTTGAAACTATTATTCTTGGTCAAACGTGGGTTAGTAGTAAAACTACACCAACATTTAAAGGGAGGTTGGTGAGATATAAAAACAGGAAGTTCCTTGTAATTTCAGGAAAAAATTTCGAAAGTTGATATAACATTCCGATCTAGCTAATAAATAATTAACTGAATGGGATTGGTGAGTGCACTCTTAGTCCCCCTTCTGCTTGTATTCTATCTATTCTTTTTATTATTTTAAAATTAGAAGAGAGAGAGAGAGAGATAAAATACAAAAATTGCATTAATAGTAATTACTAGTCATCAAAAATGACTGTCAACTATGAAATTATGATACACGACCATGCCTTTTTAAGTCATCTAAAACTATGAAAGGTAATAACATTAAAAATTTACAATTTATAACGTTCATTGACTAGGTAATTGTTACTACTAAGAAATCAGATAGTCTTGTAATTAGAATTAAGGATAATTATTGAATAAAATGAGTTTTTATTGATAATATTTTGTGTTATGTGTTTAAAGATCATTGTTTTTACGTATTACGGTATTAGAATAAACGAAATAAGAAAATAAAAAAATTTCCGAGAAAAAAACGTAAAACCACTATTCACGATAAAAGCGCTTTTACGTTTTTTCAATTTTTCGAATACGCCCTTGCGTTTATATGAAGAGGAAAGACGAAATATCTAATAAAATTTGAAAATGAATAACGCAGTTTTTCGGCTTGTGGAACGAATTGTGAAAGTTGATGAAGAATAATACGTGTATAATACGAAAATTATACGATAGGAATATGAAAGTCAAAGTCCAATATTGCGGCTAACTAATTGGTTGAAGTAACCAAAATAGGCAAACAAATCCTAGTTAAGCTAACTAAGGTCTAATTCAATCCATGTGAACTTGTATGGACTAATGGGAGGAGAGAGCTTCCTAAGAAAGTTTGCCATCCCATCACTCACCATTTAACCATAGTCAGATGATGGTTAAGTTAGTCTAAATGACCATTCTACCCTAAGCCTTGCTAGCCTATAAATAGGAGGCCATTCCGTCATTAATTCCTACCAATTCACAAAACCAAGAGAAGAAACTCTAGAGAAATTGAGAGAAGAAGAGAGGGAGCTCGGGAATTTGCAAGTTAAGGAAGAGGAACGCAAGCGTAAGCCATCCGTTACTAAGAATTAACAAGAAAGAATCAAGAAGGTAAGAACAAGCTAGTTTTATAACTATTTTAAAAGTTTTACATTTTTAGTATTGCTTTATTGGTGGAGGTGGTAGTTGTGAGATGGATCTTGAAGGATCCGGAGAAATATGGATGAGATTAGTGAACTTAAATCACCGGTAAAATGTATGGAAAGTGAAAACAAATGAATCGAATAAAGTATGAAAATTGTGTAAATGGTTGTTTATCGGACTAATTAAAATTATAGTTCGTAAGCTAATAGTTGAATTTTGGGAAGGGAGAAACATACTATTATGAGTTACGGAAATGATCCAAGTGGAACGAAATAAAAATAAGCTATAACAAAGTTATGGCAAAAATTTTAGTAAAAGATGTTAAAAGTCGAAAACTTAGTTTGGTATGACTTCCAGACAAATTGTGATGGTAGCTAACACTTCCAAAAGACTGTTTTTCTCGAAGTTGTGTAGAGCGTAGTAAAAGAGAGGCATAGGCTCAAGAACAAACTCATTCCAACTTCCAATGAGCAAGTTAAAAAGAATTTAGTAAGTCGACATTTAAAATGTTACGTAGTAAAAAACTAGCTCTCGGGGGACTTTTGAGCCAAGTTTTCGATTAATTAAATAATCTTAAAAATTATTTCATTCGGGAGGTGTAGAGGATGTTACAAGGAAGAAAATGACTCAAGAACGGACTCATTCCGATATTGGATGACGCAGTTATAGAGCGGTAAAGTAGAGGTGACGAGTCGAAAATTTTTCGAGAGCCAAAATAGTGGACGAGAACCCCCTGTCCTTCTATGCCGGGGCATTCAAATTAGGCTTAATTTGAATGTCGGGGTATAGGACAACAAAAGTTGAAGGACAATTTTGATATCCTTTAGTAATCCAGACATAACTCTTTCGTATGAACTCCGATTGAGGTGATTCAAGATAATTTAGAAAGCTAAAAAATATACCTACAACTTTCAATATTTAAGAATTGAGAGATAAGGTCGGGATCAAGGTTGAAAATGAGCCTTTTTAGGACTGTTGTGTAATCGAAGGTAAACCGTGGTGGTTTCTTCAGAACGACGTGGCGCCAAGCCATGTTTGTCAAGTATTTCTAAGTTATAAGCATTGAACTTTGGAAATATGGCCTAGGAGAATGTAAACCAAGGAATGGTAGATGAATTGGACGTGTCAATCGTACACAATGGAGTCACATTTGGGTGTTCAAGTTAGACAAGTCGGGCGACTGACGTACGAACGTCGAAACGCCGAGTCAAATGTTAACTTGGAAAGTGTCCTAATTCTAACGAAACGGACATTGTAAAATATGGAATAGAGTTAATGTAAAACCATTGTGGAGGATGATTATAAGGGTTGTGGCGTTTCCAAACGTCGTGACGCTGAAAGACGATTTTAAAGCTTGGTCGCATGAACTTAATTTATAAAACGCAAACCATAAGAAACTAAAGTTAATATAAACCAATTTGAGAGTAAGTATATAGCTAATTGGTATGTGATCCTTATTTGGTATATAGAAGTACATACGAAGAGCAATATAACGTAAGCAGTAAAGAACGCTCAAAACAAGTTTCTAATCTTGTACAAGTTTTACTTGTAGCAAGTTTCTAACTCTTGTTTATTTGTTGTTATTAAGCAAGCTTTTTAACTAATATGAATTGAATGCAAGTTTCTCTAACTTACTCAGATATTATAACTGAGCAAGTTTTCTATATATGTGCAAATGTGTTATATTTGTACAAGATATTTATCATGTATTATGCTATGTGCCAATTATCTGCACTTATGTGCTTTTCAGATGAACTGTTCTGTGATTGAATTGTTCAAAATGTTAGTTTTGTTTAATCATGAACTGCGTTAAGAATGAGTTTATGCTAATTGTTTCGGTTGGACATATGTTAAGTTGGTAAATTGAATACTGATGTAAAATACAAAGATTGAAGAGTACTTGTTAAATTTTATATGTATATGTTGTGACAGATAAAAGTCACAGGCGTATTAAGGTAGTAAATAAATGATGTAATATTCATTATTTGTATGTTTTGATGATTTTAAGGTATTAGAATCTGGGATTATAAGTTGATTAGAAGTTGATATATTGTAATATATTGCAGATTCAGTTATGTCTAAAGGATGTATAGATGTGTGTGTTGGATGTTTAGCACCGTGATGCACCGAATTCGAGTTTGAAGGCAGGCCCGGATTCGGGGTCGTTAAAGTAATGGCATGAATGCACATAGAGATGCAACCCTTACTGCAATTGAAGTTGGTTTTAATCCAAGTTGAGCTCTTAAGAGAGGAGGAATAAAAGACTCTTCCAGTTTTCTAAAAAAATGAAAGCAAGTAGTGGGTGAAGCGGTGTGTATCCTTTACTCTTGATACTTTTGTACCAAAACTTTATTTATCCCTCCTTGTGCGAAAAAAGTAATAGTTAAATTCCAAGATCTGACTTAGCCTACCTTCAACAAACCCATCCTCTCTTTAGGCGGGGACATGATTCGAACCTGTAGTCTTCAGATCATGAGACTGATGAGTTGACCATTACTCTACCCCGCTAATAGGCCAATAAATAAAGTCGGTACTTTTGAAAATATATGTACTTGAATATATTACTTCTGATTATAGTTATACTATAAAGGGGGACCTTGGGAAATTTGTCTAATAGTAGCATAGATAAGAGCAACATCGAAGGCATTAGCAGGCAAGTTCTTAATGAGATTTATGAAGGATGGAGGGTTGGATTGTAAATAACGTAGTCAAGATGCATATAATCAACAAAATTAGTATATCAGGGGAGAATACCTTTCTTGTGGAGGTATTAGTTCGAAGAGATGTTATCCTTTCAGTTTTCTCAGAGGAAATTGTTGCACTTTCATTGATTCTACAACTACCGCTGGATCAAAATAGAGTACAAAGAACCAAGGTTACTAATTTATTGGGATAAAAGTTGCATAACTACCAACTCTAAGATTAATAAGAGATTCCATTGACTATCAGCCATAAATTCACTAAATACATACTTGAAAGAATGCAGCTTTGCTGCTGCTTTGTCTTCATCACGTTTCTGCTTAATTCTCACAAGTTGTTCAACTTTTGCAATATAGCTTTCCTAGACAACCAATAGGAAAAATATCGCAAAATGTAATAAGTAGACAGTATATGGCAATATAAAAAGACAATAGGTTAGGTATAACAATCAGAAAACTTTGAAGCTGCTTTATCAAATGGACTTCTCCAATTACGGAAAGGAACTCCTTTTCTATTGTTATAGGGTGGGTAAGGTAAAAAGTGTCCTTCCTCCCTCTCCCTCTCCCTCTCTTCTCCCTCACCCTCTCAGATAAAAAGAATGAAAGTTGTTACAATGAACTACTTCTTTTATAAACATTTTGATAGCAGGGAGAAACAGAAGAAAGGAAAAGAAGAAGTGAAAGGGATAACAATGGATATAATTTACTTAATTTGTTAGACAGAAGAGATGCAAAGATTGAAGCATCGTTTCCCTGGATCCGCCATTTACTGGGATGGCAAGGAGAAGAGAAAGGAAATGAGGATCAAAGGATTTTTACCCTGGATTTCATTTTAATTATTTTCCCATCTCACTTGTGGAGCCTATTTAACCCTGTAAACAACATAGTGCCTTGTATTTGTAAGGGTAAGGCGTGAAAACCACTTATTTCCTTCCCACTCAACCAAATACAAGGAACCTTCCTAGGAAATATCCCCTCTCTTCCTCTGACTTCATTCCAAATTTCTATCCCTCCTACCAATCAGACCATTAGCGTTGTTAAAAATGCCTACACTAACAAAAATGTTAACCATAAACCACCATATAACAACTGAAATCCTTCAAAGTTCCAGGTTGATTGACGTATATTAGCAGTCATCAAGAAAGGCTCTTTACAAAGTCCAAGTATTGGAAAACATGAAACAAGTAATTGAATGGACTCACATGTCTTCACACTTACAAATTAGCAGAAACTTCAGTATAATGAATGACAGTGAGATAACTTTATAATATGAAGTCTCATTTGAGTTCTTTGTCCAACATAAAGCAATTTTTAATGACTCTGAACCAGTTCTACTTATATTGAATTTACATTAAAAAAAGGCATTCTTAGTAAGTACAAGCAGATAACATAGAAAAGACCTTTTACACAGATCAAACGAAGCGTGCAGAAAGAAGATAGAACATGAAAGTGAAAAGTAGCTTACATCAAGAGTATCATTGTCCTGATTATTGCGTCTCCTTCTCTTCCTCGACTTTGTAGTGTTACTCAATTCTCCATCACTGCCATTACAAAGAGCAGATCCATTACTGGAATCATCTGGAGGTGCAGTATCACTTCCTCCTACCGACCTCAGTGAATAAGAATTTTCTTCAGGGCCTGATATTTTGCCATCATCAATTCTCCTGAAAGATAATAAAAAAGATGTATTAAAACATAAAGTATTAAGCACTGCAGATGCAAGAGGGATAGTTTAGGAAGTTCAGTTGGTTGCCAGTTTCTAGAATTAGCAATACAATCCATGTGAGGCAATTAATGATAGTTCAGACTCCAGTCCTTTCATTTGTTTTTTTTCTTGTTGAGGAAGTCAGTAGGATATCTTTCCCCAAATATATATGACTAACTTAACAGTATAGGGAATATGCTTAATTTATGAAATAGAGAGTTTTCAGTTGAGACTATCATTCCTCATCTTCCTCTTGCACTTCTCATGTAAACTCTATCCTCCTCTCATCCAACTCTGTCTGACTTTCTTTGTAATTCCTGTAATTCTCATCCCTTTGTATCAAATTGGCATGTGCATGTGTTAGGATCAATCCCAGATCCTATCATTAAACAAGTACTTGAGGTACATTACTCAAGATAGCATAGTTGTCATGGCGTCGCCTAGGCGACCTAGCGCTAAGAAGAATAAGGCAACACCTTGGATGCCGAGGCACCAAGACTTGCCCCTTGATAGCTAACCCAAGTTAAGTGATTAAGTAATTTTGTACCCATGACTCATCATAACCCATGGACTAGCTATATGGTGTAATTTTTATTATTTATTAGACTTGTAACGTGTGATGATTGTTGACTTGGTTGATAATTTATTCTCTACGTAGTGTTTATTAATTTGTTCTACTAGTTTTCAATTTTTGAATTTTAATTCTTCAGTATTCATATAATTGTGCTTTTAATTGTATTCCATAGTGTTACTTATTATGTTTTGAGTTTTAATGTATATAAAATTTTATTGTCGAATATGCTTTTGAAATAAAACAAATAATGTATAAATTGTACATTGTTAACGACTTATCGCCATATGGACGCCATGGCGAACACCTTATCGCCTAGGCGTCCTGGCGGTCAACTACCATCGCATCTCATCATGGACCCGTGACAACTATGCAAGATAGAATTATTGGAAAGGGTGCTTTTTAACCAGAAAACATTTTTATGAAGACAACTTGTGTCCCTAGGCCCAGAAATATATGTGGTCCATTTAATATGACTAATCATTAGAACCCCACCATCCAATTAAGAGCGTATCGCAAATTTTATCGTACCGTAAGATGTGTATCTATCAAAACTGATACCTGCATATAATGTCACTTTTGATACACCTGCAATACCATATCGTAAGATACATAACCGTGCGATTTTGATAAATATCGCAAAACTAAACACCCCTTAATAGGATCAAACTGCCAGCAGGCAGGGTGGGCTTTCGACCAGCTGCTTAGCAGCGTCAAAAGGTACTATGTTTGCCAGCCGGTAGACCACAATCCAGGTCAGAGAGAGCTTCTAACTGACGGACGCTGTACATGCACAAAGCACTTACAGTCCTAGCAACCCAAAGAAAAATAGCTCAAAGTATCACCGACTGTAAATTTACTAACCTTGCATCGGAATGCTCTTCTGAAACTTTTGAAGAATTTCTAGTCACTTTTTCATCCTGCAAAGATGCAACAATACTGAACAACTACAGAAATTTTTCTTGTAACAAGAATATAAGCAGTATCATACTTTGAATGCTACTTCAAAAGCCTCATTAACCAAGTCTTCTTCAGTAATTATCTTAAGCTCATCAACCCTGTGAAGGACATGAATGCCACAAGTCAATACAAATAAGGAGCAAGGAATATTGGAATGTATACTGCCTAGTAGAATGTCAATATAGATAAGAAACATGGAATATTGGAATTTATATTGCCTAGTAGAATCAAACAGGTACATGTTTCTATTATTGAGTAAATATAAAATCAAGAAAATTTAAATAATTAAATGTAACAATCTTGAATAGCCCGTGATTGGTACATATGTGTCTTAAGAAATGTTTTCAAAGTCTATTCCAAGAATGAAAAATGGAAGGGTTAATGCTTAACATCATATTTTGAACCCGAGGTACCTCGACTAAGACTAAGCAGCAACAGGCTCACAGTCCTGATCTAAACTTTCCCATGGGTGACCAAAGATGAAACTTTCAGTATTTTGGATAGCATGATTAGATGCTAGGCTGAGGTTCTTCACCAATCCAAACAGGGAGCACAATCCGCTTAAATAATAAGGCTGTGATCAGTATGAGACGATGAACGAGGGTATTAATACACTGAAAGAAGCTATGGCCAATTCTGGTAATGGTTCAGAGCAAGGTTTGGAAGATTAAGGTTAAGAATATTCAGAATTGCTCAGTGAGATATAATCTGATGAGGAAATGTTAATTATTAACTGCAGAATCTTCTATGGCTTTCATTTTAGCAGCTCTTTCTTTTCCAATGCACGAGACACCTAGGCTATGTCAGTTTGCAAACATGATGGATGAGATTGGACTATTTGCACTAATTGAGTATAATTTCGAGCTATTTTATCTCATAATTAGTTCGTTATTTAATCCCATTGACTATATTTTCTCATTTCTAAGCTCATTTGATGATGGATTATAATCTCAAATAGAAAGGTGGTATTATATGATTCAAATGGCCTTAGAAATGAGAAAATATAGTCAATGGATTAAATAACGAACTAATGATAAAATAATCCGAAGTGATAATAAATTAATAC
Source organism: Panax notoginseng (assembly GCA_016801055.1). NCBI lineage: Eukaryota > Viridiplantae > Streptophyta > Magnoliopsida > Apiales > Araliaceae > Panax > Panax notoginseng. The sequence continues at coordinate 14,259,786 of CM029017.1, read as the reverse complement.
AGATAGTTATCCTACCCATCATTTTTGCAAACAAACATAGCACTAATAATCTCAGCTTGTACTGTTTCCTTTAGATCAAGAAGTTGTTTCAAACTTAAAAAATATATTCATCTCGCATGGCCACAGATATAGAGGAAAAGGAAGAAATATATCATAGAATGTTATAAACGAACATGTTGTAAAATTAAATGTTACCAGTTGTAAAGCATGTTCGAGTACATTGAAACCTTAAGAACCTTAAAACAAGAGGAACAAATAGTGAAATTGTGAAATGATGAACCTATCATTATTGGATTTGCTGAAAAGACATGACTGCCATTAAACTTGTTTTATTAGAAATATGGAGTGTAAAACTTATAAGCTTAAATACACTTTAAACCTTTAAATTTTACACATTTTAATGTTCTTGAATTTCTATAAATAATACCTTTTGGCCACTGAATTTAGCCGTTCTTGTCAGAATAAGTCTACGAGACTCAAAATGAAAAGGCAATTTAGTGTTTTTAAGAGTATATAATTTATATTAGTTCCAAGTTTTTCTCATTTTTTTTTCTTTCATCACACACAAATCACGTGCCTATAGTTTTTTATGCTTACAAATATATTTAAGAGAAAAATTGCCCAAAATACCCTCACTCAGATCAATTATTACAAGTCGGTGGCCGGAAGGTTTTATTTATAGAAACTTACAAAAATTAGTGTTCAATATCTTAAAATTAAAGCATTGGGTTTAAGTTCTAAAATGCGAAGAACATAAAGGTTTAAAGTGTATTTAAGTCAAACTTCAAATCAAATGAGCATTTGAAAATAAAAGCAGAAAGAAACTTACCATTCAAAATCAAGCAAGAGACTAAAAAGTAAATAGTAAATTGTTTAAGCAAATAAATAACCACTGTAATTAAATTTGTAAAACTGATAAGTAGGTTTTACGATTGATTTAGATATCAACTGACTGGAATTGTTGTTTAATTCCTGTGATTTATGTTATTTTTAATGCATTTTAGCTACATTTTGCAGGTCACGTGTTTGGGAACTGAATTTGTAGCAATCGATAGCATTTTGGCTGGATAAAGAAGTTAAGACGCTTAGGATTGGGAGACTCAGGAAGCAACAATGAAGATTACTCTTCCCCGCTCTATGTATGCTAGAGTGCAGCGCTGCCGCGCCTGATCTCAATTTTGAAAACTACTCTGCAAAGGCAGCGCAGCCGCGCCCAATAAAGGCTTATGGACAGCACGGCCGCACCACTAGTTGACTTTTCATTTAAGTAACGAAACAAACTGGGTAGACGACCTGCGAGATGGAACGGAGTTGGACAAGATTGTGAAAGATTTATGCAAACCTGGAACAATTTGGGTTACAAAGCAAGGAACCACTCAGAGGCTACACTTCCCTCACACTACACTAAGCCAATACGGGAATACATGATACAGCTTCATCTGTGCCAATCTGATGCCAACTCGTCACAAAGGAGCGAGCAAGTCTACTATACGGCATAGTGAAGGGTAAAACGGTAGATGTGGGTTATGTTATCCATCAGTCGATTCAGCTTTATCTTCAAGGGAGTACTATCGGACAGTGTATCAGGCGGTGGATAAGTATGGGCTGATCCGAATGTTGGGAACTGCACGTGCACTCCTAGGTGACTGAATGTGTGTGACAAAGGCTTAGAAAATTGGGTCGTGTAGGTCCGGAAGTCACAATGTAATGCATCCATCCTCCGGTGCATGCAACACTCTAATCTGTCTAGTCTATCTTGGGACACTTGCTCTTGCAATGGTGGAGCCTCTTCTTGCTGTTCGGGAACTTCATTCTCAGATTCACTCTCACTTTCATCCAATAAGATGAAACCAGCCCCTTTAGGATATGATGGGGCATCTTCCCAAACTTTATATTTCTTGATAGCAACATGATCGATGTCGCTCATCCACATCCACATCCACATCCGCATCCGCATCCGCCTCAGCACACAAGCGAGTAATAACAGAAGCATGTGGGACGCATGAGGAGGCGGGTGGCAACGACGATGCTGCTTAGGGGAGTATTCTTTTTAATCTTCTATTTCTTTTCTCCAATGAGGGCATTGTCTTTAACAAGTTTGGGGAGGTCGTTGTTAGAATAGGATGCATTTAGTGCATGCAGTTGCATTATTTGTAGTTTAATTTATATGTTTGCATATAGTTTAGTTTAATTCACATGTTACATATATATATATATATATAAATTAAAAATCCAAAAATTACAAAAAATATTTACTTTAACTGCTACATTTAGTAGATCATATTGCATGAATCCAAGCATATCAGTAGTGTGCATTTCATTTGGCCTATGATGAGATTGGAATTGCATTATTTTTGAACAGTTTTGATGACCAAGGCATGGTTGTAATGTCATAGCATGATGTGAATCTTATTCTATTTGAAACTGATGTAACCGGATAGCACGATAAGGTAATCGTTATGATTTAATCATTTTAAATAGTCACATAATTGTCTTCTAGTGGGAAGTCTTGGATTTAATGAAGGAAATTCAGTAAACGGGTAGTAAAGGCTAGGATAACGCAAAGACTTAAGTTTGGAGAAAAATTTGAGATATGTGATTGAAAAAAAGAGAAAAAGGAAAAAAAATGAATAATAAACACCTTGACTAGTTTAGTTCTGTGACTTTTGTTACTCGAGTAAGTAAGCCCTTAAGGGTGTCTCTACACCTAGCGCCTTAAAGTCGTCTGGTTTGGGAGTCATTGGTCAAAAGCTCGCTAAATGGATAACATTGAAAAGCCTAAGAGGACTAGATATTGCACAATCATGTGTAAACACGAGAAAGAACAAAAATGCCCTCGTGAGCGAGTAAAACAAGAAATTAATCCCATATTGACGCCTAGCTTAAGTAATGCAAAGTTATAGTTGGAGCTTAACCTGTTTACTGAGATTCTTGAGTCAAAATTGTGATCTTCCTTCTAAGAAGCATATTATGTGATGTATTTGTAATGTAGTGAATTTGATGGTTACTAATCACACACTACATCAGTGATAATAGGCTTTGATTTGCATATTGATATAACATATTGATTTGTTTTGATTGAATTTACTGTTTGACGCTATTGTGGTTTCTCTGAGGCAATTCTGTTAGTTTCATACTTTCATACTGACTGATGGACTGATGGTTGGGTTCGTAGGCATGATAGGATTCAATTGCATATTATTTAGTATGTTGCATTGTATTAGGTTGTGTTGCTCGAGGTCAAACAATGGTTCATGTTTGGGGGCATTTGATGAGTAGGTTTATGTTACTTTTCATGCATTTTAGCTACATTTTGCAAGTCACATGTTTGGGAACTGAATTTGTAGCAGTTGATAGCATTTTGATTGAACAAAACAGTTAAAAGGCTTAGGATTTGGAGACTCAGGAAGCAGCAATGAAGAAACAAGAAAAACCAGATTTACTCTTTAGCACAGCCGCGCCCAATGAAGGCTTGTGGACAATGCGGCCGCGCCACTTCGATTTTGATCAGGAGTTGACTTTTCATTGAAGTAATGTAATCGAGTTGTAACTTACGTAGGATTTCATAATTTGATTATGATTTGTAACAGACTTATAAATAGGATCTTATGCCAGTTATTAGACACATTCTATCTCTTCTATTCCCATACCCTAGTTTAGATTGGATTGTTGGAGAATTGAAGCAGTTGATTGAGCACGAAGGATTGCAAGGCAGGAGCAGTTAAGAGAAGGATTGCTTTCAGAGTTTTTATTCTCCTTCTCCACTTTTACTTTTATAATCTGAATGCTCTATTAATTGTGAATGTTTGATCTTAATTCAATTATGTTGAACTAAATTTCTATCTAAGACTACAATGGATCTTATTGCATAACTGAAATTGACATGCTTCCGTATTAAGTTATAATTAGTTATTATTGGATTGTCTATTATGATTTGTGCATAATTGTTTAATACATGGTCAGTAATTACCTTGATAATCTATGAAATTGAGAAACGGATTATAGGTATCTAATCATAATAGCATGCGTTTATGTTTTCTGCAAAGCGTTGGAATTCATGATTTATGCCTAGGATAGAGATATACCTACGCATCGCATGTAATCTGATAAAGAACTTGGACTGTAAATCCTCTTTAATTATAATTCACATAGAGATATAGTGGATTAGTTAATTAGGGTGTTCATCTTAATTTTATCATTTGTGGATTTAAGTTGATATGGGTATGATATGCATTGAGAGATGATCATATCTACTTATGTGTTCTTGATTAACAATTCGGAATAATTAATTTGGCTTAACGGGAAGTGTGTCGATCTAAGTGAAGCAACAAGTGAAATTATATTCTTAAGTCTCCCACATCTGATTAAATACGGCGGTATTTAGTTTAATTAAATTAATTAGTGTGTCGATCTAAGTGAAGCAATAAGTGAAATTATAGTCTTAAGTCACCCACATCTGATTAAACCTGGCGGTAATTAGTTTAATTAAATTAATTAGTTAATTTTATAATTTCACAACATTGATCATCTGTTTAAAGAAACTGAGATAATATAAAAATTGGTGCTTTTTAGAATAAAATACAGTTTAATTTTCTCTATGGGAACGATATTCTACTTTCACTTTATTACTTGTTGACCACATATACTTGCGTGTTGTGCTTAACTAGATTTTGCCCAACAAAAACAATGAAAGAAGACTCACGAAATATCAATATCCCCAATTTCAACCAAATCTTGACCTATCTGTTCTCTAAGATCCTACATTGAACAAAACAAACCAAAACATGTTAGAGATAATGCAGGTCAAGATGAAATTATTAAATAAAAATTGATAATAATGGCAAATGGCAATTGAAGCTTAATCTATACATAATTACAGATTTACAGTAAACTAAGGTGTACAATCATCAATTACAATTGACGGATAAGAGAATTTTGGAAGGAGTATGTACCTGAAGTTCACGTACTAAAGATAACTCGAAATCGAAAACTTTGGTGAGTGAAACAACCATGTCAGGAATGTATATAGGGCCACCACGAGGAACAGATACGTTTTGATCGACTCCTCCATCGTCGGCGACACGAGACTCCAGCGGCATCTCCTTAGCGCTTCTCCCCCAGTCTCTTCGTTCGCAAATTTGCCGGTTCAAAGTGTTCTTGCCTTCACTTTTTAATGAAAAAGTTAGGGCATGTTCGGCAATGACTTATTTTAAAATGACTTAAAGTTAAAATTTAAGTAGACTTATAAGTCATTTTAAGCTGCGACTCATAAATAATAAAGTTCGGCACCAGTTTGACTTACAAGTTTAAATAAAATGTAAGGATTACCAAAAAAGGCATTAATAAAAAAATACACTAATTCAATATTATATCATAACAATCACCATTTTTTCATTAAATAAAACATTAAACAATTTTTCTTAACATATCAACTACAATCTTATTCCAAGTTAGAGATTCTTAAGGCAATATTATCTATCATTGCTTGCATGATTAAAACATTACTCACTGAAGTAGATCCACCCTATTATACAATACCATCATCACCATAATTAAACCATTACTAATTGAAGAATTGAAAGAATTTGCTTGCAAGAACAAGTATCAAAATGATGTTTTGAAAATGAATTGGCCATATGCACAATAAGAAAAACCTCCAATAGTACATGGGACAAAGTCGGCGTATATTAAGTACAAACTCTTGAACACCTGCACTGACCTCCCAAAACATTGTCTTACAAATCCTGTTCTTACAAATATTTGCAACAATTTTATGTCCAAAGAACAAAACTTTGAGAGACATATAGTAACAGGATAAGCTTTACATATACAGAGTACAACATTAGTTTTTTTAAATGAAAATGCAAATAAACAGTAAAGTTCCTGTACAAAATAAAATTGGACATGATACATATCTTTGAAAGTTGCTATTACCTTATCACAAAGCTTTAAAGCTCGGTCATTGCTTTCCCAAGTTTTATGTATGTTGAACCCAAAGAGATTACAATCCTCTTATCTCAATTGCCCGAACAACTTCATTCCGATAACAATCCATACGAAAAGTTAAAAGAAACAGAGAGAGTACAATAAAGGGGATTTAAATTAACAACCGTAGCAGCCCAATTACAAGATAAACAACTATAAGGATTTCAGCAAAAGAGTTTTGAAACCTACCAACTATAACAGCACACTATCAATATTTTGTATTGTTAGCTTGGATATAAATAAGTTTCTTAAATTGATGCACATCATCTTACTTGAATTCCATCTTCCATATTGTTGGGTCTAAGATCACCCACCTCTCATTTCATTTCCTCAGTAAAAAAAAAGGATAGAAATAACTAATCCTTAATGAAGGATTTCCTCCAATCTCAACTACTGCCCCCTAAAAATACCCCTTATGTGATCTATATGGAAGGAGTCGAAGAATCAGTGTGTATATTTCGCTTCTTGATGCTTTGTAGGCTAATCTTTTGGAGGAACAAAGTTAGGCCGTGGAGTTCTTTGCTATTTATACTGTTTATGGAGGAATTTGCACCAGGATAAGTTTTTGCTTCTTAATGCTCTTAGGAGGAGGATATACCGGGATAGAGTGTTTTGTTGGATTCCTTTTATGTTGGAATTTTTTAGTAGCCTGTTTCTGATTTTTTTTATGTTCAAGTGTCTTTACACAAGCTATATGGCTCTACGCTCTCTAGCACTTTTCCTTTATACAATATTTCTTACGAGAAAACTGCCCCCATCCCAAATGCCTAATATATTGTGAATCTATAAGGTAAATAACATCTTTAATGCCAGAATTCAGTATAAACTGAATAAAACTTAATTGAATTGATAGTATTAATTCAAAGGGTAATTCCCTTTCAGCTAGGGCATCTAATTACACCATTCACCAAAAGCTAAAGGACCAATTCATAACCATCCGCTATGCATAATCTAGGGGGAAAAATTATCAAAACAAAAACCAATTATATGTATAAAAGGCGCAAACTTTACAGTAATTTAATGGGATAAATTAACTTTTGGTACCTGTACTTGGACACGATTTACAATTTAGTACCCAAAGTGAAAAAAGTTACAAACTGGTGATTGTACTCGAAAAATATTGTGATCTGGTGCTTGTACTTTCCAATTTTTAAATAATCGTTAAAATTGACTAACGGAGTAGTTGGAAAATTCTAACGTGGCTTACTCATCTGACGTGGCTTACTCATAGGCGCTTACATTCTGACGGACTCTAGTTTTTCTTCTGCTAACAGAGAGGAGAAGAAACTTTTCCCTACCAAATTACTGCTACTATTTTTACATACATACATACATACTCATAATATTCTACTAGTAGTACTATCTGTTTATCTATCTCTCCTCCCCACTTGTTCTCTCTCTTTCTCTATCTCTCCCTCCTCTATCTGGGTTTTCTTCTTGTACCCTAGATCTCAAGCAGCTGTAATTTGAATATCTGCCTATTGATATATTTTTTATTGGCCTCTTCGGTTTTGTGTTACGGCGAGGTAATGTTTCTCATTTATTTGCTAATTGATAGTCGTTTTATATGCCTTTCTGTAAGTATATGTATATGTACTTCTCTTTTGACTTTGTGAATGTATACTTTTATGGGAGGGTCTTTCCTGAGCTTATGGTTTGATTTTGACTTTTATCTGCTTTCAGTTAAACTATTGCTCAATGGGTTCATTCGAATTACATTTGATTGGAGCATCTGCTTTATTTCAAAAAATTAATTATTAAATATCCATGATTTTGGTAGGTGGTTAAGAAATTTTCCTGAATGTAAGTTGCTTAATTTCCCTTGTTTTCTGATGTATGTGTGTTTAGCACGGTGCTTTTTTTTTCGGTTCCAATCAACATCATATATATCTTCATTGCTAGAGCTTCGGCTTCTCAGACAAGGTAGTAAGGGTGGAGGAAGAACATAAGGTACGTCAATCAGAGCAACCAATTTCTGCAAAGAGAGTGGTTGAGGACGAGGTATGGAATTTGGGGGGAAAAAGGGACATTTATAATGGGGAAATACACATCAATACAACTTTGTTGTCCAGTCATCGCCATGTCATCCTTTGCATCTGACCTGTCAAATTTTCAAACAGAATAAGGATGAAATCCTACTGTTTAACGGAGTGTAACATTTTTCGAGTACAATCACCAATTTATAACTTTTTTCACTTTGGGTACCAAATTGTAAGTCGTGTCCTAGTACAGGTACCAAAAGTTGATTTATCCTGTAATTTAATAATTTGAAACCCACCTAGCTTCAAAGATAGAGAAAGAGAGATTATGTAGAATGTACTGTTTCTGATCGTTTAAGAAGACCCTGTAGAAACTAAATTTAAGTAGATAAATTTCCCCAATTAATAATAATAATAACAACAAACATTGCAAATAGTGTTCGAAAAGTCGGCGTAGTCAGCCGACTAGTCGGCGACTAAGTCGGGGTCGGAGCCTCAACGAGTCGACTATAGCCTAGTCCTTTAATTTAGTCGCTGGCCGACTTAGTCGGGCTCCAGTCAGCGACTAGTCGGGTAAGTCGCCTAGTCGGAGTAAATCAAAAAATGGGAACAAGTCGGGAAAATCGGAACAAGTCGAAAAAAATCGGAAGAAGTCGAAAAAAATAGAAAAAAATGAGCGAATGAGGTCTTTCTACCTAGAAGAAGTGGTATAAATGTGCGAGAACTAGATGAAGACGAGTTTATGTTCGAAGATGATGACAACGAAGAGGAAGATGAGGATTATGAGTTTGAGTCCGATGGAGAGCAAGTCTTGGAATGATATGGAAAAGATGAGTGATTGACTATTTATTTTGTGCTACTTAGTTTCATTTGGTTAATTGATTTTGAACTTAGAGTGTCAAACTATTTGGTTTTACTTAGTCTTCATGTTTTTTTTTGATGATTTGTGTTACTTATGTTATTCTACTTACTCATAACTTATGAAGGAGGAAGGATAATATATATTTTAAAAAAATAATTGAAAATCTGACTAGCCGATTAATCTCCGATTAGTCCCCGACTAATCCCCTAGTCTCTAGTCGATAGCCAACCGACCTGGGACCGACTAGCGACTTTTAGAACACTGATTGCAAATGCATACAATAAATTCAAAAATAACAAAAATTCCCCCAACTCACCCCCTAATGCATACAATAATTTCAAATAAATCAAAAAAAAAAAATCAAATGCCAACTTAAAACAGGAACTAACAAAAAGATTGTGATTTTTGCAATAAACCACAAATAAACAGTTTAAAAAATCCTAACAAACACAATTCTTCTCCCACAAAATTTTAACAAGCTTGAAATTAAACACATAAAACTTAAAATCAGCCAACAGATGATTTTTACCGAGAGAGCATATCGAGGGGAGAGAGAGAGAGAGCAAAGATGGAGTACACAGAGAGAGTAGAGATCCAGCACAGCGCAGAGAGAGTAACAATGATATAAACCGAAGGTCAAGAAATATTTATGCGAGAAAAATGGAAAAATATTTAAAATACAATTTTATACTCAAAAAATATCTTTAAGGATTAGTTATTTCTATCCTTTTCTTTTACTGAGGAAATGAAATGAGAGGTGGGTGATCTTAGACCCAACAACAGGGAAGATGGAATTCAAGTAAGATGATGTGCATCAATTTAAGAAACTTATTTATATCCAAAGCATATAGACAACTATATTCGATTCTTTGTCGAATTTGCATGTCCCAAGTCTAATGGAAGGAAAGACTTATGGTTATTGTAATCTAGTTCTCAAACAGACAATGAACAGATAATGCACCTTAAGGATAAAAATATACTACAGTATCAGATAAAAGAAAGAAACATCACATCATATTTAATTATAGTACAAAGAACCAAACAACATTTAGATGCAAATTGCTGCAAATACATAATCTTCAATCCTTTATAAAGAATTCAATCAAAACCTCAATATCACATGAAAACTAGTAGGGCAAATAGGATACATTTTCAGGAAGCAGGAAAAAATAATTTACAACAGAAGAATTGCACATATTTCAATTTACTAAAAATCCACATAAATTACAAGGGTCAAAGCAGCATTTCGTAATGCAACTCACATTGGCATTTCAAAATTATATTCTTTTAACTCGTAGGTGGAGTCATAATTTCACATAATGCTAGATTTTTCCTTATCTAAGATAAAATCACAATCTTCAGCTAAGCATTTCAACAAACAAATTATGAACATGATTAGATTATAAATCAATAACAACTACAAAAAGAATATGCTCACAAATTTGTGGCAAACACATATGGGAATTCTTCAATGATCATACGGGAAGGACCTTTAGGAGAGAGAATATCACTGACCTTACTATTTGCAAACTCTAGCTTCAATCCAACTTCCCAGCCACAAAATAACTATACAAACACTAGATTTCTTTCAAATCAACAAGTTTGCGAATGGTTCTGTTCTGGTCGTCCGGCGATTTGTAAACCCTAGCTTCAGACTCGGAAGAGTGAGAGAGAATGAGAGTCGCTTTGAGAGAGAATCGGGGAGAGGGCTTTGAGAGAGAATCGATCGGCAGAGTGATAGAGAGCTCGGCAGAGTGATAGAGACAGAATGGTTGAAAGTGATTTGAAATGCGTTTTTGACCCGTCTCCGTTTTTGACCCGCGTGTTTTTTTATTGGAACAATTACATATTATAGTACATTTTTAAAAGTAATTACAAAAATCATACATTCATAAAATAATTATAAAAATATGACAATTCATCATATATATTTACAATACTAATACAATTAAGAGTCCTTAAATTAAGGGATTATTTTTAATGGGGATCTCAAATTAGTTTCTATCTTCATTCGGTCTCTCCCTCTCTTTCGTCATTCTCTCTCTCGCTATTATCTATCTCTATCTCTCACAGTTCTCTCTCTCCTTCTGTCCTTGCTTCTCTGCAACATAGTATCTCAATAACTGGGTCCAGCCATTTCATTACGAACTGCTGCTGCTAATGGACCGGGAAAGAACAAGCCTTCTCCATTGCTTCAGGACCTTGACATGGTGATGGACCCCTGGACCCTTTTGGAGAACGGAGCAGAATCAAGCCCATCTTCAAGCAATACTACTGTAATTGGCGACAGTGACCATGCTAATCTCAAGGCGTCCACCTGGCTGAAGGGAAAGGAATACATGCATGACACCCTGCTGCTTCTTTTTGTTTTGTAGCCATTTGCTACAGCTAATTGTTTGGTGGAGGATATATATATATATATATATATATATATATATATATATATATATATATATATATATCATTCCCATTCCTTCTTCTGATTTGTGTGACTTTATTCATTCTTCCTTCCTTCTATTTTTTCACAGTACAGTTGGTAACCAAACTTTCATATTAAAGTAACTAAACTTTGGTATAAAGGTAATCAAACTTTCATATCAAGGTAACCAGTTGGTAGCAAAACCTTCATATCAAGGTAACCAGTTGGTAGCAAAACCTTCAGACCAAGGTAACCAATTCAGTTTTATTAAGTTACCAAGCCTACGTATAAAGGTTACTAATGCAGTTTTATTGGGTTATCTTCATAGTGCAGTTGGTAACCAAACATTCATATCAAAGTAACCAATTCAGTTTTATTAAGTTACTAATTTATTTTGAATGTGAGTCAAACCTTCATGCAGTTGATAGTCAAACTTTCATAGCAAGGTAACCAATTCAGTTTTATTAGGTTACCTTCATAGTGCAGTTGATAACCAAACCTTCATGCAGTTGGTAGCCAAACTTTCTTTGCAAGGTAACCAATTCAATTTTATTAGGTTACATTCATAGTTCAGTTGGTAACCAAATCTTCGTACCAAGGTAACCAATTCAGTTTTATTAGGTTACCAATTTATTTTGAATGTGATGCACTTGGTAGCCAAACTTTCATGCAGTTGGTTGCCAAATCTTCAGACCAAGGTAACCAATTCAGTTTTATTAAGTTACAAATTTTATTTTTGAATGTGTTGCAGTTGGTAGCCAAACCTTCATACAGAGGTAACCATTTTAGTTTTTGTAGGTAACCATTTCTAAACTGTAAGAGTTACATCTATTTGTAGGGCGAATCTTCTTCTTCTTCTTATCGTTGGCAGTGTTATATAGTTACAGTCATAAATAGGGCGAATCTTCGATCTTATTCTTCTCGTTGGCAGTGTTATACTTTTGTTGAAGTTAAATGAAATATAATCTGACAGTTCATGCTTTGCTTTCCACCCCTTCCTTTTTTCGCAGGATCTGAAACATAATCTGATCGTGTGCAAGCTTAAGATTCGCGGCGGAGATTCGTAGCGGAGATTCGCGGCGGCGGAGGAAGATGACGAGGGAGGAAGATGGCGAGAAAATAATTTTTCGTGGCGGAGAAGGGCGGCGGCAGAGGAGGAAGATGATGAGGGAGGAAGATGACGAGAAAATATTTGTTTGTTTTTCATCTGTTTGATTTGAATTTTGAATTTTGAATTTTGAATTATGACAGCCTTGATTTTAGGTTTCCTTATTAATGTGAATTGCGTTAGTTTTGTAATTATTTTGTCGATGTATGATTATTGTAATTACTTTCTAAATATTGTATAGTTATGTAAAGGACCCTTTTTTATTTCAGCTTTAGTTTTGCTTTTTTTGCTTTGGTCAGTTTTTGATCCGGGCTTATAATCCCGTTCAGAAACGGCCCTATACAACGGACCGTGCAACGGATTAAAGTAAAAAAAGGAGTGCGGGTCACCAAACAAAAAAAAGGAGGGAAAAATACGCGGGTCACAAAGAAATGGGTCAAAAATCCATATTCAATCAAAATAAAACATCTGTTCAGATCAAATTGATGGACTAAAAACTCTTCTCCATCTTCTTCTCTCCCTCTCTCACGCGATAAAGTAGAGCGGAAGGTAAAGCTTCATAATTTTATTGGGTTTGTATTTTTTTTTTCAGGCATTTGAAAATCTAAGATTTGTTCTTCAAAAATCTCTCTTTTTTTGGCGGTCGTCGTGGCTGCTGGTCTGCTGGTTCCGTTGGTCGTGAACGAATTTCTTTACTTTCTCGTGGCCTAATTTGTTTAATAGTTGCCTAATTCGTACAAACTCAGAATCTGGATGTACGAATTTCTTTACTTTTATTGTTTCTGTTTTTTATATAAATATCTCATTTGATGTTCACCTCATCGATATTCTTTTTCATTTCTGGATTACCTTTAGGAGAGAGAATATCACTGACCTTACGATTTACAAACGCTAGCTTCAATCCAACTGTCCAGTCACAAAATAATTATACAAACACTAGATTTCTTTCAAATCAACAAGTTTGCGAATGGTTCTGTTCTGGTCGTCCGGCGATTTGTAAACCCTAGCTTCAAACTCGGAAGAGTGAGAGAGAGCTTAGCTTCAGAGTCGCTTTGAGAGAGAATCGGGGAGAGGGGCTTTGAGAGAGAATCGATCGGCAGAGTGATAGAGAGCGAATGGTTGAAAGTGATTTGACCCGCCTCCATTTCGACCCGTGTGTTTTTTTGTTTCAGCTTTACGCTTTGTTTCTGAGTTTTGAGCAGAAAAAAAAAGGAATAGAAAATTTAAATTATAACAGAAAAGAAAAGAATAGAAAACTTAAAGTTTTTTTTTGTGTTGTTTCTGAGTTTTTAATAGAAAAGAATAGAAAATTTAAAATTGAGGACATGAGTTGTAATTTAAAATTTATTATATTAAAAATTAAGGATAATATGGGAATTATAAAAATATTATTTATTCCAATTTCTTTTCCGTCCAAATCAGGCCAATTTTGGACGGAAAATTTTGATAAGAAAAGTGGCCAAGTTTTCTATCCATTTCTTTTCTTTTCCGTTTATTAAAAAACTCAGAAACATAAGAATTGGAAAGAAAACTTAAATTTTTCGTCCATTTATTTTCTTTTCTGTCCATTTTAAAACTCAGAAACAGAGCGTTAGTTTTGCTTTTTTTTGCTTTGGTCCGTCTTTAGACCATTGCTTTGGTCCGTTTTTGATCCGGCTTATAATCAAGAAGTATAAGAAATAATAATATCTAAAAAATTAGCTTATAAAGAGTTTTCTTATATTCAATTTAGTTAATCAAACAAAATATTTCTTAATAATTTTAAAACGTCACTTAAAAAAACAAACTGAGTTCTTAATAAAACAAACCTCATTAATGAATTCATGTGCTCATTAATTCATTTGGGAATTTCAATTTTCTTCTACATTTCTTTTTTATTATTGAAACTATTATGACTTTGTGCAAGACTAGATGAAGTAATCAGAGCTTTCATTAATTTTCTTCTTTCTAAGAACAACAATTTATTATTTTATCTATGTCTGTAGATTATATACCAAGTATATTAATGAATTTTGCTAAACACATCCTCCCTCCCTCCGTCACCCCCCCCCCTCCCCCCCCCCAAAAAAAAGCGACATGTATTAAAAAAATTAAAAAGAGTAAAAAAAGTTTAATTTATTTTTAGTGCACGACTCCACAATATTATATAAAGTGAAAAATATTTTTTTTATATTAATAAACCTTACTAAATAAATGACATATTTACTCTTAACTTTATATATTTTATTATTTTTTTAGAGATAAAAAAATTTATAACTTTAGTCGTCTTTTGGGGACAGTAACGGAGAGAGTATCAAAGTTAGTAATTGTCTTAGTCTTAAAGGGGGGTGTATTCAATTAAGATTTTTAAAGACTTTTTTTAAGTGACAGACTTTTGTAGAATTTATGGGATTTTAATGACTTTCACATATTTTAAAGACTTTTTTAAAATGACTTTTATAGACTCAATGAAATAAGTAACAGAGTTTTATAAACTTTTTATCAAGACTGTGATAGACTTTTATATACTTCTAATATATCTTGCAACTTATATTAATTGTTAATTAGCCCATGTGTACAACCTCTCCCTCTTTTTTCATGAACTAGAGTAAATCTCATTATATTATTGTGGCATGAAATTTTATATATGTTGAAAACGTTCACATTATTCTACTCATTTTATGATACATTTGGATACTCGGATACCAATAAAACTTTAGAAACTACAAACGCAATACAAAAATTAAACTCACTTTTCATTGAGCTATATATATACTTTATGCATATGCGTACGCTTTTTACTAATAATTGATTGCTTTTTATTATTGATTGCTTTACTAATATATATATATATATATATATATATATATATATATATATATATATATATATTGAATGTGTGATTCTGTCAACCCAATTTTTCATCTTAACTGCTGCTAATTTTGTTTGATTGTGTGGACCTTTTTTATGCGCCTAACATATATCAAAGCAGTGCGTTTTTCCCTTTTTTATAAGGGAAATATAACGATTTTGTCAATTTGTCATGCAAGAATACAATCACATGTTACATTATTTCACTATGATACAACCCAATTTGATTGTGTTACCTTCGTTTAAAATGTAAGAAAACTAAAAAAAAAACATACACATATATATCATATATTTTATATTTTCATAAATTATAATATATAATCTCTACAATTGATATGAGAGTTTAATGATTTTATTTCACCTTTGTTGAACAAATCTCTTTCCTCTTTCTATTGGAAACTTTTGAACTAACTTTTTTCCTCACCAATTCAGACTAGGTCTAGTTATTTGTTTACTTATTAATATATCTTATTAATTCTCTTATAATAAAATTATAATAAATCCAATTATTTTTATGGCCCAAATTTTACCAAATTATTTATCCATTACATATTAATATTTATTAGCTCATATAAAATAAATAACTAATTTGACCCAATAAAAGACAAAGCCCAATTAATAACTAGTTTTATCCACCTTTGTGTTTATTTGGAAGTCTTTAGAAATCTTTAGAGATGAGGTAAGTCTTTAGATATGGGTTGATAGTTATAATTCTTCTTCTAAAGTCTGTCAAACTTTACCATTTGATAGAAATATTTAAAATCTATGACTTTTTGAATACCAAAATACTTTTATAGACTTTGTAAAAATTTTAATTTAATATCACTTAACTTTTAAAGACATTAAAAAAGTTGTAATTGAATACCACTAAACTTTTATAAATTCTTTAAATGTCTTAATTGAATACAACTAAACTTTTAAAGTCTTTAAAAATATTAATTGAATACACCCCCTTAAATGTCAATTATATATGGATTATTGAAGTATGTTAATAATTATAGAATTTGTACTCTTTTTGTATTTGATAATCATAACAAATTATGGTTTATGGTGCGTGTGAGACCCACACACCTGCTTCCATTTTCATTCATATAATTAAAGCACCGATCGATCAAACCTTCTTTCTCAATTGATTAATCAGTTCAGTTCTCGACTATTTGGGGTAAGATATGTTGATGTAGATTCAATACAAAATCCTTATAAATCCATTTGTTTGTAAATTGGAGTAGCCTCTTATTTTCTTAATTAATCCTTCATCTTCTCTATCTCTTTGTAATGTTATGTTTAACATGAAAATAATTTTAGTGAATTAATCAATACAGTATCGACACACAAACGAGCTGTGATATTTTTCTCTACGTGTCAGCACTATATTGGTCAATTGACCAACTTACTGTTAAAAATGGGTTTGACAAAATAAATATGAAAGCATTTTGAGGCTTAATTTAATATGGGATCTACACTCCGGAAATATCGGGTCCATACACCAATGCGTTCTCCTCTGCGAGGAGTATAACGTGGTATTTGTTCAAATCCATTAAGAATTGAATGAGAAAATTGACTCCAAAGTCACATACTTGAAATGTTGTAAATTGCATAAGTCCCACATAGGACATTAGTAAGAAATGTGAAGAATTTATATATGGGATGTTTGCTTAATGGAAAGGGCCCTAAGGGGCACCCCACTTTTGTGAAAGGGAAAGGACCTAGACAAGGCTTGGTTTGAACCTATACGTGCGCCGCCGTCCGGTTGGGTGGGTGGTGATATTTAATTTTTTGGACAAAGCCTATTTAATATTTTTTATCATCACAATACTACGTCGTTTTGACAAACGGTTGCGCGCCAACGATCATGTCCTATCTTAACAGTCACGAAATTATTCTATAAATAATCCATCCGGGAGCGCATTCATTTCATAAGTTTTTTCCGTTCTGTTCTTTATTTCATTCCCTCATCACATATATCATAACAGTATCATATCATCACAGTAAGGTTTGAGTACATAACATAGAAATTGTGTTTGAAGAATTCTTAATTTTGCAGTGCTGCCAATTAAGAGTTGAAATCCGTTTTATCTTGGGAAGCAATTATTAAAAAACTTTTAGCACCAGTGAGGGAATAAATTTGCTTCAAGAAGATTTTGTGAATTCAAAGAACTCGGATGAATCTATCTTGTATTTCCAGAATCTGATTTGTTCAAGTAAGTATAATTTACATTCTAAATTCTGTTTTGTTTATACTGAGTTTGATATTGAATATTATATAAACTATATTTACAGTTACCATGAAGTTAACTTCATTGTACGTAACTAGATCCGTCAAAATAGGCAACCGGTACTTTCACAATATTTTTTTTGATATTTTTGAATGTGGGGTTCACATTTTAATTAAATCAATGTTAATATTTAGTTAAAAGGTGAGTCCCACATACGAAAAATATCAAAAAAATGTTATGAAAGTATCAATTTTTTAACAATATATAAAGATAAGAATAAAAAGACCAAACATTATAGCTTAATGATAAAATTAATTGAATGTAAGTTTTGCCTAGCTCTAGCTTTATTTCACATGAATGAACCATCACCAAATTTATGAATTTCATTTCTTAAAGAAAGAATATAAAATAACTGATTTTAATCAAAAATAAAATTAATAACTTTTTTTTCTCCATTTTCTTTTTTTCTTTAATTCTATTCGTTCACTAATTTCACACCTCCTATCCTATATATCCAATCCGAATGTAGGATAAATGCTTTAAAAATGTTAGTAGTATTAAACTTGTTTCATGGGCCAAAGTAGTTGACCTATCTTCTTCTTCCTCCTTAACCTTCAAACCACAGTATCTCATCACCAGCCACCAAATCTCCAAATCCCCTCAACTTTTGAAGTGAAAGCAAAGAAAACTCAAGCTCAACTCATATCCAAGCATCATCATCAAATACTTTCATAATATCCCTTATTTCCCTAGCTCCACCACACACCTAGTCATTTCATCCCTTCCCATTTCCACCACCATGGAAATCATCCAAACACCTACAACCAACCCACCCAAAGACTACCACTCCAACGTAGACACCTCCCGTCCCTTCTCCTCGGTCAAAGAAGCCGTCGCCATCTTCGGCAAACGCTTCCTCACCCCAGAAGTCTACTCCCCCAAGCCATTTTCCTTCCCCAGACAAGAGAAAACAAACTTTTCCTCCTCAGTACCCTCATGGAAATATATCTCACCATCACCAAGTCCTCCCCATATTTACAACAACAATACACTTGTAGACACTCTAAAGAAGTTCGAAAACGAGCTCGAAGAGACGAAAGAAGAGCTCAAGTTGCTCAAAGAGAGAGAGTCTGAAAATGAGGTAGCTTTGGCTTCATTGAATGCTGAGCTTCACAAGAACATGTCGAAGATTGCGCAGGCAGAGGCGACAGCGGCAGGGAAGGCGGCGGTGGAGAAGGAGGGGAGGAGGGATTTGATAGTGAGGATGGAAAGTTCACCAACTTTGGCTCAAATACTTAGTTTTTCTCAAGAGAAAGAAGGGGGTGGATCATTTGGAGGGAAAAAGAAAGAGAGGAAGAGTATTATTGGGAGGAAAAAGAAGCCTATTATACCTCTTGTGGGAAATTTGTTTTGGAGGAAAAAAGGGTCATCTACTACTCTTCATAATCCTCTCTTTTCATCTTCTCATGTTCATTGGAATTGAGAACATGCATGCATGGGTTGTTCAGTATGTATTCAGTTACCAAGCATATTATATTTGGAAGAAGAAAAGAGTTTATGGTGTCATTGTATATGATGAAGAGAGAGTTCAAATGTTTAGTTTGGTTTGATTTTCCGAGTGTTGGTGTATAATAATTAACTAGGTTGTTCATTCAAATATGTGAAGCATTTTCTTGTGAACATACTTATTTCGACTCAAGCTATCTATGGCCAAATTTTAAAGGAATCGTCAATGTTGTTATATATTACGATAAATATTAATATTATTATATTTTATGATAAATTTATGTTTTTATTATTTAAATACATGAAATAAATTAGGAACTCGCATATTATTATTCTACTTAATGCTTACAGCTCCACGTTAGCGGCGATCCACAGATGACTAAAAGTTAAAAGCAAGCCAACTTGTAACCAATAAATAATAGATAAATTTATTGATATCACGTGCAAAATTGTAACCTTTGAAACCATACAGATGACTTAATCACTAAAAACATCCTATAATTTCTCCTTTTTTTTTGTTGGGCTCCTAATTTAAGCCCATTTAAGTCAAAATGTGTGGCAGAAGCAGACCCAAAATATCATTACAATGCAGTTTAGACCCTGTACTTTGCCCGTTCTGTTGCTTATGTGTGAACTTTTAAAACGGAAAGTACATCGTCAAAAAAAAATACCCTCATAAGATGGATGTGTCTGATTGCACTGGCACTATTGAGAGCTCGAGGGGCCTTAAGTCGGCTTCGGAAACTATAACTCTTTCTTTTCCTCTTTGGCACCGCCCTATTTGACGCCTCATTCACAGCCTCGTTGTGTACCACATTTAATTTCCACCAATCTCATCACCAACACCATCCGGTTTCTCATTAGCCACCTCCTCTTCAACTCCATCCGGCGTTGGTGGACTTGTGTATCGGCCCATACTGGTGGTCCTCGTTCAACGGTAGTTACTGGGGTAAAAATTGGACCACCAGTAGATAAGAGAGAAGTTATGGTCGAATCAGTTTGGCAGCAAGTCAAGGGAGGGAGGAAAATGACCATCATTCCGAGCTAAACTATGATCATCCACAAGAGGGGAGAAGGGAGAACCATCGGAATGGATATTATGATCAAGTTCCTCGTCATCTAGCTCATTCAAATGATTCATGGGAGGCATGGTCGGATCACCAATCAAGTCCTGATGTCTCTCTTTACGCTTAGCAGTATACATATCAAACTTTTTCCAACTCCTCCAATCCTATGTTGTCCAGCCCTTTGTCTCTCCATGCATTAAAATCGAAGGTTGTTGAGTAGTACGACGCGCTTTGGCAAGTCTAAACTGCTTGGGGCATTTGTTCGGGAAGTGATGCACTGCACTTGAAAAGCATAAAAGGATTGTCTGAGACAATCCCATCACTTCCTGCCCCATCAAATGATCTGCCCCTAACCTCTGGTATGGCTGCCACTCAATCTGCACAAAGGTCACTTGTAAGGTTTTGCAAGTTACAAAATCGCGTTCATATATATAAACTAGAACAATAGAAAATAAAATTAGGTTACTCACTTCATCAGGACTAACAATCCTAAGGATCCCAGCAAAACTCCTTGCATTTTTCCCATCATGATTATCGTGCGTCACATGATGAAGCTTTTCTGCTCACCCTCGAAGTAAAGGACGGTCTTTCTTAAACGTGGTTATATCGCTCTCATCGGGTTCTCTATTTCCCATTAAATACAACCCCAGACGGGGGACATGCTCGATTGCAAAGAGTTGTAAGAAAAGTAACAAGGGTAAGAAAATGGATTAGAAAACAACCTAAATAGAAATGCGAAAGCTAAAAAAGTACGCCTTTGCTTAGCATGAGAGAATATGAATGCCCAGCCAGATTGCCTTTAGTTTTGGGATTGAAGAAACTATCAAGGACCGATGCGGGTGTGCCAATAATTAAGACAGCTCCCCATGCATATCGGTTGAAGTCCTCCTTAGTATTCAACAAGCATAAAAAGTTTATCGAAACAAACTTTCCAGACGGGTCCGAGCACACAAAACAACCTATTATGAACAGAACGTATGCTCTAACATAACAAAAAAAACTCTTCGGGATCATCCAATGCTCTTGCCGGGACATCTCAAAGTTCTTCCTAAGCTATGTCAGGCTCACACATTCTGTTTTACCGATCTTACCCTCGTTTCTCAAGTACGTCTGACATACACCATCAAAATCACAATCCCATCCACTAACTACGTCACCATCGACATTAAGTCCTGTCATATAAATTATGTGTTCGAGGCCGAATAATACGTTCTGGCCACCAAATTTGAAAAGCTCAAACTCAGCGTCATAACAGCTAAGAATATCTTGTAACAGGGAATGACTATGCCTAAATTTATGTTGGAAGTTGCGGAGCATAGCAAGGTCATAGAAACACGTATTCTCCAGCTCTCTTAGAACTAGTTCATTGTATTAGGTTTAGGAAATTTATCTTTTTCTACTTCCTTCTATTTTTATTCTGTCTAATTCTTTTTTAAAAGATTTTATTTCTGCAGTCTTTCTTTTATTCATTCTAACTAATATGTTCTCCTAGTCTTATTATATACTTTTTTATCTCTGTTTCTAGTATTCTAATGTTATTTTTATAAATGAATATTGTTGTGGCTCTATCTTTATTACCATTATATTTATTAACCATGTTTGTATACTCTTTTAATATTTTAATTTCTTTATGTAGGTATCCTTTTAAAATTTTAATTTCTGTAACTAATCTTTTAGTTTCTATTGTATTTCTTAATATTTTTATTTCTCTTAAATTATTGATAGACATATATAACTAAAGCTTCTAAAATACCTGTAAATATTTAATTTCTTCCGGCTTTATAAGTTAAGAACCTTTGTGGGTAACTTCTGTAATATTTATTTATAAAGTTTTCTGGCTAATCTGATGGTACGAGGTTTTGTTGGTCTCGTTAAGATACTTGATATTCTTTCGATCTGTTTAATTCTTTCATTTTCTTCAATTATTCTGTTATTAATATAATTTTCTATCTTATGATTACGTGTTTAAGCTTCTGTTGCTTTCTAGCTATTTTCCTGCCATAGAATTTTTCTGTTATTTTCGTTCTGTTATGTCCGTTAATAGCCATATCTATTAACCTATTTGTTTTAGGCGGTGTTTGATAAAATTGAGTGTTAAGATCTGAACAGTTTAGACGTCTGAATAATATATAGAATTGTGTCTGAATGAAAAAATGATGTTTGATAATTAATTTTTTCAAAATATCTGAATAACGGTATTTTACCATTTAAATCCTCTGAACAGTTTAAACAAAACATGTTTGATAATCAGAAACTCTTAATAATATTTTAAATATATATTTATAATATTTTGACCACAATATAATAAAATAAAAATAAAAAGCGTACAAACCAAATATGTGGGACATAAATAAATTTTTGTACATAAATGGTAAATGGAGAAACAAATGCCCCGAGGATTACAAACAAAAATGTGGGACAAATTTCAACAATTCTATAGAAGGGGGACCATACACAGGGGCTCACTATAGAAAATCTTTTGATCCTTGGGTCATCACTAGGAGGAATATGAGCAATAAACCAAATGAATTACAGAAGCTAAACCCAACGCGTGTTTATAAGCAGTTCCAAGCACAAACAAAATGGGATTTCCAAGCTACAAGTACATTACTGAATCATGAAGCTATCAAAAACGGGTAGAGCTTCTTCCTATACCAAGACCCAATCGGTAAAGTTGCTGCATCCAGGTTTTATTTTTTTTAAAAATTGCACAAATTCTGAGATGTAGATGTGATTTGGTTTTTATTTATCTTCATTGTGAGCAGTCATGGCGTTGTTTTACAGCTATAGCTTTGGATCGGTTCATAGAGCCCGGAGCTTTCCATTAATTGATCTTCGCCGGAATCTATGGAGCTTTATCACCGGCGACTTGGTGGGCTGCAAGAACAGAGGAGAGAAGAAGAAAGACAAATGAGATAATTTCTTTAAATTTGTGAGGGTATTCTTGTAATAAAGAGTTCAGATGTTCCTCTCTTTCATCCAGACTTGATTCCATGTCTTACCGAAATAGAGGTTTACATATATTACAGATTTTTTATCAAACAATTATTTGGGTCTGAACAAAAAAGATGAAGAGTTTTCAGAGGTAATAAGTGGTAAACAAACACCACCTTAATCTGGTTAAGTTCTAATATTCTTAGCTGATAATAATTTATTAGATTTTTGATTTCTATGTAGACGGGAAACATAGATCTAAATTCTGAAAAACTTTAAACTAAGTTTTTCTTATCATTACTTGGTACTAACCAATCCTATATGTAGAAAAGCTATGACTTAAGTTTCCCTCTTTTAAAGATTTTTACTTTTACTTTTTTTTTTAATAATTATAATAATTCAAATTTTCATATAAGATCTGACTAAACTTATTAAGATCGGATATTCGTATAATCTATAAGGTTCTTCTAGAGCTGATAAGATTGGACATTAAGGTTTCTCTAGAGCTGATAAGATTGGACATTCGTATGAACTACCAGATCAATCGATAACTGATAAGATCGAATATTCGTATGAACTATTAGATCAATCGATATATGAGAAGATCGAACATTCGTATAAACTACCAGATCAATCGATAACTCTAGATCGGACATTCGTATGAATTACCAAATTAATCTTTCTCTAACACGTCTATCAACGATTTATGACCGGAATAAGGAACTTTTCAAAGCCAACACACGACAACAATAACGTTCCACCGGAGAACGCGACTTGGATGATGTCCAATTAGATAGAAATTAATCTAATAGATCATATTTCTGATCAACAACCCTTAGTTGAAAAGATTGAAATAGATCATATTTTTGATCAACAATCCTTCATATAAAAAGACTGAAATAGATCATATTTTTTATCAACAACCATATAGTAATATAGTTAAAGAGACCGAAATAGATCATATTTCTGATCAACAACCCTTCAGATAAAGAGACTGAAATAGATCATATTTCGGATCAACAACCTTCTATATTACTCTTCTATATTCCTGAAATAGATCTTATGATTTTCTGTACTTGAAAAACTAAACTAGTTCATGGCTTTGATACCAAATACACAAGATCGACTTTAACACGAACTAATGCCTAACCATTCAATAAGATCAAAAATTATTCATTAACCAAATATTCCAAGCATCAAATAATTTATATGCAACGTTACTCTTTACTTATCATAGTTCGTCCTACTGTATTAGTCTATAGAATTTCCAAAAAGGAGCTGAAAGAAGAAATGGATGAATCCTCAGGCTTCTTTATTACTAGTACACACATATAACAAGGCTAACACATGCACAAATATACTCACAAACGTACTCCAGACTAATACGCAAGTATTTTTAAGGAAAAATAAGTTTTGAATGCCAATATTAAAAAACAAATATATAGGGTAATACAAGCACAACACTAAATTTAAATGCTATTGAACAATCAATGTAACTATAACATCTATATTTAGGACACTAAATTTAATAGTGCATTTGGAAATCTAGAGTTTCTCTTTAAAGTATATAAAAACGTAAAATCTACCATAACAAGGCTGTATATATATATACACACCCAAGTTCATTTTAAGAAAATTGTGGGTTCACCCAAACTCAATTCAGATATTCAGAATCACATTACATTACATCACGAAATTCTAACAAGTTACCCAAAATTTAAAAAATTCTAACCAAGGCGCATCTCCTCTTTAGAAGTCAATGCCACTGTGGTCCCCAAATGCAATCATAACCATAACGCTAATAAGTTACAACAAAGAAATCATATTCGAGGAACACGATCATAAAAAAGTTTCTTCTAAAAATGCATAAAACAATCTGCGGAACAAAACATATTCTAGCAAGCATTACAAAGTACCAAAAATTTTCCAGCTGTGGGATCTCTTGCCGAAGAGGATTGCCTCAAATTTCAACTCCAAATCGTTTTCACTAGATGTAATGAAGAATGCTTAAAAGTGCAAAGGTTTCTAGAACCCCAGCTTTGAAAGAAGCTCACGCCATCTTGGAGTTTCTTCATCAAATATGTAGGTCAAGGGAGAAATCAGGACCCCGCTGCCTCCAATCTGCAGAAGAATGATGTGTTAAAATTTTACAATTTAATAAATTCGGAATATAGCTTGAGATCGACAAACAGGTGAAACAAACTAGAAACGAGACCGAATATTTTTTGAGAAGAAGGTAGTGATACTGTTACTTGCAAAATGTAAATTACAATGGAACAAGAGACCATGTTAACCACCACTTGCAAGTTTTTGGTCAGTACTTGACATAAGAATTGCTTTACAAAAAAAATGTAAATTATATCCCCCAATTTTATTAATATCTTCAGTATTCTATTGCAATCAGTTCTTGAGATTCCCGCAGAATATAGAAATGGTAAGGTGTTCCCCCCAAATCAAGTCCAACATCAACAAAGGTGTCAACACTGGAATCGAAGTACACATGAATGTTTTAGGTGTCTGACATGTAAAACGTATACAAAGATTCAGGTATCCAACATTCTCAAATGTTTGGCATCGGGTTTCCCTTGAAGTGCAGGCATCCTTTTGTGTACGTTTTAATTTTTTCTTTTACTTTTTCAACTTTTTGTATTATGGGTTTTATTATTACTTTCTTTTTCTTTTTACTTTTTTTTTTTGGGGGGGGGGGGGGTTGGGGGATTGATGGAGGGAGGTGATAGGGGGGAATGGATTGGCAACCTATAACCAGTTTCTATTTCTACAATTTCCTTATTATATTGTCTATGAGAAAACAGAATGCTCACTTTTCTCAGCTGCTGAACAGACTTGTAAAGTGACTTTTTGGGTACACATATCACTATGGCATAGTAATCAACAGATACTTTCCCATCACGTTTGCAAAATACCGGACTTACAGTGGGTCCCTGCACAAAAACGTGGAAAGCATCAAAGAAGCTCTTGAAAGTGAAACTAAGGAGCATCTGACCAATACTCCCTCTGTCCGGATAAAAGAATTCTACTTTTTTTGGGGTTAAGTTTCATTTAAAAGGTACTCTCTTTCCAGGACAGAGGGGGTACAACATAAAACAATTCAATATTGCATTTCGATTTGCAGGGAGAGCAACTGTGCCAATCAGAAGTTTAACAAAGTTTCCCCTTCTCTTATTATATTCTAAAAAAATCTTTGGACAATAATGCGGAAAAAAATTTCACCTGTAACCCAGATAATGTAGTTTGGCACAGTATTCGCTCAGCCACTTCCTCTGCACTGCTTCCCCTCATGTTCGCAACCACCTGCCATGAAAAAAATGAGACACCAAACAGGGGCGGACACAATATTTTCGCAAAGTTGGGCACTCTTATAATTAAATAAAACATTAATAAAATTAATCAAATATAAATTTCAATTAAAAATACATAAAGTCACTACAAAATCATTGTTCAAAACTTTATTTCATAGATTGAGACATAACTAATTGAATCTTGAGTAGTTTCATAAGAAGAATATTCGGATCGATGACAATTAGTAGCGCTAGATCTTGAAAAAAATTTATTCATATATCTATTTATCTTAATTCAAAATATCAAATACAAATTCACAACATAGTAAAAAAACTAAATAATAAATTTAATAATATGAACAAATCAAATACCGGTGGTTTGGTCCTAAAATAAAATTATATATTCACAATTCATGTTTTTATTGATTTAATACAAACATCAAATGGCACACAAGTGGAAAACTTCAAAATATATTTTAAAATTAAAGAGCATGTACAGATATACTAATTAGCATGAATGAATAAAAATAAATAAGAATCAAAACTAAATAATTAATTACTCATAGATAATTAATAAAAAAATAGAGAAAAATTTAATTATATTTAATCTTAACCTTAAAAATTAGGAAAAATTAAATAGACTAATGAAAACAAAAGTTGAAAATTGAATTTTAAAGATAATATTAAAAATATCTAATTGTTGATAAGTGACCTAATGTTTTTTTAAGGGGGCACCACTACTCTATAGTACCCTTTTAATTACAAAAAATTACAAAAACCAAGGGTGGGCACTTGCCCCCCTTGACTCTATGTGCATCCGCCCTTGACACCAAAGACTACAGAAAACTGCAGTCATACAAATTAAAAAAATTACACACACCGTGAATTGACCATCTGCCCTCAAGTGTGCCTCCAATCTTTCAAGAATTTCATGTATAGTGTCCAGCACACCATCCCTTTGAATCAATGACTTCTTGCTGGCAACAAGAACAGCCTGACAAAAATGTACATAAAGGTAGATAAAATCAAATTAAAGTGATGATAAATTTTTTTTAAAAACTTTTAATATTAACATCCTAAAAGACTTGGAAGTGCATGCTTGATAAGATATCATCTTCATGAGAAAACAGATCACCTGACTTTCCAAGATGATTCCGCCTTCAATTTCTTTCAAATTGTTTTCTCGCAAAGTGGTTCCACTACTTACGAGGTCCACAATAGCATCAGCTATGCCCATCTAAATAGAAGAAGAACAGACAATCAGTCGATTAAAGTCTCAGATTGATGCAGTTATATATATCCACCAATTCATATTGATGTCATCATGCGGGCATGAAGGTCTGCACCACGAAACCAGCAAGTAGCATTCAAAATTTTATAGAAAAGAGGAATAGACCAGTGGGAAAACAAGACCCCCAAAAGAAAGAAACGATTTAGATATATGAGTGGGGAATTGAACTGGACAAAATATACAAACTTGATGAAGGAGAGTCCTCAATCTGTCTGAATATCAGAGAAAGATATAGCATGCAATACACCGGTCACATAGGCCAATAATGGAGCAAGAATATAGATACTCAATCCTACAATAATTTTTATTTTATTTTTTGATCGGCCCCACAATATATTTAATGCCAAGCAAAAACAATAAATGAAAATTCAAGCATTTCCCTCAACCTAATAGCCAGAAAATTGTAAAATACCAATGATTACAATAAATCTGTCTTGCCCTGCTGAAGGCCTGAAACAAATTCCTAGTTGTAGGTCTATGTATAAACCCAAGTTTCTCCAATGCTCCACAAGTAGTTCAACAAATTCCTAGTTGTAGGTCTATGTATAAACAAATGAGGCTGGGTCTCGCTAGCAGACTAGCTTACAAGCACATCACACAAATTTGGGTTGAAAATAATTTGAATGGCCATTACACCTAACATATGTCGTGGTGTTGAACCTAATTGTGGAAATGAATGATCATAAGGGGGCTGGGTTCTCGATTCTAATGACAAAACAGATTCCCTGAACTTAAGAGAAGATTCAGCCTTCCAAGGCTAAAGAAAAGCAAACAAGAGAAATATGCTTTGTGGAAGAAAATCCCTGAACAGTCCAAACCAAGACTGTTGGCCAGGGGCAAAAGCTAAAGGACAAGTGCATAGAAGAATGAGACAGAAGACAAACCAAATCTTCAGTCTCCCCCTATTAATCAATCTGCAAAACTCATAAAAGTTGCACAAAGTAGGAATCCCTTCACCAATAGAGAAAACCAGGGATCGAATTTGTGAGCATTGTGAAGGGAACAAAAATAGAGCAAAGATTGAAAAGCCAAAATAAAGGAACATTGCCATCCAAAACATACTCTTGAAAAACCAAATGAGACTGCCATTCCTACTCTAAAAGGGAAACGAGGAAAAATGAAGAGAACCCTTGAAACATGGACTTCAAGAGAGTAGATAAGTAATGGATGATGAAGTAGGACTGACATCCCACTCATCTGGCTGAAGGAGAAGATTTTGCTTGAGATCAGTATATCACACTATCCGACAAAGAGGTAGGCTCCAGAGCCAAATGCCGTAACCACTAATCCACTAGGGAGCACTAGATTCCTAAGCTCCAAGGGGGTTCAATACTAAATTAATGTAGTGAAACACATAAGTATAAAAAAGTAGGCACCAACTCCTTTAATCCTCTAAAGGTGGTTCCTAAACAATATTTTTGGGTTCAACAAGGGCCATAAAATCAATGTCCTAAAAGGCGATAGGTAGGAGGCGGGCGGCCGAGGGGGGCCTGGACGGAGCCTAGGCGAGATTTTTTATTTTAAGCCAATTTTAATATTTTATCTTATATTTATCTAAACAAAACAATAATATAAAACAAAACAATCTACAATAAAAATAATAAAGGCATTTGCTTAAAGTTCAAATACATATCCATATTACTAATGTCAAAGTTCAAACATAAATATGCAATTGTTCAAAATTCAAACATATTTTTAACGTATTAGTTTTATTCATAAACAAGATTACTACTAAATAATAAAATTTAAAATTTCAAGAATTTAATTCAATATTAAAATTTAAGAAACTTAACATAAATTTAAGAATTATATTGAATTTAACTAAATATTACAAATGTATCATCATTTATATAATTTGAAGTTAGTACAAGTTCAAAAATTTACAACTATAATAAAATTGTCCATTTTGACTTGATATTATTCACTTCTTGTTGTGATTTGATATGCTACAACATGTATTATGAACACGATAAATAATTAAAAAAATAAATATATCAAGATCTGGTTTTGGTAGTTATTAAAAAAAAAAAAAAACTCTCCACCTATACCCCCATCTAGGCCCCGCCTAATTTTTTGAAAGAATATTTTTGCCTACTTAAGCCTAGGTGAGGCGCCGGAGGCCTAGGGCCTAACGCCTAGGCAGAGTGCCAATGGGGGCCTAGCGCCAGGGGGGCCTAACGCCTAGGGGAGGCCTAAGCGGGAATTTTTAGAACATTGCATAAAATTTATAGTAGCATTTTGTTGTACCTGAAACACTTGAGTAGTATAATATTTTTATAAATTATTTTTAACAAGACTCTGAGAACTCCTAAAATTGATGGTCCTAGAACCCTGAATTTCAATGCAAAACTTGTATATATCTAACAGAATATTAGGAAAGGGATAACATAACCATGTCAACAATAAGGATTAACTCTCACCGCAGGAGCTGCCTCCAAAGCTCCATCAGCAGTAGAAAACATAACATGTTTCAGTCCATTTTCTTCCATAAATTTTGGACCCAGCTGTAAATAGAAATACAACAGAGATATTTCCAAGTTAAAATTTCTGAATAATTAACTCGAGAAATGGTTTGAGGGGAAAAAATTACAATAAATATGATGGGAGAAAAAACTAAATACATCATCATCATACATAAGCGAAGCCAGTTGCAACTCGGAGAGGTCTATCAGCAGTCCATTGAGGCATTTCTGCTAGCTCCCTCATCGAATTTATATTCTCGAAAATTCCATATTGGGGTATCTGAGGAGAATCATTAAAGATAAATTACAATGATGATCAACAAATTATGGGGAATCCATAGCCTCCAGTTAAGTATGCTAAAAATAGAAAAATCACTTACTGCCAGGGATAAATGACAATCTCCATATCCAAGTGCTTCATGAACAATAATAAGATCTTCATTTCCCTAACAAAAGTAATTCAAATGGGAAACTTTTGATGGTAATATTTTCATATGTCCAAACAGAACAACAAATTGGGAAACAAGCTTATAATTAAACTTCTACAAGATTCAAACATCAGGAGGCTCCAAGCAACTTTTTCTTTAAAACCATAAGCAAAACAATGGAAGATATTTGCAAGTCATGTAGTCAGACAACACTGCGCAGTTCGCCACATGAAGAATGTAGCACAGGGAAAACAAAACTAAACTAAGCTAAGATGGACAAGAACCATATCCTGCTTAACAGCTTTTTAGACATTATAGGAAGAAGAGCATAAGTGACTCTGAAACCTCAATTCTAAAATTTAGATTGGAAGATATGGGTATTTTAAAAGCTTTATCAGGATAGGAACTTGCAGTTGATGCTAGATCATCAATGAAGGTAATAAAAAATATCTAAACAGTGCAGGAAGTTAAAAAACAAATGAGGATATAACTGAATGAGAGTCCCGCTCATAATATAAAGTCACTCTATCCTCCGATGACAGAGGAGGATACTGCAAGGCACAAGCTAAAGCTACTGCTTAAACAAACTTCGAAAGGGAAGAAGTGCAACTCTGGTTGCGACCCTTATCCCTTAAAAGTCCCCAACTTAAGAAGTTCCCACCTATACACCACTCTGTGAGCCCTGTAAGCTAACTGACAACGCTGTACAACACCATCAAGTAACCATAGACCACGTAAAATCTGTTCAGCAATCTTCAAAGTTCAGCCATAAGCATATTAGACTCATTTTGAAAGTTTCAAAGCTGACGTTACTCGTTAGTCATACTGATCAACCCAAATAATCTATAACGTGAATCGACTCATATCCTGCATACATATTGAACCAGGTAGGTGTGCTTACGCCATTACACTACTTTGTCCCGCAATCACAAATGAATAGAAGTTATATTATTACGTCACAAAAGTTAGGTCTCCTTAGATGCATTATCATCAAATCCAGCTTCGTTACGCTAATAGCAAGCTCTCTATTTTCGATATCGTGTTCCCCGAGGCAATTATTCCTTTTTATGAATTTTTCAGTGCCCTAACTATAAATTATTTTGCAACTCTAGTTTATGCTTTAATAAAAGTTTTTGGGGAATAGTCCATGCAGATTATAGGTTGTCCGTCTAGTTTCTCTTTCTTTTTGAGTTTTTAGTCTACTCATATCAGGCATCACTATCGGTGTTAGAAGACTACAATTTACAACAAATGAAAGCTAATTTTTCATAACAATTCTTATTTATAAAGTCCAATATGAAATTCCCATCGATCAATATGGTATATAGGTATGCAAGAACATGTAATTGGGTTTTAATTCCTTTTCAGTTCTTTTTCTTGAAGGGAAGGAGTGAAAATGAAAAGATAGGTGAAAAGTTCATCAACTTATAAAAATGCAATGTTGTGAAATACAATTACACATAAGAAAAGGTTGCATTTCATCATTTACTTTTAATCATGGTACATTGAGAGAGTAAACATCAAATTTAAATAAGTAAAAAGGACATTTATCACACTAATTCAAGAACGTTGATGCAACAAAATCCTCTTCTCTCTTTATAGTATGAGTGGGACAATATTAAAAAATTTTGGACATGGATTATTCAGAAATGAACATACACCAGTTATTTTCTTCTAATATTTGACTTAACTTGCCACAAGTCCCAAAACTTTTCCCTCAAACAATTCCAAATTATTCATAATACCATGTCTCAGTTCTTACCTGTCCAAACTCACTAACTGTATCAAGACCCACGATACCAATGTCTAAATCTCCCGATACCAATTTCCGAACAACGTCTTTAGGCCGTTGAAACCAAACTTCTAGGTTTGCAATCTGCAACAAACAATAAAGCAGTCATATTCATCCATACAAGATGTAAACAAGTGGCACGAAATGACGTATACTATGAAAATTTACAAAATGTTAAACGCATATTTCAAGTGTACGCTAGATGGTACGACCAATCGTTTCCGTTAAAACTTGAGATTAACATAAGGAATATTATGAGCTTTATAAGAATGAGATAAATGGTTATTGTGATGATGAAAGTGAAAACAGTAGATGTTGACCACATTCAAAATGACACCAACTAGAAAGATTGCAATGCATAGCTTTTTATGCGATTGTTTATGCAAAGAATGTGTGCCAACAATAGAGTTCAGTTACCAACATTTGCAAAAACCACTCAAAACAAACAGATACACATATATACAAACTCCGGTGGAAAAGCCTAACAGCCATAGTTAGAAAAATGGTCGCAAGGTGTAGAAAACCATAAGCATTGCCTGATTTAGAAATGCAGCCATTACCAGGTACGTGCGTTGAATAAACCCAAACCCTTACCCTTTGAAGCACCAATAATATTTTTCCTTTAGTTTTATAATTTTCATACATTCACAAACCTTGACCTTCTAGACGAACTACACAATTGAGGTCTTTTCTGGCCTGACTGATCTTCAAAATTGTCACTAATGACATCTTGATTCTGTAAACAATTTAAAATGTGATGCAATCTTAAAGCAAAACTAAGTCCACTCTTTACTAAAAAGAGATTCATCGACCAATTTTGCTAATACCAGTACTTGATAAT
This sequence comes from Panax notoginseng, assembly GCA_016801055.1. NCBI lineage: Eukaryota > Viridiplantae > Streptophyta > Magnoliopsida > Apiales > Araliaceae > Panax > Panax notoginseng. The sequence continues at coordinate 14,226,747 of CM029017.1, read as the reverse complement.
AGTGACTCAAACAACCATCTCAAACCAAAACTGCAATCCAAACAAACGTATTAGTTATATGGTCTGATTAGCTAATTACTTGTGCTCAAAAAGGTGCTTCATTTTACCCCTCTCTTGTTTTCACATATATAAAGAAATCATATAGCAATACACAAGTTAGCAGTTAAGAGAACGGACCTGTGGAATTTCTGCAACATACTGCCGAGGATTCACCTGCTTCACCGATAATTGACAATCCTTCACGCAAAACAATTATCCAATACAAATTAGTGATAAATAATTCAATGACTTGAGCCAAATTAAGTAACTTGTACTAAAATTAGTAGCTAAAGTGATAACATTTGGTCAATAAATCATAAGAATTAATCAGAGAGTGTGTATACTTTGAGAAGATCGAGAGTATCTGTAGCCATTCGACCTTTACTAGGCAAACCAAGGCGAATTTTGTTCCTATCGGAAGCTATTTCGTCGGGACGTCCATTAACGACGGTGACCGGATAAGCCAAAGAGCAACGCAAAACGGTGAATCTCACAGAAACTGGAGCGGCAATCGACGAATTATATGAAGACGAGAGAAATTGAGAAAATGCCGAGGGGCACTGTTGGGGAAAAGTTTGAATCAGAGCCATTGTCGATCAATTTTCTCTCTACTATCACTATCTCGAGATTACAGATAGATATAGAAAGAGAAAGATATATTTAGTGTGAAGAAATTAGTCGCCGCCGCAGAGGGGCAAGAAGATATAAGTTCAGTGAAGACGTCAGGGACACAGGGCAGAGCATATACCATGTCGATTCGAGTTGGGAGATAAAATAATCAAGTAATAACACGTGGACGTGAATTGGAATTTGGAATTATTTCTATATTTATTCATTCAATAAATTTAGGGGAACATTATTTTAGTGACTTATTTTTTTTTGGTAGTACCTCTCAAATATATAATATTTATTTTAATTGAAATTTTTATAAAAAAAGTATTACACCTAAAAGACTTTTTTTATAAAAATTTCAATTAAAATAAATACTGTATATTTTTTTGGAGGTACTATAAAAAAAAACTAAAAAAAAAAGTCACTAGAATGTCACTAGAAAAATATTCCGAAAAAAATGGATGTACACAGTTAAGTGTAAATTCTAAATTTACACGGTCTACAATCGTAGAGTTAAGTCACCTTACGTTACGATCGTAAGGTGGTCATTGACCGATAATAGAGTGACTTTACTACCGTATAAATATAGAGTGAATCATCATATCGTAATGTGACTACTCTACGATAGTAAATAATAGATTGTGACATTCAAGAGTCTCCACGACTGTGTCATTTACATATATTTAAAAATTGGAAAATGCAGAGAAGAAAAAAAAATATAAATTTTAAAATGAGAAAAATATATGTACACAACTGTATAGTATACTATCGTCTATAGCGATGATTTTTTAGACTATAACGACACTTTCACCCGTCGCTATAGTTATTATAGGATACGGCAACTGATGAACCGTCGTCACAGTACAAAAACTCGTTATCATATTCTAACTGTATAATACATAATTATGTATATATATATATATATATATATATATATATATATATATATATATATAACCCTTTTAAAATAAACTATCACAACGAATATAAATTTAACCGATTTTGTATTTAAAAATTTTAATACAAGGAAATAATGTTACGTATAGTGTAAAAACTGTGATAAAATTTTTGTTCCTTTTCCTTTCGTCTCCCTCTAGTTTTTGAAAAAGTTAGTTGGAGTAAGTTGTGCATATATTTTTAAAATTTTTATTATAAAATTATGTCGATTTGACATGACTAATGTAAATATAATCTAAATATGTTTAGAAGATCACTATTTTTAATATATTTTGAATTATAAAAATATCAAGGACTCGTGTATAAATATCAATTGACATATCTTTAATACAATAAAATAGTAATTGTACATAAGTGTAGTTTCTATTTACTTCCCCATTTTAATTTATAAAATCATCATCAAAATTGTGCAATTTATGTGATATTTATAAGAAAAATAATTATATTTTAGATAATTTATCATTTTCATAATTAGCTTTCACAAAAAAAACCATATCATTTTTAATTTTTTATATAAATCTGTTTGATTTAAAAGTGAAAATTGATCCTGTTATTTGAAATTAAATAACGATTAAAATTTTTGTTGATCCTAATTACCTATGAATACTAGCACTTGATGGCACAGACGTTGCGCGTGTAAATTATGTTGGGTAAAATTATAATTTTATATAATTTGGAAGACTAAATAAAAAAATAACTTAAAAAGATAAAATAATAATATATTTAAAGTTATAAGAACAGAAATTATTTTCATAAATAATTATCATGTATATCGAGTCCATAATTTAAAGAATGTAATGAAAATTATTGTAAGACTCCAACTTTTATGAATAAATATTAATTTTCTCAAAATATATTTTTAAATATTATAGTGTGAATTTGATACTGTGACACCCCCAAAATAGGTATACATCACATATTCTGAGTCGCCAAATACATGATACATAATTCAAATACAAATTTAATTTATACAACTGTTAAGTGCCGTGTAGAATACGACAAAACATAAGCTGTGAGTTTTAATACAAATATTGTCTTCTAGACAGTATTCAAACTCAAAATAAGTCCTCATTACAATTATTATCATACTATTTCATATAATAGTGAGAACTACTAATGTAAACATCTAGACCGTCACTCCATTCCCCGACTAGTCTCAGCTATATTCTCATTTCCTGAAGAGAACAATGAAAGGAAAAGAATGAGCTCAACTAGCCCAGTAAAAAATATTATTACTAAGATAATGCATAATAGATTATCGTTAGCTTTCAACAGTGTTAAACTGATAAAATATAATAAACATCCAATTTAACTGCAGCGGAACAAGCAATCCATTGGAAGAGTCAAGTAGAGCATGATATCTACTATCTTCTATGATTTAAAAAGTTTATCATCAATTTTATCGCTGAGACTCAGCTTAATAAATAATCCACATCATCGAATCATTCTTGCACTACGGCCAAAGATATTAATTAGTATCATGACCACGAATTATCCATGCACTACGGCCCAAGGATATTCGTGTTTTCATTAATGGTCACGATCATGCCAAAAACTGTCCATCAATGCACTACGGGCCAATGAGGACTCTTACCACATCATTTGTAACATTACGGTCATGATTATACCAAATAATCCCTTGTCATAGTCATACCAAGTCCATTTATGCACTACGGGTCACAGATGACTTTCATCATAATATAAGCACGATGATGACGACAATGATATAAGAATTAAATTAAAAGAAAACAAATGATAAATTTTTAAATATTTTTAATTTAATTTATTCAGAATTTAAAAAGGTCCAAATTATCAACATGATACTGCTTTGTGGAGTAAAATTCAAGAATAATATTGTATCAAAAATGATTTAGACCGAAAAAAAATTAATTTTTGTCATGAATAGTACCCCGGGTGAATAGTAATCGAGTGAATAGTACTCCGTGAATAGTACTTCGGGAATAGTACCCCGTGAATAGTACTTCGGTATTAAAAGATTAAACTTTAACAAGATTGTTCAGAAAAATATTTTTGTGAAACAATACTAGATGAAGCGCAAATTTCAAAGATATTCTACTAATTTCAAGGAGTATAGAAACAATACTTAACAACATGAGTGTAAAATTCAGAATCTAAAACGAAATAATATTACTTACATACTACAGAGTATGGAAGAAAATATTATTTCATACGAATATTGAACAAAAATAATATCCCTTACGAATACGAAAGAAATAATACCCCTTACCTTAGTAGGAGTGTAAGACCCCAACTTTTTTGTGACATCCCCAAAATTAGATATACATCACCCATCTTGAGTCGCCAGATATATGGTACAGAATTCAAATACAACTTACTAATACAACTGTCGTGTACAATACGACAAAACATAAACTGTGAGTTTGAATACAAATATTGTCTACTAGAGAGTATACAAACTCAAAAGGAGTCCTCATTATAATTATTATCACACTATTTCACAGAATAGTGAGGACTACTAATGCTATCCTCTGGACCATCACTCCGTTCTCCGACTCGTCCCAGCTATATTCTCATTTCCTGAAGAGAACAGTGAAAGAAAGGGTGAGCTCAACTAGCTCAGTAAGAAATATTATGACTAAGATAATGCATAATAAATTATCGTTAGCCTTCAACAATGTTAAACTGATAAAATATAATAGACATCAAGTTTAACTGCAGCGGAACAAGCAAACCATTAAAAGAGTCAAGTAGAAAATAAAATCTACTATCTTTTATGATTTAAAAGGTTTTTCATCACAGTTATCGTTGAGACTCAGCAAAAAAAAATATTCCTCATCATCGAATCACCCCTGCACTACGGCCAAAGATATTCTTTAGTATCACGACCACAATTATCCATGCACTACGGGCCAAGAATATTTGTGTATTCATTAATGGTCATGATCATGCCAACAACTGTCCATCAATGCACTACAGGCCAATGAGGACTTTTACCACGTCATTTGTAACATTACGGTCATGATTATACCGAATAATCCCTGGTCATAATCATACCAAGTCCATCTATGCACTACAGGCCACAGATGACTTTCAAAAAATATAAACATGAGGATGATGACAATGATATAAGAATTCAATAAAACAAGTTCAAGAATTAATTTGTCCAAAAACCAATAACGTCCAAATTGTCAACATGATACTTCTGTGTAGAGTAAAATTCAAGAATGATCAGAAAAATATTTTCATGAAAAGATACTGGATGAAGCGCAAATATCAAGGATATTCTACTAATTTTATGGAGTATAGAAGTCAAAACTTTAACCAACTGAGTATACTAAAGAATGGAATAACAAAAGAAATCACCATGCATGCGGTACTTTGCATAGACAGGTTATTCCAACATAATAATAATAACGGAACCAGGTCAGGCAAAATTTGCACCGACGGGATGTTCCAACAGAATAATAAAGACAGAATCAGGTCCGGCGTAAACGCACAGACAGGATATTCCGACAGAATAATAACAAGACGGAACCAGGTCCGGTGTAAAACACACAGACAGGATGTTCCAACAGAATAATAATAAAAACGGAACCAGGTCCTGTGTAAAACACACAGACAGGATATTCCAACAGAATAATAGAAGAATGTCACCAAGTATAGGGTAGACCGCGTATACAGGTTATTCCAACAGAATAATAAGAAATGGAATAACAACAGTTCTCTTCATGAATAAGAAAGAATAACACCCCTTATCGTAAAAGAAAGAGTAGGGAAGTAGCAGAATACTTTTCTATAGTTTCTATATAATTATTCTCTCTGGAGTTTCAGTGAATTCGTAAAAAATAATGAAGGAATGAGCTTATATTTATAGGAGAATGGATGTGCACTGTTCATGAACGAAATAATTTTTCAAAATCATTTTCTTCAATCAACTACAATTAAGTCAAACCATTAACCAATAAGATTTCAACACAAATTAAAATATAACACATATTTATAAACACATGTTTTCAAATTATATATATCAATATTATATATACACCACTTAATTTTTCTCCCCCATAACCAACATCAATCCCCTACCCACCCAATAATCAAATTCACTATACTCTTACACATCACTATCACACTACCACTTTTTCATCATTTTTCACTCACACATACATCACACACCCATCACTTTCACATTTCATTTTCTCCCACCATATACTCAATACACACATATACTTCCATACGTATACTCTTTCATTTCTAAAACCATTTTCCAACACATATGGGCCCCACATGTGGGCCCCACCTTTAAATAATTTTCTACTGATTATTTTGGAAAATAGATAAATAGGAATCCATAAAATAAGCAGACTTCATAAAAATCACCTTAATAATTTTAACAACATTTATCATCTTTATTACAATTCACAATATTAATCGACCAAGTCGTTCCCAGGAAAGAGGGGGCTTTTCAATAAGGATTTCTCCCTATTGGCGCGCAATTAGGTGACCAAACCTCTCCTTGATAGAACTTCTAGACATCGTTAATATTGCAAATAATAATATTAATAACTTTGTCGTCTCAATTATTGATTTTAACAATATATAAAATATCGACAATAATTGAATCAAATAACATGAGATATTATGCAACAATTACTATAGCAATAATTGAACAAAACTGAATGACTTCTCACGTAAGCATCAATAATCAATACCGTGTGCTACTATGCAACCACGCGTATTACTGTACTTTTACTACTGAATAGTTCAAAAGTATCAACGGTAAAACTTCCGCCGTTATTTTTATAAAATATTTTTGTCGTTTTCTCAATCAGACAATAATTTCGTTGTGGGGTCCACCAATGATTGCGCCGTTGTACTAATATTTCCCGAGAAAAGAATATTCCCCGACCAAACGAATATTATACAATAACTTGCATACTTTGCAAAATTTATAAATACTACCCACAACTATAACATTATATCAAATCCACACCATAATATTCAAACAAATATTTCGAGAAATTTAAACTTTTATTCATAAAATCTGGGGTCTCACAATCTCTCCTCCTTATGGAATTTCACCCTCGAAATTTACGTACGTACCTGGTATGCCGAACAGATGAGGACACTTCGTCAGATTCTATCTCTTGAGGTATAACCTTTAAGCGTAGAATATATTCCAGAATTTTAACAGGTACATCGTCATACGTTAAATCATCTGCTATTTCGTCCGATTTTAAATCAATAATGTGGTTCAGGTCGTCCACATATTTACGTAACATCGATACGTTAAAAACGTTATGAACACATGACATACTTGACGGTAAAACGAGTTCATAAGCCACAGTTCCTACTTGATCGAGGATTTCAAATGAGCAAATTAAATCGAGGGTTGAGATTTCCTCTCTTCTTCGATTCTTGCTTCTAGAATAACGCCCTCTTGAACCTTCTTCTTCACGTTCATCAGCTCTGAGTATGTAGCTTGAACGACTTTAACTTTATCGATTAAAGTCGATTTTAATCGTATATTCGTTATCTTCACGTGGGTCCCTAGAGTCTTTAACTCTATCTTCATCATTTGTAAGTTATACGAAATGGGTCTTTGTGTTAACAACATCTCACTCGCATACGATATTCTACTCAACTCGTCAGCTACCACTTTCGTTCTTCCACGATGATATTGAATGGTATGGTCATAATCTTCAACAGCTCGAGCCAACGTCTTTGGCGCATGATACGTTCGCTCTAGTTGAAGAAATATTTAAGGGTTTAAGAAATGGGTTTTGTACTGGAGTCAATACAAAATTCGATTTCACGCTCTGGGGTAGGCTAAGAAGTCTTCACGAATACGTCAGGAACTTTATTAATAATAGAAATATCGTTCAAAACTGTGACCCTCATCCAAGACTTGGATAGCACGTCACCTTGATACCTATCAACTTGCCATCGTCATTCACGACGTCGCCTACAGAAAGTCTGGCTTCGGTGCATTCCACACAAGAAAGTCAACAACGAAAGGACCGTGGCTCTTTACTTATGGCTTGATATGACAATGATTGACTTTAGTGGTTTGGTTGCTTAAATTCACATAACAGGTTGGTTAGGAGTATGAAAGCTAACAACCTTACAAAAAAAATATGATGAGTAATTAACCAATCGATTCCTAAAATCACATCAAAGGCAAGTATTTTCAAAGAGATACGATCGACAGGTAACGTGAAAGTGTTGATTTGAATCAAACAAGATATATAAATAGTGGAGGTAACGAAGGTTTCTCCCAACAGAATTTCAATAGATAAATCAAAGTCCAACTTCTCCGAAGTTAAGTTCAAACATTGAACACAACTAGATGAAATAAAAGAGTGAGTAGAACCGGTATCTAACACGGTATAGACTTCAAAAGAGTTTATGACTAACATACCCGTAATAATTTTATTCAGGTTCCTCGTCACAAAAAAAAATGCTCTCTCTTAAACTACCGGCTTTGACTTTTCTGGGACGGCCTTTGGTGCCTCCATCTTAGCTGAATTTGCCTTCGGTGAACGACAAAATTGGGCTAAGTGACCTTCTCTTCCACAATTATAACATGCTTTGGACGGCATCGCGCAGTTTGGACTGATGTATCCCTCCCCTCCGCATTTGAAGTATATGATAGGTGGTCGTTCTCCTTCCTTAACAACGGGTGCTGGTGCTGACGTCTTTCCATCATTGTTGAATCTCCTCTTCTTGAAATGTTCATTCTTATTGTTTTGACCATGATTACCATCGAAGTGGTTATCATTTCTGGCATGTTGATTCCCTCCATGTTTATTGTCACCGCTTTGATAACTGTTATCACCGGTATTATCATTTTGCTGGCTGCTCTCTTTTGGTTGCGTTGACTCGTTATCACGCTCCACTAACTGAGCCCTATTTACAATATCTGAATACAAACATAGTTTATGAGAAATAATTTATTGATGTATCTCCGGCTTCAAACCTCTTAAAAATATTCGCGTCATTCTCTCTTCATTATCAACCAAGTGGGACGCAAATCGGGACAACTCGGCAAACATGGCTTCGTACTGCAACACGGTCATATTGTTTTGCTCCAACTTGATAAATTCCACCTCCTTCATGTGACGAATGCTTTCGGAAAAGTACTTGTCATTGAACAGCTCTTGAAACTTCTCCCAAGACATCTTGAGTGCGTCAGGCTGGGTATGTTTTACAGATTTCCACCAATGATCTGCTTCTTCACGCAACATAAAGGTGGCGAATGGAACCTTTTGTTCCTCTGAGCATTCCAAGACATCAAATATCTTGGTGATCTGCTTTATCCATGTCTCTGCCTTAAGTGGTTCTGGCTTTCTCAAAAACTCCGGTGGTCCTAGCTCCTTGAACTGCTTAGCGGTGACCAACCGTGGGTTGCCAGTGTTTTCACCTGTATTATGAATAGGAGTCTCTCTCGTTTGGTGTTGTATGAATTCTAAAAAGCTCCTAAACGTACCGTCGTTCGTCATTTGGTCGGTGACGTTGTAAACCTGAGGATTGTTGCCTTCTTGATGCATATTATCCTGAGTATTGATCTGTGGTGACTCAACGGTCTCCTGTGCTCCATTGCTATTCTTAACATTCTCGGATGTCATTTTCAAATACTGTCACAAAACAAGGGTTAATTGACATGCAACATATTATCCCTATATTCTGACCGACAAAACAAATACCAAATAAACTTAGTCAGGTCATACTAGCGAAAGAATTTCCCGTCTCTCCCCTCCTAATTCTTGTCTCACATCTCAGCTAGGGATCATATCCCTAAGCTTTGATACCAACTGTCGCGCCCCCAAAATTAGGTATACATCACCCATCTTGAGTCGCCAGATACATGGTACATAATTCAAATACAACAGTCGTGTACAATACGACAAAACATAAACTGTGAGTTTGAATACAAATATTACCTTCTAGAGAGTATACAAACTCAAAAGGAGTCCTCATTACAATTATTATCACACTATTTCACATAATAGTAAGGACTACTAATGCTATCCTCTGGACCATCACTCCGTTCCCCGACTCGTTCCAGCTATATTCTCATGTCCTGAAGAGAACAGTGAAAGAAAGGGTGAGCTCAACTAGCCCAGTAAGAAATATTATGACTAAGATAATGCAGAATAAATTATCGTTAGCCTTCAACAATGTTAAATTGATAAAATATAATAGAAATCAAGTTTAACTGCAGCGGAACAAGCAAACCATTAAAAGAGTCAAGTAGAAAATAAAATCTACTATCTTTTATGATTTAAAAGGTTTTTCATCACAGTTATCGCTGAGACTCAGCAAAAAAAAAATATTCCTCATCATCGAATCACCCCTGCACTACGGCCAAAGATATTCTTTAGTATCACGACCACAATTATCCATGCACTACGGGCCAAGAATATTTGTGTATTCATTAATGGTCATGATCATGCCAACAACTGTCCATCAATGCACTACAGGCCAATGAGGACTTTTACCACGTCATTTGTAACATTACGGTCATGATTATACCGAATAGTCCCTGATCATAATCATACCAAGTTCATCTATGCACTACAGGCCACAGATGACTTTCAAAAAATATAAACATGAGGATGATGACAATGATATAAGATGTGACAACCCCAAAATAGGTCCATTCCATCCAACCTATTCTGAGTCGCCAAATACATGGTACAGAAAATAACTACAACTTTATTACAACAATTGTCGTGCAAAATACAACAACACATATGTTGTGAGTTTGGATACAAATATATACCAAATGTGACTCATGTTCCAACCGTGGACATCACCTCACAATGACACCTTACATAAAGGTATAGTCAAAAACTGTTTTAGAAATTAGAATCTTTGGGAAGTGCTCAAGGAAACCTTCGTACATGGGAGGCCGTGATTCTAGGTTATGATAGATATCATATGGCCACAGAATTATCCTTGGTTGACCCAATAGACCCCAAAGAAAAATAAGAAGATTACTATCATATTCTTTCCAATGGTGAGTTTTCTCTTGACATATCATTATCTCTACTGTCTCTAATTGAGAATTATACTTCAAACAAACACCAAGATTATATAGGTAGTGCTCGTATATATACTCAGCAAGTGGATGAGCACATCCTTGTCTTATGATGACACGAGGTTGTATGTCGTTAGACATGTTGTATGATAGTGGCAAACCACCCTTCCAACGTTGGGTACACCTTACCCTATTGGATTCACCAAATAAAACTACTAAATGAACTTTTCTATACTGCTTCGGGAGAACATCCACAGCTAGAGACCACCGTTCTATTTCTCTGTTACCCTCGCTCGACCCAGTTACACTCTTATTACCTGAAAGGAATTGTGAAGCAAAAGGGTAAGCACAACTAGCTCAGTAAAGAATATCATGACTAAAGATAATTAAATTATCAATAGCCTTCATCAATAATAAATCAGAGATTTAGAACATATGGTAAATGATAAAAATTTTAACCATAGTTGCAGCGGAACGAGCAATCCATTAGAAGAGTCAAATAGACTATAAAGTCTATTATCTTCTCCATGTTAAAAATTCACCAACAATGTTTTATCCCTGTAACATCAATCAACAATTCTGGTCCACAATCATATGAATAACTCATAATCATAACTGTAGTTCTAAATTCCTCTTTTTATCCAGGACGAAGATAATTTTCATCACCTGAAACATCAAAGATCATGGTTACACCAAATCACATTTCCTGTTCATAATCATATTAATAACTTCATCTTTGCACTACGGCCAAAGATATTCATTTGTATCACTAGTTGGTCATGTTTATCTCAACATCTGTCCATCTTTGCACTACTGGCAAAAGATATTCAACAACATGCTATCTTTGCACTACGGGCCAAAGATATTCATCAATAATTCATCTTTGCACTACAGGCCAAAGATATTCATCAATATTTCATCTTTGCACTACAGGCCAAAGATATTCCTCAACAGTTCATATTTGCACTACGGCCAAATGTATTCATCAACAGTTCATATTTGCACTACAGGACAAATATATTAATATCTCAAGAAATGTATAATCATTTATATAAACAATAATTATAACCATGTTGATCATTTCACCTTTGCACTTAAGCTGAAGATATTCAATTATAAATTCAATGGTCATGATCATACTAATCAATAATTTAACTTTGCACTACTGGCCAAAGAGAACCCAAAGTCATGATCATACCAATAATCTACCCATCTTTACACTCAAGTGAAAGAGAATTTTAACATCAGGGTTATAAAAATGTTATATATGATAATAAAAACAATATGATCAACATATAGATTTAATCTCAAGAGTAATTTTCATAAATTAACTATAATTTAGTTAGAAAAAAGAAACTAATTTTATCGTGAATAGTAACTCGTGAATAGTAACTCATGAATAGTAACTCGTGAATAGTAACTCGTGAATAGTAACTCATGAATAGTAATCCCGACACAAAAAGGTAAAAATTTCACAATAAAATACATACCAATATTTCGGTATAATGATATTGAAAGAATAATATTTCTTAAGCTTATAAACAATTTATTTTAATTATTTACACTTTACTAAATAATGCATTTAATCATTCTAAAATGTCAAACTCATAAGATTTTATCACCAATAACCAAAACCCTCATAAAAAATATGCATATACCTCATATAGAATTCTCAAGTCAAAAAATCCTATTTTCTAATTTTCTTACTTCACAAAACATATTTAATTCATTTACTCATAACTAAACTATTTTCATAAAAAATACCAAATCAGTTCCAAAAATATTTCTTTTCTGGGATTTAGCAGAATATAGTCCCATATTGAACATATATTTTTCTCAAAATTTTTAAAAGTCATTTACTATTTTTCATATGGCCAAAACAGCCGAATATTTAGACATTTATCAAAAATTATACTTTTATCTAAAAATTCTGAAATTTACAGAGTATACTCCTATCATATACATGTACTCTCAATAAAATTTTTATCAATTTTGGAGTTAATCACAAGGAGTTATAAGCGGTTACTTTTAAAATAGTCTTTTCTCATAAAATTCATAACTCTTAATCTATACATCCAAAAATCACCATTTTTTGGACACAATCAAGAAAACTCATCAAAATATCATTTCAAATATTTTCATAATTTTCTGAAGGTCAGAAGAATTACGAACTGAAAAACATAATAACCCTTAAAATCCCTTACAATCCCTTACTATCCCTTACCTCAAAAGTGCAGTATTTCTGACTGGAATACAAAGCCGAAGGAAACTTGCACTGAATAGCAACTCTCAAAGTATCTAAATACTCACAAAATATGCTTCATAATATAGAGAGAGAAAGAGAGAAAGCTTATGTTTCTTGTGTGATTTTCAATTCTAACTTAGCCCTCTATTTATAAGAAAATGTTAGCACGCTGAAGCAGACTTAACCTGTAATCTGATGGCTTTACCTGCTACTATTCCCACCCACCACATTTGAATAAAAATCTCAGCACATTTCTTCATCAATCAAGAGTGGGGCCCACCAATTCTAGAATTTTCTACCAAAATGATTAACTCCGAAAATTCAACAATTTCTGAACCAGTCATCTCGTAAAATTCATAACAAATCATACGTTCATTTTTAACGGTTCAAAATTTGTGGACATATACTCAACTTATATATGTATAACATATCCAAATATTACCACGATCCAACGGTCGGATTAAAAATTATAACCCTCGCAAAATATCTTAAAAACCCTAATTTGATTTTCAATACCTCCGTTCCGACAAAAATACAGATAAAACACCTCAACATTAACTCCCTCATTTTTAACCACAAAAATATATCCCTCATTTATATCCACATCAAATAAATATTTCCTTATCATATAGATCAATAATTAATTATTCACCAATAATATTACAGAATCACATTTATGACGACCAGGCCGTTCCCAGGAAAGAGGGGGCTTTCCGATAAGGATTTTTCCTTACTGGCGCGTAATTAGATGACCAAACCTCTCCTTAGACAGAACTTTCTAGATATTGTCAATAATGCTATCTAATAATATTATTCTAAATAATATGAATTATTGATCTGATAATGGAGATGATGTGCAGTGACAATTATTGAGCAACAATAATATAAAATATCAACGCAGCAATTATTGAATCAATAAAATAAAATATTGAACAGTAATTACTGTAACAATTATTGAATAGCGTCTTCTTACGTAAGGATCAATAATTCAAAAATACTGTGCAATACCGTGTGCTACTGTGCAATAACGCGTATTACTGTATTTTAACCATCGGGTATTCCAACAGTGTTAACGGTAACAACTACGCCGTTATTTGTAAAAACTCAAATTTGTCGTTTTCTTCACCCGACAGTTATTCTGTTATGGAGCCCACAAATGGCTGCACCGTCGTACGAATATTCCCCGACAGAAAGAATATTCCACGACCAAACGAATATTCCCCAACAACAATGAATATTTTATAACCACTTGTGTATTTTGAAAAAAAATTCATATATCACCCTTAACTTCAACATTTATCAATTTAACCATTTACTGAATAGTAATTATAAGAAAAATTGAATACTTTTATTTCATAAAATTCGGGGTCTTACATAAGAATTCAATAAAACAAGTTCAAGAATTAATTTGTCCAAGAACCAATAACGTCCAAATTGTCAACATGATACTTCTATGTAGGGTAAAATTCAAGAATGATCAGAAAAATATTTCCATGAAAAGGTACTGGATGAAGCGCAAATATCAAGGATATTCTACTAATTTTATGGAGTATAGAAGTCAAAACTTTAACCAAATGAGTATAATAAAGAATGGAATAACAAAAAAATTACCATGCATGCGGTACTTTGCATAGACAGGTTATTCCAACATAATAATAATGGAACCATGTCAGGCAAAATTTGCACCGACAAGATGTTCCAACGGAATAATAAAGACAGAACCAGGTCCGGTGTAAAACACACAGACATGATGTTCCAACAGAATAATAATAAAGACGGAACCAGGTCCGGTGTAAACACACAGACAGAATGTTCCAACAGAATAATAATAAAGGCGGAACCAGGTCCGGTGTAAAACACACAGACAGGATGTTCCAACAGAATAATAAAAGAATATCACCAAGTATAGGGTAGACCACGTATACATGTTATTCCAACATAATAATAAGAAATAGAATAACAACAGTTCTCTTCATGAATAAGAAAGAATAACACCCCTTACTATAAAAGAAACTAAATATAAGAGTAGGGAAGTAGCAGAACACTTTTCTATAGTTTCTCTATAATTTTTTTCTCTGGAGTTTCAGTGAATTCGTAAGAAATAATGAAGAAATGAACTTCAATTTATAGGAGAATGGATGTGCACTGTTCATGAACGAAATAATTTTTTAAAATCATTTTCTTCAATCAACTACAATTAAGTCAAACCATTAACCAATAAGATTTCAACACAAATTAAAATATAACACATATTTATAAACACATGTTTTCAAATTATATATATCAATATTATATATACACCACTTAATTTTTCTCCCCCATAACCAATGTAAGACCCCGAATTTTATGAAATAAAAGTATTCAATTTTTCTTATAATTACTATTCAGTAAATGGTTAAATTGATAAAAGTTTAAAGTTATGAGTGAAATATGAATTTTTTTCAAAATAAGCAAGTGGTTATAAAATAATCATTGTTGTCGGGGAATATTCGTTTGGTCGTGGAATATTCTTTTTGTCGGGGAATATTCGTACGACGGCGCAGCTATTTGTGGGCCCCATAACGAATAACTGTCGGATGAAGAAAACGATAAATTTGAGTTTTTACAAATAACGACGTAGTTGTTACCGTTAACACTGTTGGAATACCCGGTGGTTAAAATACAGTAATACGCGTTATTGCACAGTAGCACACGGTGTTGCATAGTATTTTTGAAATTATTGATTCTTACGTAAGAAGGCACTACTCAATAATTGTTACAGTAATTACTGTTCAATATTTTATTTTATTGATTCAATAATTGCTGCGTTGATATTTTATATTATTGTTGTTTCAATAATTGTTGCTGCACAGTATTTTCTATTATCAGATCAATAATTCATATTATTTGAATAATATTATTAGATAACATTATTGTCAATGTCTAGAAAGTTCTGTCTAAGGAGAGGTTTGGTCATCTAATTGCGCGCCAGTAAGGAGAAATTCTTATTGGAAAGCCCCCTCTTTCCTGGGAACGGCCTGGTTGTCATAAATGTGATTCTGTAATATTATTTGTGAATAATTAATTATTGATTCATATGATAAGAAAATATTTATTTTATGTGGATATAAATGAGGGATATATTTTTGTGGTTAAAAATGAAGGAGTTAATGTTGAGGTTTTTATCAGTATTTTTGTCGGAATGGAGGTATTAAAAATCAGGATTTTTGAGATATTTTGCGGGGGTTATAATTTTTAATCCGACCGTTGGATCGTGGTAATTTTTGGATATGTTATACATATATAAGTTGAGTATATGTCCATAAATTTTGAACCGTTAAAAATGAACGTACGATTTGTTATGAATTTTAAGAGGTGGCTGATTCGAAAATCAGGTTATAAATCATTTTTGGTGGAAAATTCTAGAATTGGTGGGCCCCACTTGTGGTTGGTGAAGAAATGTGCTGAATTATATTTTAAATGTGGTGGGTGGGAATAGTAGCAGGTAAAGCCATCAGGTTGCAGGTCAAACCTACCAAAATTTTCCTATAAATAGAGGGCTAAGTTAGAATTGAAAATCACACCAGAAACATAAGTTTTCTCTCTTTCTCTCTCTAGATTATTGAGTGTATTTTGTGAGTATTTAGATACTTGGTGAGTTGCTATTCATCAGTGTAAGTTTCCTTCAGCATCATATCCGATATCCAGTCAGAAGTACTGCTCTTTTGAGGTAAGGGATAGTAAAGGGATTTTAAGGGTTGTTATGATTTTCAGTTTCGTAATTTTTCTGAACTTCAAAAATTTTGGAAAAATTTGAAATGATATTTTGATGAGTTTTCTTGATTGTGTCCAAAAATTGTGATTTTTGGATGTATAGATTGAGAGTTATGAATTTTATGAGAAAAGACTATTTTAAAAGTAGCCGCTTATAATTCCTTGTGGTTAACTCCAAAATTGATGAAATTTTTATTGGGAGTACATGTATATGATAGAAGTATACTCTGTAAATTTCAGAATTTTTAGACAAAAGTACAATTTTTGATAAATGTCTAAATATTCGGCTATTATGGCCATATGAAAAATAGTAAATGACTTTTAAAAATTCTGAGAAAAATATATGTTCACTATGGGACTATATTATGCTAAATCCCAGAAAAGAAATATTTTTGGAACTGATTTGGTATTTTTCATGAAAATGGTCTAGTTATGAGTAAATGAATTAAATATGTTTTGTGAAGAAAGAAAATTGGAAAATAGGATTTTATGGCTTGAGAATCCTATATGAGGTATATGCAGATTTTTGATGAGGGTTTTGGTTATTGATGATGAAATTGTAAGAGTTGGCATTTTATGATGATTAAATGCATTAATTAGTAAAGTGTAAACAATTAAAATAAATTGTTTATAAATTTAAGTAATGTTATTCTTTCAATATCATTATACCGAAATATTGGTATGAATTTTATTGTAGAATTTCTATCTTTTGTGTCGGGGTTACTATTCATGAGTTACGAATATTACTCTTGAGATTAAAATTATATGTTGATCATATTATTTTTATCATCATATATAACATTTTTATAACCCTGATGTTGAAATTCTCTTTCACTGGAGTGTAAAGATGGGTAGATTATTGGTATGATCATGACTAGGGTTCTCTTTGGCCTGTAGTGCAAAGTTGAATTGTGACTGGTATGATCATGACCATTGAATTTATAAGTGAATATCTTTAGCTTAAGTGCAAAGGTGAAATGATCAACATGGTTATAATTATTGTTTATATAAATTCTGAAATGATTATATATTTCTTTGAGATATGAATATATTTGGCCTGTAGTGCAAAGATGAACTGTTGATGAATATCTTTGGCCTGTAGTGCAAAGATGAATTGTTGATGAATATCTTTGGCCCGTAGTGCAAAGATGACATGTTGTTGAATATCTTTGGCCAGTAGTGCAAAGATGAACAGATGTTGTGATGAACATGACCAACTGGTGATACAAATGAATATCTTTGGCCGTAGTGCAAAGATGAAGTTATTAGTATGATTATGAACAGGAAATGTGATTTGGTGTAACCATGATCTTTGATGTTTCAGGTAAAGATAGGTGATGAAAATTATCTTCGTCCTGGATGAGAAGAGGAATTTAGAACTACAGTTATGATTATGAGTTATTCATATGATTGTGGACCAGAATTGTTGATTGATGTTACAGGGATAAAACATTATTGGTGGATTTTTAACATGGAGAAGATAATAGACTTTATAGTCTATTTGACTCTTCTAATGGATTGCTCGTTCCGCTGCAACTATGGTTAAAATTTTTATCATTTACCATATGTTCTAAATCTCTGATTTATTATTGATGAAGGCTATTGATAATTTAATTATCTTTGGTCATGACATTCTTTACTGAGCTAGTTGTGCTCACCCTTTTGCTTCACAATTCCTTTCAGGTAATAAGAGTGTAGCTGGGTCGAGCGGGGGTAACAAGGGAATAGAACGGTGGTCATCATTTAGTAGTTATATTTGGTGAAGAAAATAGGGTGAGGCGAACCCAACGTTGGAAGGGTGTTTTGTCACTATCATACAAGATGTCTAATGACATACAACCTCGTGTCATCATAAGACAGGGTTGTGCTCATCCACTTGCTGAGTATATCTATGGGCACTACCTATATAATCTTGGTATTTGTTTGAAGTATAATTCTCAATTAGAGACAGTGGAGATAATGATAAGTCAAGAGAAGACTCACCATTGGGAAGAATATGATAGTAATCTTCTCGTTTTTCTTTGGGGTCTATTGGGTCAACCAAGGATAATTCTGTGGCCATATGATATCTATCATAACCTAGACGCGTGGCCTCCCATGTACGAAGGTTTCCTTAAGCACTTCCCAAAGATTCTAATTTTTAAAACAGTTTTTGACTATACCTTTATGTAAGGTGTTATTGTGAGGTGATGTCCACGGTTGGAACATGAGTCACATTTGGTATATATTTGTATCCAAACTCACAGCATATGTGTTGTTGTATTTTGCACGACAATTGTTGTAATAAAGTTGTAGTTATTTTCTGTACCATGTATTTGACGACTCAGAATGGGTTGGGTGGAATGGACCTATTTTGGGGTCGTTACAACCAACATCAATCTCCTACCCACCCAATAATTAAATTCACTATACTCTTACACATCACTATCACACTACCACTTTTTCACCATTTTCCACTCACACACACATCACACACCCATCACTTTCACATTTCATTTTCTCCCACCATATACTCAATACACACATATACTTCCATACGTATACTCTTTCATTTCTAAAATCATTTTCCAACACATATGGGCCCCACATGTGGCCCCCATATGTGGGCCCCACCTTTAAATAATTTTCTACCGATTATTTTGGAAAATAGATAAATAGGAATCCATAAAATAAGCAGACTTCATAAAAATCACCTTAATAATTTTAACAACATTTATCATCTTTATTACAATTCACAATATTAATCGACCAGGTCGTTCCCAGGAAAGAGGGAGCTTTCTAATAAGGATTTTTCCCTATTGGCGCGCAATTAGGTGACCAAACCTCTCATTGACAGAACTTCTAGACATCGTTAATATTGTAAATAATAATATTAATAATTTTGTCGTCTCAATTATTGATTTTAACAATATAAAAAATATCGACAATAATTGAATCAAATAACATGAGATATTATGCAACAATTACTATAGCAATAATTGAACAAAACTGAATGACTTCTCACGTAAGCATCAATAATCAATACCGTGTGCTACTATGTAACCACGCGTATTACTGTACTTTTACTACCGAGTAGTTCAATAGTATCAACGGTAAAACTTTCGACGTTATTTTTATAAAATATTTTTGTCGTTTTCTCAATTAGACAATAATTCTGTTGTGGGGTCCACCAATGATTGCGCCGTTGTACGAATATTTTCCGACAAAAGAATATTCCCCGACCAATCGAATATTATACAACAACTTGCATACTTTGTAAAATTTATAAATTCCACCCACAACTATAACATTATATCAAATCCACACCATAATATTCAAAAAAATATTTCGAGAAATTTAAACCTTTATTCATAAAATCTGGGGTCTAACATTTTTAATGAATAAAATCGAATTTTCTCTATTTATTATTGTGAATAATAAGGTGTTAATTTTATATAATACTTTGGTTGTGGGTAAAATGTGTAAATTTTTTTAAAATAAACCAGTGGTTATAAAATATTCATTGTTGTCGGGTAATATTCGTTTGGTCGTTGAATATTCTTTCTGTCGGGGAATATTCGTACGACGGCGTAGCCTTGTGTGGGCCCCATAAAAAAAAGCAATTGGATGAAGAAAACGACAAGTATAAGTTGTTTATAAATAACGACGTAGTTGTTACCGTTAATACTGTTGAAATACCCGGTGGTTAAAACACAGTAGCACACGATATTGCACCAATTATTGATTCTTACGTAAGAAGGCACTACTCAATAATTGTTACAGTAATTACTGTTTAATATTTTATTTTATTGATTCAATAATTGCTACGTTGATATTTTATATTATTGTTGTTTCAATAATTGTCGCTGCACAGTATTTTTCATTATCAGATCAATAATTCATACTATTTGAATAATATTATTAGATGACATTATTGGCAATGTCTAGAAAATTCTGTTTAAGTAGAGGTTTGGTCATCTAATTCCACGTCAGTAAGGAGAAATCCTTATTGGAAAGCCCCCTCTTTCCTGAGAACGACCTGGTTGTCATAATTGTGATTCTGTAATATTATTTGTGAATAATTAATTATTGATTTATATGATAAAGAAATATTTATTTTATGTGGATATTATTGATGGATATATTTATTTTATGTGAAGGAATTAATGTTGAGGTGTTTTTGTCAGAATGGAGGTATTAAAAATTAAATCACTACTCTTGAGATATATTGCGTGAGTTATAATTTTTAATCTGACCGTTGGATCGTTGTGATTTTTGGGTATGTTATACAAATATAAGTTGAGTATATGTCCACAAATATTGAACCGTTAAAAATGAACGTATAATTTGTTATGAATTTTAAGAGGTAAATGATTCGAAAATTAGATTTATAAATGATTTTGGTGAAAAATTCTAGAATTGAGTGGGCCCCAATTTTGGTTGTTGGGGAAGATGGCAGATTTTTGGTGGGTGAAATAGTAGCAGGTAAAGCCATCAGGTAGCAGGTCAAGTCTGCTTCGACGTGCTAACATTTTCCTATAAATAGAGGGCTAAGTTAGAATTGAAAATCATACCAGAATTCATAAGTTTTCTCTCTTTTTCTCTCTAGATTATCGAGTGTATTTTGTGAGTATTTAAATACTTGGTGAGTTGCTATTCTTCAGTGCAAGTTTCCTTCAGCGTCATATCCGATATCTAGTCAGAAGTGCTGCTCTTTTGAGGTAAGGGATAGTAAGAGATTTTAAGAGTTATTATGTTTTTCAGTTTCGTAATTTTTCTGACCTTTAAAAATTCTGAAAAAATTTGAAATGATAATTTGATGAGTTTCATAGATTGTGTCTAAAAATTAGTGATTTTTGGATGTATAGATTAAGAGTTTTGAATTTTATGGGAAATGACTATTTTAAAAGTAAACCCTTATAACTTCTTGTGGTTAACTCCAAAATTGGTGAAATTTTTATTAGGAGTACATGTATATAACAGAAGTATACTCTGTAAATTTCGGAATTTTTAGACAAAAGTACAGTTTATGATAAATGTCTAAATATTTGGCAATTTTGGCCATATGAAAAATAGTAAATGCATTTTAAAAATTCTGGAAAAAATATATGTTCAATATGGGACTATATTTTGCTAAATCTCAGAAAAAAAATATTTTTGAGACTGATTTGGTATTTTTTATGAAAATAGACTAGTTATGAGTAAATGAATTAAATATGTTATGGAAAGTAGAAAAATTAGAAAATAGGATTTTATGGCTTGAGAATCCTATATGAGGTATATGCAGATTTTTTATGAGGGTTTTGGTTATTGGTGATGAAAACTTATGAGTTTAGCATTTAAGGATGATTAAATGCATTATTTAGTAAAGTGTAAACAATTAAAATAAATTGTTTATAAGTTTAAGAAATGTTATTATTTCAATATCATTATACTGAAATATTGGTATGCATTTTATTGTGAAGTTTTGACCTTTTTCATGTCGGGGATACTATTTACGAGTTACTATTCATGAGTTACTATTCACGAGTTACTATTTATGGGGTACTATTCACGACAAAATTAGTTTTTTTTACTGGCCAAATTATCTTTAATTTATGAATCTTACTCTTGAGATTAAATCTATATGTTGATTATATTATTTTTATTATCATATATAACATTTTTATAACCCTAATAATGATGTTTATCTTTGACTTGAGTGTAAAGATGGGTAGATTATTGGTATGATCGTGACTATAGATTCTCTTTGGCCAGTAGTGCAAAGATGAATTGTTGACTGGTATGATCATGACCATTGAAGTTATAATTGAATATCTTTAGCTTAAGTGCAAAGGTGAATTGATCAACATGGTTATAATTATGGCTTATATAAATTCTGAAATAATTATGTGTTTCTTTGAGATATGAATATCTTTGGCCGTAGTGCAACGATGACCTGTTGTTGAATATCTTTGGTCTGTAGTACAAAGATGATCTGTTGTTGCATATCTTTGGCCTGTTGTGCAAGGATGATATGTTGTTGAATATCTTTGGCCAGTAGTGCAAAGATAAAAAGTTGGCGAATATCTTTGACCCGTAGTGCAAAGATGAATTTATTGATATGATTATGAACAGGAACTGTGATTTGGTATATGTGACGAACGAGAATTTTGTAATTAATTTTAATATTTATTGAATTAAATAAATATTTTCGATGATTTAATTATTAGATTTAATAATTAATTGATGCAATTGTGGTAGATTAATTTAATTATATGTGTTGCAATTATTAAATTAATGTAGAGAATTTTTATTATTCAAGTATGTGATTATGTGAGCTTATTGAATTAAATGAAATATTTAATTAAGCATGATGTTATTTAATTAATTTAATTATTAATTAGAGATTTAATAATTTGACATTATTAATTAATGAGAAAATTTATTTTATGATTATGTGAATTTATGATAGATTATTATATGTTATTTAATTAATTTAAATAAGATATTTGAATTGGGTGTGACATGAATTAAACTATATGATAAAGCCTTATTAAATTAAATGGTTTTATAATCTACTCTTGCTAGCCAAACATGGCCTTAGAGGGAGTTGAGAGCAGTTACCCATGACCTTAACGCATCAGTTCAAAGCGTCAGTTCAATTGAATACGACGTCTTCTTTTTATTTCTTATTATTCCTAAGTCTAGAAAACAAGCAGAGCATATTTCTTAGAGTTCACAGAGAGAATTGTCAGAGAGAAATTGTGAGTTGTGAAGGAGATTTGAGAGTGAGAAATTCTAAATCTACGCTTTATACTCTACAGGGTAATCTCTTCCTTCCCAAATTCTAAATTTTACGTATTCAAGTTTTTATAAAAATGGCTTTCAAAGCTTTTATAAAATCTCTGTGAATTGGGAATTGGTGTTATGATCATGATATGTGTAATAATTCGAGTGGCATAACATGTTTTTATATATATTGCATGATTCCATATCCTAAGTTTCGTAATCTGATGACTTGCTATTTCAAAAATATACAGAATTTGAGTTTTTGGCCATATGGCCTTATACGTGATTTTAGTATATCAAACATAAACGTTTTCGTAAATTTTACACTCGTATATTATTGTGCATGTTAATACAAAGAGACCAAACTTTAAATGAATGGATTTGGCCTTATAACGAATCTGTGGCGTTGAATTTTAGAAATTTATATTAAAAACTTCAAGAACATCAAGAACAGAGGAAAATTTTATGTTTTAATTCTGTGATTATATGTTTTAATGGGTTAAAATCACTTTATAGATGTTGTATTATGATTATTCATGAATTATAATATGTGGGTATGTTAAATTAGTGAAATTAAGGATTATTTAGTGTCCTTTTCGCTGAACTCTGTGTTCTTCGCGAACTGGGAAACAGAATCTGGAGTCTCGCGCCGCGGCGCCAACTCTAGAACTGAGGTCCCGCGCCGCAGCGCCACCGCACCGCAGCGCAAAGACTCGAGCCACGGCGCCACAGCGCCACAGCGTCAAGTGTTCGGCTGCAGCGCCACCGCGCCGCAGCGCGACGATCACGTGTATCAGTGGCGCCGCAGCGCCACTCTCCAGAAAATTCAGAAATGAGATTTTTAAAATATTAAAGTCTAACAAGTGTTAGTGAATTGATGTAATGAACATGTAAACATGTTAGAGGTATAATGTGATGATAAAAATAGTTGTTTAAACATGTAAATAACATAATTACATGTGATTTAAATTATTGAATACATAATTAGATTATTATTCATGAAGTACAAATTATGTGATAATGAGATAAATTGACTAAGTATCATCGATAATTAAAGTAGACAACGAGAATGAGTTTATGTTGATTAGTTAAATTATAATTAATTGGTATTATGTATATGAATGGTATGTAGGATTTAATTCAAAGAACGTGCTTAGTTAAAGTGTAATCTACGCACGAGGCAAGTTTCTTAAACTTAAACTCTTAAATTTGAACAAGTTTCCTAACCCTATTTATCATTATTGTTCAAGTTTATTATTTACCTCGAGTAAATTATCATTACTATCATTCAAGTTCAAATGTTATATTAAAGATTGATTATCTTTTCAAAGCATGATTCAGTTATACAATAATTGTCCTATTGTATACTTTTGAGATTATTATTCAAATCGAATATCAATTATTGTTGAACCTTATTAGATTAGTGAAACCTTAATGATTCAACTAGTCCTTAGTTGATGAGCGTTCTAAAATTCAGAACCCTTGATGAATTATCCAAACCAAACTTCCTTTGGTGCGGACTCGAACGTCAAACTGAGATGAACAACCCTGTATAGGGGATTATTTACGCTTTAGCGTTAAGATATTGTGCACAGTATGGTACTAAGGGCTGATCCCCCTAAGTACGAGAAGAAGGTCCATAGTCTTATGACGGTTAAAGGTTTCAAGTATAACCCTTGTTAACCTAGGACATAGTTCAAGGTCTTATGACCCTCAGAATTCTTTTGATTCTTGTTATTTATTCTTGATTCAAAAGTTGAGCTTTATTCAGATGTCTTTGATTATTCGCATGTTATTATACAGTTGTTTCATTATTATACTTGTGGGCATTTGTGCTCACTCTTGCTTAATAATAACATTGCAGTTAAGAACGAAAGAGCTGACGAACCTTCCACTAGTAAGGGCAAGAGCAAAGTTAGCAAATGATGGAGACTTGTTATTTGATATGACTTGTTATTTTATATGATATATTTGTTTAAGACTTAAGTTAAAGATGTTGTTTAAGACTTATTTATTTATAATTCCGCACAGATGTTTAAGGTTAGTTTAACCTGGGATTGTATTATTATTCAGATGTCGTAACCTTTAAGAGAAAGATTTTATTTCTATTTAATGCATGGTTGCATTTTTATGGGTAGATAGAAAGATGATATTTGTATCGTGAATACCAAATCCTGTGGAAATGGAAGTACCAGATTTGGGGGTGTCACAGTATAACTATGATCTTTGATGTTTCAGGTAAAGACAGGTGATTAAAATTATCTTCGTCCTGGATGAGAAGAGAAATTTAGAACCACAATTATGATTATGAGTGATTCATATTATTGTTGTAAGACCCCAACTTATTATAAATGAAATTTAATTTCCTCTATTTATTATTTTGAAATAGTAAGGGTTGAATTGATTAATGAGGTTAGTTATGGGTAAAATACGCAAATATTTTAAATAAGCAAGTGGTTATAAAATATTCATTGTTGTCGGGGAATATTCGTTTGGTCGTGAAATATTCTTCTTGCCGGAGAATATTCGTACGACGGCGCAGTCTTTTGTGGACCCCATAACGGAAAGCGATTGGATGAAGAAAACGACAAGTATAAGTTGTTTATAAATAACGGCGTAGTTGTTACCGTTAAAACTATTAGAATACCCGGTGGTTAAAACATAGAAATACGCGTTGTTGCACAGTAGCACACGGTATTGTACCAATTATTAATTCTTAGGTAAGAAGGCACTACTCAATAATTGTTACAGTAATTACTATTCAGTATTTTATTTTATTGATTCATGGATGAGGAGCGTGGCAAGGCTATTCAGCACCTTGATAGACAGGATTAGAATCCGTTTAATTATGTGAAAGACTTAATTAGTTTTTATATGTAAATTCCGATGTGTTTATGAACGAAGGAATATGTTAATATTTTAAATCCTGTGGATTCTTTATTCCAGGATAGTTGATGTAAATAGCAATTATGCTATAGTTTGATGTTAAAACTTTGAGTTGAATTAAATATATTAAGTTGTTTTAGATGATGTGATAAATGAGTATGTCAAATTGTTGAGTAATGCCTTAACTATTTAGAGAAATAAATAAAGTCCTAATAAGCGTTTATTTTAACAGAAAATGCTGCCAAGGATAAGACAACAACGTCAACCGGCTCAGGAAGAGTCAACAAATAATAACAATAACGCCAACGCTAATCCTGTTCAGCAGTTTGTGAACTTACTAATGGGAGCAATGAACAATCAACCTCAAGCTCCACCAAACACAACGTTTAAAGACTTCAAGGCGGTGGGACCGCCAGAATTCAAAGGTTCCAGGAACCCAATCGAGGCTCAAACGTGGGTCATGGAAATAGAGAAAGTATTCGACGTTGCTAGGGTTAGAGAAGACCAGAAGACCGCTTTCGTAACGTTTATGCTGAAGTCTGAGGCTAGCTACTGGTGGCAAGCAAACAAAGTTCGAGGAGGTGAAGGTGTAATTACGTGGGAGAGATTTAAGGAAATGTTTTTCGAAATGTACTTCCCAACTAGTTCGCAGAATCAGATGGAAATTCAATTTCTGGAACTGAAGCAAGGAAACATGAGCGTACCTGAATACGCGGCTAAATTCGATGAGTTGGCAAGGTTTGCCCCGTACCAAGTACACACTGACGAAAGAAAGGCCAGAAGATTCGAACAAGGACTAAAGCCTTGGGTTTACAGTAAGGTGTCAATGTTCCAGATAAACACATTTGTCGGGGTACTGGAAAAGGCCATCCTCGCTGAAGGTGGGAGCGATGCGGTGACCAAGTACAATCAAGAGCAGAAGAAGATGAAGAGTGAAGGTGAAGGAAATAACAAGACTGGTGGGAGTAACACTGGGGGTAGTCATATTCAGAAGAGGAAGTGGACGGATAACTCGTCAGCGGGATGTCTACAAGGAGGGCAGAAGAAGAAAATTGAAGCGTGCTCAAACTGTGGAAAAGCTCATCTGGGAGTTTGCATGAAAGGGAAGCGAGTGTGCTATAATTGTGGTCAGGAAGGCCACATAGCACCAAACTGTCCAAACCCAAAGAAGGGTGCTTGTTTTAACTATGGTTCTAAGGATCATCTAGCAAGAGACTGCCCTAAGAAGGGATCAGGAGGAGCAGTACTAGGAGGTAACCGTGGAAATAACAATGGAAATGCCTTAACCATCACCGGACCAGCCGCAACAAACCGACCGACCGCCAGAACTTTCAATATGACAGTACAAGACGCAATCCAGTCTCGTGAGGTGGTGTCAGGTATCATTCCGATCAATGAAATTAATGCTTATGTTTTATTTGATTCGGGTGCTACTTGTTCCATTATATCCGAAGACTTTGCTAATAGTTTAGATTTGCTTATGGATGAGTTGGAATATCCCATGAATATATAAATTGCGAATAGAGAGATAATTCCTGTTAAGTACGTGTTTAAGAACTGTAGGGTGGATATTAAGGGTAATATCATGAATGTAGATCTTATCCCTATTCGGCTTGGGGAATTTGACGTTATTTTGGGTATGGATTGGTTATCCAAATGTGGGGCGGTAATTGACAGCCAGAAGAAGCGTATTAACCTTATGACTCCGTCAAAGGTTGTGTTTTATAGTAGCAAGCCGCCTAGACAAGCGAGTTGTCTGACGATGATGTAAGCTAGAAGGTTGTTAAGACAAGGCTGTGTAGGATACTTAGCTTATATAGTCGACAGTCGAAAAGAGAATCCGAAGGTAGAAGAAATACCGATTGTGAGGGACTTCGTCGACGTATTTCCAGATGATTTGCCAGGACTTCCACCAGATAGAGAGGTAGAGTTCGTGATCGATTTGGCGCCAGGAACTGCTCCAATATCGAAGGCACCATACCGATTGGCACCAGTAGAGATGAAAGAACTGATGGTCCAACTACAAGAATTACTGGACAAAAAGTACATTGAACCGAGCGTATCGCCGTGGGGAGCGTCGGTGTTGTTTGTGAAAAAGAAGGACGGATCGATGCGGCTCTGCATTGACTACAGAGAACTGAAATAATTAATTTTTGGAAGTTTTAATTATTTTTTTTAAGAAAAACTTTTTTTTACATTTTTGGGCCTCATTAAACATGTGCTAAGTTGTTAAAATTCATATTCTTAGTGTACGTAGGAATTTATATATAATATATTAATATTATATTAAATTTTCTGCTTTGGTGTTCTAAGTATTTTCCTATAAATAGGGTGCTTAGGTTAGAATTGAAAATCACACCAGAAACTGAAATATTCTCTCTCTTTCTCTATCGATATGTTGAGCGTATTCTTGTGAGTATTTTGATACTTTGAGTGTTGTTATATGGTGCAAGTTTTCTTCAGCACTATATTCAGTATTTCAGCCAGAAGTACTATTCTTTCGAGGTAAGGGATATTATTTTTTTATATAAATGATATTATTTCTTTCAATATCATTATGTTGAAATATTGATCTAAATTTTTATCAAATTTAGAACTTTTTGTGTCGGGGTTACTATTCACGTATACGGTACTATTCACGTATACGACACTATTCACAGAAAAATTAAATTTTCTTCTTTTTGTCCAAAATATCTATTATGGATACTAGCTTTGATTGTATCCATGTTTTGATCATTTTTGAATTTTACTCCATTATTATTATTTATGAGGTATTTTTGGACATGGATAAACCGAAATACGAATCCTTAGTATTTGTTATTTTGTTTCAATGGATTCGTTTACTTTAAAATATTTTTCATCATCCTTAGTCCTAAATGATGATATTACTGAATATCTTTGGCCTATAGTACAAAGATTAATAATTTTATGATGAATATCTTTGGCCCGTAGTGCAAAGATGAACAGGTGTTGAGAAGAACATGACCAACTGATTAATATATTTGGCCTGTAGTGCAAAGATGAATATTTGGTTCAAGATATTTATTGATTGATGTTACAGGGATAAAATATTGATAACAATTCACGGTTTGTCATAGCCAAGCAGTTCAAGGAGTTGGGACCACCAGAATTCTGGGAAAAGCCAGATCCGATTAAGGCGG
This sequence comes from Panax notoginseng, assembly GCA_016801055.1. NCBI lineage: Eukaryota > Viridiplantae > Streptophyta > Magnoliopsida > Apiales > Araliaceae > Panax > Panax notoginseng. The sequence goes on along the minus strand of CM029017.1, from coordinate 14,197,319 downwards.
AGACGCGGGTCAAACAACTTACCAAGATATTCGATGTCTTGGGATGCACGGAAGAACAGAAGGTTCCATTCGCCACCTTTATGTTCCATAATGAGGTAGATTACTGGTGAAAATCTATAAAGCGTACCCATCCAGCCACACTTAGCATGTCTTGAGAAATATTTCAGAAACTGTTCAATGACAAGTACTTTCTTGAAAGTATTCGTCATATGAAGGAGGTAGAGTTTATTAGACTGGAGCAGAATAACATGACGGTGTCGTAGTACGAGGCGAAGTTTGCAGAGTTGTCCAGGTTTGCACCTCATTTGGTGGAGAATGAGGAACGTGTGACACGGATATTTCTGAGAGGTTTGAAACCCGGCATACGTCAATATCTCATTTCACATAAATTTTCTTTCTATTCAGATGTTGTCAACATGGCTCAATTATTAGAGCGAAATAACGAGTACGTTCAACCGAGGGACCACAATCAGGATCATACCGGTGACAGTAGTCATCAGAACAACGATAACCAGCGGAGAAAGAAAAATACGGACAAAAGCGGCAACCACTCTGGTGGTAATCATGGTCATGAGAATAGAAAAAACGAGTTGGGAGGAGATTTTAAAAAGAGGAGATTCAACAATGACAATACGAAGACGTCAGCACCAGCAGCAACTGGTTCCAAGGGAGGAGAACGACCACCGGTCATATGCTATAAGTGTGACGCCCCCAAAATAGGTATACAATACCCATTCTGAGTCGCCAAATACATGGTACAGAAAGCAAACTACAACTTCAATAATACAATTGTCGTGCAAAATACGACAACACATACTGTGAGTTTAAATACAAATATTGTCTTCTAGACAATATCCACACTCAAATAAGTTCTCAATACAATTATTCAAATATTATTTTACAAAAATAGTGAGGACTGCTAAAACATCTTTTTAAAACCATCACTCCATACCCCGACTAGATCCTGCTATGTTCTCACCTCCTGAGAAGAAAAATGGAACAAAAAGGAAAAGGGTGAGCTCAACTAGCCTAGTAAAGAATATTATGACTAAGATAATATACAACAAATTATCGTTAGTCTTCAACAGGGAAAAATCTGATAGAATATAATCGACAACAAGTTTTAGATCAACAACTGCAGCGGAAACAACAAACCATTAGAAGAGTCAAGTAGAGAATGAATTCTACTATCTTCTAAGATTTAAAAGTCCATCATCAATATTTTATCCCTGTAACATCAATTAATAACCATATTTATCCAAATATTCATCTTTGCACTACAGGCCAAAGATATTCATTTATATCACCTGTCAGTCATGTTCATCTCAACACCTGTTCATCTTTGCACTACAGGCCAAAGATATTCATCAAGTAATCATACATCTTTGCACTACAGGCCAAAGATATTCAATAATATCATCATTTAGGACTGAGGATGATGAAAAATATCTTAAAGAAAACGAATCCAGTGAGACAGAAGGACAAATAGTAGGGATTCGTATAACAATTTATCCAAGATGAACAATACTTCATAATAATCAATTGTGAAGCAGAATTCAAAAATAAAGATCAAAATATGGATACAATCAAAGATAGTAACCATAATAGACATCTTGGACAAAAAGGAAAAAAATTATTTTTCGGTGAATAGTACCGTATTCGTGAATAGTGTCGTATTCGTGAATAGTGCCGTATACGTGAATAGTAACGTATACGTGAATAGTAACCCCGACACAAAAAGTTCCAAATTTGATAAAAACTCATGTTGATATTTTAGCATAATGATATTGAAGAAAATAATATCATTTAAGAAGAAAATAATATCCCTTACCTCAAAATATCAGTACTTCTGATCGGAATACCGGTATAAGGTTGAAAGAAACTTGCTCTGATGAATAGAAAATCCTAAAGTATCTAAATACTCACAAAATACACTCAATAATCTAGAGAGAGAAAGAGAGAAAACTTGTTTCTGGTGTGATTTTCAATTCTAACTTAGCCCTCTATTTATAAAAAATGTTAGCACGCCGAAGCAGACTTAACCTGCAACCAGATGGCTTTACCTGCTACTATTCCCACCCACCACATTTGAATAAAAATCTCAGCACATTTCTTCACCAACCAAGAGTGGGGCCCACCAATTCTAGAATTTTCCATCAAAATGATAAACTCCGAAAATTTAACAATTTCTGAACCAGTCATCTCGTAAAATTCATAATAAATCATACGTTCATTTTTAACGGTTCAAAATTTGTGGACATATACACAACTTATATATGTATAACATATCCAAAAATTACCACGATCCAACGGTCGGATTAAAAATTATAACCCCCGTAAAATATCTCAAAAACCCTGATTTTTAATACCTCCATTCTGACAAAAATACTGATAAAAACCTCAACATTAACTCCTTCATTTTTAACCACAAAAATATATCCCTCATTTATATCCACATAAAATAAATATTTCCTTATCATATGAATCAATAATTAATTATTCACAAATAATATTACAGAATCACATTTATGACAACCAGGCCGTTCCCAGGAAAGAGGGGGCTTTCCAATAAGGATTTCTCCTTACTGGCGCGCAATTAGATGACCAAACCTCTCCTTAGACAGAACTTTCTAGACATTGCCAATAATGTTTTCTAATAATATTATTCAAATAATATGAATTATTGATCTGATAATGGAAAATACTGTGCAACAACAATTATTGAAACAACAATAATATAAAATATCAACGCAGCAATTATTGAATCAATAAAATATTGAACAATAACTACTGTAACAATTATTGAGTAGTGCCTTCTTACGTAAGAATCAATAATTGGTGCAATACCGTGTGCTACTGTATTTTAACCACCGGGTATTCCAACAGTATTAACGGTAACAACTACGCCGTTATTTATTAATAACTTATACTTGTCATTTTCTTCATCCAATCGCTTTCCGTTATGGGGCCCACACAAGACTGCGCCGTCGTACGAATATTCCCTGACAGCAAGAATATTCCACGTCCAAACGAATATTTACTGACAAAATGAATATTTTATAACCACTTGCTTATTTTGCAAAATTTGCATATTTCACCCATAACCAAAGTATTATATCAAATTAACCCCTTATTATTCACAATAATATTTAGAGAAAATTTGATTTTATTCATTAATAAGTTGGGGTCTTACAACCTCCCCTTCTTATGAAATTTCGTCCTCGAAATTGACGTACGTACCTGATGTTTCAAAAAGGTGAGGATACCTCGCTTTCATTTCTGATTCCAACTCCCAGGTCATTTCTTCAATAGCATGATTTCTCCACAAAACCTTAACTTGTGGTATAACCTTCGTGCGTAGGACATGCTCTTTCCTATCCAAGATCTTAACAGGTACCTCCTCGTACGTTAAATCTTTAGCTATCTCGTTTGGTTCTAACTCAATAATGTGGTTCGGGTCTTTAACATATTTACGAAGCATAGATATGTGAAAAATATTATGAACACGAGACATGCTTGGAGGTAATGCGAGTCTATATGCCACATTTCCTATTCGCTCAAGAATCTCAAATGGACCAACAAATCTTGGATTGAGCTTTCCTCTCTTCCCAAATCTTGTAACTCCCTTCCATGGTGCAACACGTAACAATACATGATCCCCAATATTAAATTCCACGTCCTTCCGATGAAGATCCGCATAACTCTTTTGTCGATCCTGTGCCGTTTGTATACGTTGTCGAATCGTTTGGATCTTCTCTGTAGTAATGCGTACCAACTCTGGTCCCAACAATGTTGCTTCACCCACCTCGTCCCAGCATACTGGAGAACGACATTTTCTTCCATACAACGCCTCGAATGGAGCCACACCTATGCTCGCCTGATAACTGTTGTTGTAGGAGAATTCCACCAATGGTAGGTACTTATCCCAACTCCCTTTGAGATCTAGGACACAAAGTCTTAATAGATCTTCAAGAGTTTGAATAGTCCTCTCTGATTGTCCGTCCGTTTGAGGATGGTATGCCGAACTGAATCGTAAATCCGTGCCCATAGCTTTCTGCAAGCTAACCCAAAATCGTGAAGTGAATCTTGGGTCACGATCCGAAACTATGGATACTGGCATGCCATGCAATCTCACAATCTCGTTCACGTACATACTAGCAAGACGTTCAAGGGAATAAGTCTCACGTATCGGCAAGAAATGAGCGGACTTGGTTAATCTATCAACAATAACCCAAATCGCATCTATGCCTTGAGAAACCTTGGGAAGACCCGTAACAAAATCCATAGTAATGTGTTCCCACTTCCATTTCGGAATCTCAAGTGGTTGCAATGGACCCTTTGGTACTTGATGCTCCGCTTTTACACGTTGACAAGTTAAACATCTCGAGATAAACTCCGCGATCTCTCTTTTCATATTGCTCCACCAAAATGTATGTCGAAGATCGTGATACATTTTGGTACTCCCAGGATGGATTGCAAACGGTGTGTTGTGTGCCTCCATCATTATTCTATGCTTCAAGTCAAAATCGTTAGGAACACAAAGTCTGGAGTTGACTCGAAGTATTCCTTCTTCATCGATTCTTGCTTCTGGAATAGCACCTTCTTGCACTTTCTTCTTCATACGCATCAGCTCTATGTCCGTAGCTTGAGCAGCTTTAACTTTATCGATTAAAGTCGATTCTACTCGTATATTTGATATCATCATGTGGGTACTTAGAGCCTTCATCTCTATCTCCATCCTTTGCAAGTCATACAAAATGGGTCTTTGTGTTAACAACATTGCACTCGTACCCGCATATGATCTTCTACTCAATGCGTCAGCTACTACGTTTGCTTTTCCAGGATGATATTGGATGGTATGATCGTAATCTTTCAACAGCTCGAGCCAACGTTACTGCCGCATGTTGAGTTCCTTTTGGGTGAAGAAATATTTGAGACTTTTATGATCTGTATAGATCTCCACTTTCTCCCCATATAGGTAGTGTCTCCAGATCTTCAACGCAAAAACGACTGCTGCCAACTCCAAATCATGAGTAGGATAATTCCTTTCATATTCTTTGAGTTGTCGCGATGCATAGGCTATGACTTTCCCATGTTGCATGAGAACACATCCTAACCCTTTGCCTGAAGCATCGCTGTAGATAACAAATCCATCCGAACCAGATGGTATTGTCAGAACAGGTGCCGAAATAAGTCTCCTCTTGAGTTCTTGAAAACTCTTCTCACAATCCTCGCTCCAACCGAATTATGTATGGCTTCCGAGTCAGCTGAGTTAACGGAGTAGCGATTCGAGAAAATCTTTCCACGAATCTCCGATAATAACCAACTAATCCTAGAAAGCTACGTATTTCGATTACCGACTTAGGTTGTTCTTAACTCTGACTCATATCCCAACCTTGAATAGCACGTCACAATGACACCTATCGGTTTACTATCACACAAATATGGCATCCCCTACAGAGAGTCTGGCTTTGGTGCATTCCACAAAGGAAGTCACCAGATAGAGGCTTGGGTACCAACTTCTATAGTTGGGTTTTTAACTCCTGAAGTTCAATAGGAGCTATTCAATATGAGATTTTAGAAATGGGTTTTGTACTGGGTTCAAAGTCGATACAAAATTCAATATCACACTTTGGGAGTACGCCAAGAAATTCTTCAGGAAATACATCAGGAAATTTACTAACAATAGAAATATCATTCAAATCTGACGTATTTTTTTTTTGTTCAAGTCTATAACATGGGATAAGAAAACTTGACATCTGTTTTTCAATAAACGAATGACTTTATGGCTTGATATGAAAGTGTTTGACTTCAATGGTTTGGTTGCTTGAATTCGAATAACAGGTTGCTTAGAAATATGAAAACTAACAACCTTACGAAAGCAATCAATTTTGGCATGATGAGTAGTTAATCAATCAATCCCCAAAATCATATCAAAAGTAAGTATCTTTAAAGAGATAAGATCAACAGGTAATGTGATTGTGCCAACTTGGATCATGCAAGATTTATAAACTGTAGATGTAACGAAGGTTTCACCCAACAGAGTTTCAACAGATAAGTTAAAGTCCAATTTCTTCGGAGTCAAGTTTAAACGTTGAGCACAAGCAGGAGAGATAAAAGAATGGGTAGAACCGGTATCTAGTAAAGTATAAACTTCGCAAGAATTCAAGATTAGCTTACCCGTGATCACCTCGTTCGGGTTTCTCGCGTTTTGGCCAGTCACGACAAACGCTCTTCCAGGAACCGCCGATTTCGACTTATCCGGGACAACTTTTGGAGTCACCATCCCCGCGGAACTTGGTTTTGCTACAGAACACTCTCGAGCTATATGACCCTCCTTTCCACAGTTATAACATACCTTGGATTGTTGTGGGCAGTTTGGGCTGATATGTCCCTCTTTTCCACATTTGTAACATACGACCGGTGGTCGTTCTCCTCCCCTAGAAACAGTTGATGTTTGTGCTGACGTCTTCACGTTATCATTGTTGTACCTTCTCTTCTTGAAATCTCCTCCCGACTCGCTCCTTCTATTATCACGACCACGATTACCACCAGAGTGGTTACCGCTTTTGTCCGAATGCTTTCCTTCCCTCTGGTTGTCATTGCTCCGATGACCGCTCCACCGGTATGACCGTGGTTGTGTTCCCTCGGTTGAACATACTCATTATCTCGCTCTAATAATTGAGCCCTGTTTATAACATCTGAATATAAAAAAAATTTATGAGAGATAAGATATTGTCGAATCTCGGACTTTAGACCTCTCAGAAACATCCTCGTCATTCGTTCCTCATTTTCGACCAAATGAGGTGCAAACCTGGATAACTCTGCAAACTTCGCCTCGTACTGGGATACCGTCATGTTGTTTTGTCTCCAGTCTGATAAACTCCACCTCCTTCATATGACGAATACTTTCAGGAAAGTACTTGTCATTGAATAGTTTCTGAAACGTTTCCCAATACATGTTGAGTGCGTCAGGCTGGGTACGCTTCACAGACTCCCACCAGTAGTCTGCCTCACCGCGGAACATAAAGGTGGCGAATGGAACCTTCTATTCCTCCGTGCATCCCAAGACATCGAATATCTTGGTAATTTGCTTGACCCACGTTTCCGCCATGATCGGATCCGGCTTTCCCTTAAATTCTGGTGGTCCCAATTCTTTGAACTGCTTAGCTGTGACAAACCGCGCGTTATTATCATTTCCACCCGTATTCTGCACACGAGTCTCCCTCGTCTGATTTTGCATGAACTGCAAAAAGCTCCTAAACATTCCATCATTCATCGTTTGCTCGGTAACGTTGTTTACAGGAGGAATATTGCCTTCCTGTTGCACGTTCCCCTGGGTGGTGACCAAAGGTGTCTCCACGGTCTGATTTACTCCATTATTAACGTTCTCAGCTGCCATTCTTAAATACTGCCATAAAACAAGGGTTAATAAGTCATGTCATATATTATCCCTATACTCTGACCGACCAAATAAACACCAAATAAACTTAGTCAGGTCATACTAGCGAAGGAATTCTCCGTCTCTCCCCTCCTAGTTCTTGTCTCACATCTCAGCCAGGGATCATATCCCTAAGCTCTGATACTAACTGTGACGCCCCCAAAATAGGTATACAACACCCATTCTGAGTCGCCAAATACAAGGTACAGAAAGCAAACTACAACTTCAATAATACAATTGTCGTGCAAAATACGACAACACATACTGTGAGTTTAAATACAAATATTGTCTTCTAGACAATATCCACACTCAAATAAGTCCTCAATACAATTATTCAAATATTATTTTACAAAAATAGTGAGGACTGCTAAAACATCTTTCTAAAACCATCACTCCATACCCCGACTAAATCCTGCTATGTTCTCACCTCCTGAGAAGAAAAATGGAACAAAAAGGAAAAGGGTGAGCTCAACTAGCCCAGAATATTATGACTAAGATAATATACAACAAATTATCGTTAGTCTTCAACAAGAAAAAATCTGATAGAATATAATCGACAACAAGTTTTAGATCAACAACTGCAGCGGAAACAACAAACCATTAGAAGAGTCAAGTAGAGAATGAATTCTACTATCTTCTAAGATTTAAAAGTCCATCATCAATATTTTTATCCCTGTAACATCAATTAATAACTATCTTTATCCAAATATTCATCTTTGCACTACAGGCCAAAGATATTCATTTGTATCACCTGTCAGTCATGTTCATCTCAACACCTGTTCATCTTTGCACTACAGGCCAAAGATATTCATCAAGTAATCATACGTCTTTGCACTACAAGCCAAAGATATTCAGTAATATCATCATTTAGGACTGAGGATGATGAAAAATATCTTAAAAAAAACGAATCCAGTGAGACAGAAGGACAAATAATAGGGATTCGTATAACAGTTTATCCAAGATCAACAATACTTCATAATAATCAATTGTGAAGCAGAATTCAAAAATAAAGATCAAAATATGGATACAATCAAAGATAGTAACCATAATAGACATCTTGGACAAAAAGGAAAAAAATTATTTTTCGGTGAATAGTGCCGTATTCGTGAATAGTGCCGTATACGTGAATAGTAACGTATACATGAATAGTAACCCCGACACAAAAAGTTCCAAATTTGATAAAAACTCATGTTGATATTTCAGCATAATGATATTGAAGAAAATAATATCATTTAAGAAGAAAATAATATCCCTTACCTCAAAATATCAGTACTTCTGGTCGGAATACCGGTATAAGGCTGAAAGAAACTTGCTCTGATGAATAGAAACTCTCAAAGTATCTAAATACTCACAAAATACACTCAATAATCTAGAGAGAGAAAGAGAGAAAACTTGTTTCTGGTGTGATTTTCAATTCTAACTTAGCCCTCTATTTATAAGAAAATGTTAGCACGCCGAAGCAGACTTAACCTGCAACCTGATGGCTTTACCTGCTACTATTCCCACCCACCACATTTGAATAAAAATCTCAGCACATTTCTTCACCAACCAAGAGTGGGGCCCACCAATTCTAGAATTTTCCATCAAAATGATAAACTCCTAAAATTTAACAATTTCTAAACCAGTCATCTCGTCAAATTCATAATAAATCATACGTTCATTTTTAACGGTTCAAAATTTGTGGACATATACACAACTTATATATGTATAACATACCAAAAATTACCACGATCCAACGGTCGGATTAAAAATTATAACCCCCGTAAAATATCTCAAAAACCCTGATTTTTAATACCTCCATTCTGACAAAAATACTGATAAAAACCTCAACATTAACTCCTTCATTTTTAACCACAAAAATATATCCCTCATTTATATCCACATAAAATAAATATTTCCTTATCATATGAATCAATAATTAATTATTCACAAATAATATTACAGAATCACATTTATGACAACCAGGCCGTTCCCAGGAAAGAGGGGGCTTTCCAATAAGGATTTCTCCTTACTGGCGCGCAATTAGATGACCAAACCTCTCCTTAGACAGAACTTTCTAGACATTACCAATAATATTTTCTAATAATATTATTCAAATAATATGAATTATTGATCTGATAATGGAAAATACTGTACAGCAACAATTATTGAAACAACAATAATATAAAATATCAACGCAGCAATTATTGAATCAATAAAATATTGAACAATAACTACTGTAACAATTATTGAGTAGTGCCTTCTTACGTAAGAATCAATAATTGGTGCAATACCGTGTGCTACTGTATTTTAACCACCGGGTATTCCAACAGTATTAACGGTAACAACTACGCCGTTATTTATAAACAACTTATACTTGTCGTTTTCTTCATCCAATCGCTTTCCGTTATGGGGCCCACACAAGGCTGCGCCGTCGTACGAATATTCTCCGACAGCAAGAATATTCCACGACCAAATGAATATTCCCCGACAAAATGAATATTTTATAACCACTTGTTTATTTTATAAAATTTGCACATTTCACCCATAGTCAAAGTATTATATCAAATTAACCCCTTATTGTTCACAATAATATTTAGAGAAAATTTGATTTTATTCATTAATAAGTTGGGGTCTTACAAATACCATTCTGGAAAAGCGAACGTGGTAGCCGACGCATTGAGTAGAAGATCATACGCGGGAACAAGTGCGATTTTGTCAACACAAAGGCCCATTTGGTGTGATTTATAAAAGATGAAGATAGAATTCAAGACTCCGAGGACCCATGCAATGATGTCAAGTATACGTATAGAACCAACTTTAATCGAAAAAGTTAAAGTTGCTCAAGCCACAGACCCGGAACTGGTGCGTATGAAGAAGAAAATGCAAGAAGGTGTTATTCCAGAAGCACGAATCGATGAAGAAGGAATACTTCGAGTCCACTCCAGACTTTGTGTTCCTAATGATTCTGATTTGAAGTACAAGATCATGATGGAGGCACACAATACACCATTTGTAATCCATCCTGGAAATACCAAAATGTATCGTGATCTTCGACATACATTTTGGTAGAACAATATGAAGAGAGAGATTGCAAAGTTTATCTCGAGGTGTTTAACTTGTCAACGTGTAAAGGTGGAGCATAAAGTGCCTAAGGGTCCATTGCAACCACTTGAGATTCCGAAATGGAAGTGGGAACACATTACCATAGATTTCGTTACGGGTCTTCCCACGGTTTCTCAAGGCATAAATGCTATTTGGGTTATTATTGATAGATTAATCAAGTGTGCTCATTTCTTGCCGATATGGGAGACTTATTCCCTTGAACGTCTTGCTCGTATGTACGTAGATGAGATTGTGAGATTGCATGGCATGCCAGTATCCATAGTTTCGGATCGTGACACAAGATTCACTTCAAAATTTTGGGTTAGCTTACAAAAAGCTATGGGCACGGATTTACGATTCAGTTTGACATACCATCCTCAAACGAACGGACAATCAGAGAGGACTATTCAAACTCTTGAAGATCTATTAAGACTCAGTGTTTTAGATTTTAAAGAGAGTTGGGATAAGTATTTACCATTGGTAGAATTCTCCTACAACAACAGTTATCAGGCAAGTATAGGTGTGGCTCCATTTGAAGAATTATATGGACGAAAGTGTCGCTCTCCAATATGTTGGGATGAGGTGGGAGAAGCAACATTGTTGGGACCCGAGTTGGTACGTATGACTACGAAAAAGATCCAAATGATTCGACAATGTATACAAACGGCACAGGATTGACAAAAGAGTTATGCGGATCTTCATCGAAAGGACGTGGAATTTAGTATTGGGGATCATGTATTATTGCGTGTGGCTCCATAGAAGGGAGTTACAAGATTTGAAAAGAGAAAAAAGCTCAATCCATAATTTATTGGTCCATTTCATATTCTTGACCGAATAGGAAATATGGCCTATAGACTCGCGTTACCTCCAAGTATGTCTCATGTTCATAATGTTTTTCATATATCTGTACTTCGTAAATATGTGAAAGACCCAAACCACGTCATTGAGTTAGAACCGGACGAGATAGCTAAAGACTTAACGTACGAGGAGGTACATGTCAAGATCTTAGATAGGAAAGAGTATGTCCTACGCACAAAGGTCATACAACAAGTTAAAGTTTTATGGAGGAACCATGCTATTGAGGAAATGACCTGAGAGTTGAAAACAGAAATGAAAGCGATGTATCCTCATCTTTTCAAAACACCATGTACGTACGTCAATTTCGAGAACAAAATTTTATAAGGAGGGGAGGTTGTAAGACCCCAACTTATTATAAATAAAATTTAATTTTCTCTATTTATTATTTTAAAATAGTAAGGGTTAAATTGATTAATGAGGTTAGTTATGGGTAAAATGTGCAAATATTTTAAATAAGTAAGTGGTTGTAAAATATTCATTGTTGTCGGAGAATATTCGTTTGGTCGTGGAATATTTTTTCTGTCGGAGAATATTCGTACGACGGCGCAGTCTTTTTGTGGGCCCCATAACGGAAAGCGATTGGATGAAGAAAACGACAAGTATAAGTTATTTATAAATAACGACGTAGTTCTTACCGTTAAAACTATTGGAATACCCGGTGGTTAAAACACAGTAATACACATTGTTGCACAGTAGCACACGGTATTGCACCAATTATTGATTCTTACGTAAGAAGTCATTACTCAATAATTGTTACAGTAATTACTGTTCAGTATTTTATTTTATTGATTCAATAATTATTGCGTTGATATTTTATATTATTGTTATTTCAATAATTGTCACTACACAGTATTTTTTATTATCGGAGCAATAATTCATATTATCTGAATAATATTATTAAATAATATTATTGGCAATATGTAAGACTCCAAATTTTATAAATAAAGATGAATTTTCTATAAATATCATTTTTGAATATTATGGAGTTAATTTGATATAGTGTTATAGTTGTGGGTAATATTTATAAATTTTGCAAAGTACGCAAGTTGTTATATAATATTCGATTGGTCGGGGAATATTCGTTTTAACAGGAAATATTCGTACAACGACACAATCATTTGTGGACCCCACAACGGAATTATTGTCGGATTGAAAAAAAACGACAAAAATATTTTATTAAAAATAACGGCGGAAATTTACCATTGTTACTGTTGAACTACTCGGTAGTAAAAGTACAGTAATACGTGTGGTTGCATAGTAGCACACGGTATTGATTATTAATGCTTATGTGAGAAGTCACTCAGTTTGATTCCATTATTGTCAGTTAATAATATGAATTATTTAGCGATAATGACGTTTTGTTTTATTCGTATTATTAACGTAATAAAACAGAAACATCTTTTTATATAAAACAAAATACTTTATTAAAGTTATTCTATAAATAGAATATATTATATTTTATTTAAAAGATTTTTCTTTAAATATGGACCGTCAGATTAAAGTAATCAATCTGGACCGTTCATGGATTAGTTACTATGCATTCTATTTTTCTATAAATAGCAGCTCATTCCTTCATTATTTCTTACGAATTCACTGAACTCTAGAGAGAGAAACTATAGAGAGAGAAGAAGAGTATTCTGCTACTTAACTACTTCCTTATTTCAGCTCGTCTTTAAAACGGTAAGGGGTGTTATTCTTTCTTATTCATGAAGAGAACTGTTATTCCATTTCTTATTATTCTGTTGGAATAACCTGTATACGCGGTCTACCCTATACTTGGTGACATTCTTCTATTATTCTGTTGGAACATCCTGTCTGTGTGTTTTACACCGGACCTGGTTCCGTTTTTATTATTATTCTGTTGGAACATCCTGTCTGTGTGTTTTACACCGGACCTGGTTCCGTCTTTATTATTATTCTGTTGGAATATCCTGTCTGTGTGTTTTACACCGGACCTGGTTCCATTATTTATGATACTGTTCTTTATTATTCTGTCGGAATATCCTGTCTGTGCGTTTACGCCGGACCTGGTTCCATTATTTATTATTCTGTCGGAATATCCTGTCTGTGCGTTTACGCCGGACCTGGTTCCATTATTTATTATTCTGTTGGAATAACCTGTCTGTGCGGTCTATCGCATGCATGGTGATTTCTTTTGTTATTCCATTCTTTATTGTACTCAGTTGGTTAAGTTTTGACTTCTATACTCCATGAAATTTGTGGAATATCCTTGATAATTGCGGTTCATCCAGTATCTTTTCATGAAAATATTCTTCTAAGCATTCTTGAATTTTACTCCACAAAGCAGTATCATGTTGACAATTTGGACGTTGTTAATTCTTGGATAAATTAATTCTTGAACTTGTTTTATTGAATTCTTATATCATTGTCATCATCCTCATGTTTATATTCTGTTGAAAGTCATCTGTGGCCTGTAGTGCATAGATGGACTTGGTATGATTATGACCAGGGATTATTCGGTGTAATCATGACCGTAATGTTACAAATGATGTGGTAAAAGTCCTCATTGGCCCGTAGTGCATTGATGGACAGTTGTTGGCATGATCATGACCATTAATGAATATACGAATATCCTTGGCCGTAGTGCAGGGGTGATTCGATGATGTGGATTATTTTATTAAGCTGAGTCTCAGCGATCACAGTGTTGGAAAATCTTTTAAATCATAAAAGATAGTAGAGTTTATTTTCTACTTGACTCTTTTAATGGATTGCTTGTTCCGCTGCAGTTAAACTTGATGTCTATTATATTTTATCAGTTTAACATTGTTGAAGGCTAATGATAATTTATTCTGCATTATCTTAGTCATAATATTTCTTACTGGGCTAGTTGAGCTCACCCTTTCTTTCACTGTTCTCTTCAGGAAATGAGAACGTAGCTGGGGCAAGTCGGGGAACGGAGTGATGGTCCGAATGATAGTATTAGTTAGTAGTCCTCACTATTCTATGTAATGGTGTGTTAATAAATGTAATGAGGACTCCTTTTGAGTATGAATACTCTCTAGAAGATAATATTTGTATTCAAACTCACAGTTTATGTTTTGTCGTATTGTACACGACAGTTGTATTAGTAAGTTGTATTTGTATTTTGTACTATGTATCTGACGACCCAAGATGGGTGATGTATACCTAATTTTGGGGGCGTCACAGTTGGTATCAGAGCTTAGGGATATGATCCCTGGCTAAGATGTGAGAATAGAACTAGGAGGGGAGAGACGGGGAATTCCTTCGCTAGTATGACCTACCTAAGTTTATTTGCATGGTATTTAATTGGTCGGTCATAATATAAGGATAATATATGACATATCAATTAACTTTTATTTTGTGGCAGTATCTGAAAATGGCATCTGAGAATGTTGAGAATAGCAATGGAGCACAGACGATTATTGATTCACCACATATCAATAATCAGGATAATGTGCATCAGGAAGGTGACAATCCTCATGCAAACAACAACACTGACCAGATGATGAATGATGGAATGTTCAGAGGTTTTATGCAATTCATGCAACAACAGGTGAAAGCGGCTCCTGTCCACAACGTAGGTGGAAATACTGAAAACTCTCAGGCGGTCACCGCTAAACAGTTTAAGGAGCTGGGACCACCGGAGTTTAAGGGAGAACCCAAACCACTTGTAGCTGAAACATGGATAAAGCAGATCACCAAGATATTTGATGTCTTGGGTTGCTCCGAGGAGCAAAAGGTTCCCTTTGCCGCCTTTATGTTGCGAGGAGAGGCAGATTACTGGTGGGAATCGATAAAGCGTACTCAACCTGCCGCACTGAAGATGTCTTGGGAGAAGTTCCAAGAGCTGTTTAACGACAAATACTTTCCCGAGAGTATTCGTCACATGAAGGAGGTGGAGTTCATCAAATTGGAGCAGAATAATATGACCGTGTCGCAGTACGAGGCAAAATTTGCGGAGTTATCCCGGTTTGCGTCCCACCTGGTGGATAATGAAGAAAGAATGACGCGGATGTTTTTAAGAGGTTTGAAGCCGGAGATACGTCAACATCTTGTTTCTCATAAACTGTGTTTGTATTCAGATGTTGTAAATAGGGCTCAGTTGGTGGAGCGCGATAACGAGACAACGCAACCAAAAGAGAGCAGCCGGCAAAATGATAATACCAGTGAGAGCAGTCATCGAAGCGGTGACAACAAGCGTGGAGGGAATCAACAGGCCAGAAATGGTAACCACTTCGGTGGTAATCAGGGCCAAAACAATAAGAATGGCATTTCAAGAAGAGGAGATTCAACAATGATGGAAAGACGTCAGCACCAGCACCTGTCGTTAAGGAAGGAGAACGACCACCTATCATATGTTTCAAATGCGGAGGGGAGGGGCACATCAGTCCAAACTGCGCGATGCCGTCCAAAGCATGTTATAATTGTGGAAGAGAAGGTCATTTAGCCCGATTTTGTCGTTTACCGAAGACAAATTCAGCTAGGATGGAGGCACCAAAGGCCGTCCCAGAAAAGTCAAAACCGGTTGTGCAAGGGAGAGCGTTTGTTGTGAACTCCCAGAAAGCAAGGAACCCGAATGAGGTCATCACGGGTAAGCTTATCATAAACTCTAACGAAGTCTATACTTTATTTGATACCGGTTCTACCCATTCTTTTATTTCTCCTACTTGCGCTCATCGATTAAATTTGATTCCGGAGAAATTAGACTTTGACTTAGCAGTTGAAACTCCATTGGGAGAAACCTTCATTACATCCACGGTTTATAAGTCTTGTTTGGTTCAAGTTGGTACCCACACATTACCTGTCGATCTGATTTCATTAAAAATACTTGCATTTGACGTGATTCTAGGGATTGATTGGTTAACTACTCATCATGCAAAAATTGATTGTTTTCGTAAGGTTGTTAGCTTTCATATTCCTAATCGACCTATTATGCGAATTCAAGCAACCAAACCATTAAAATCAATCGCTGTCATCTCAAGCCATAAAGCTATTCGTTTATTGAAAAACGGATGTCAAGCTTTCTTAGCTCATGTCACGGATCTAAACAAAAATACGTCAGTTTTGAATGATATTTCTGTTGTTAATAAATTTCCTGACGTATTTCCCGAAGAACTTCCTGGCCTACCCCCAGAGCGTGAAATTGAATTTTGTATCGACCTTGAACCCGGTACAAAACCCATTTCCAAAGCCCCATATCGAATGGCTCCTATTGAACTTCAGGAGTTAAAGATCCAACTGCAGGAATTGTTAGACATTGGCTTTATTCGTCCTAGTACTTCTCCTTGGGGTGCTCCTGTTCTATTCGTGAAGAAGAAAGATGGAAGTATGCGACTTTGTATTGATTATCGGGAGTTGAATCATGTCACCATCAAAAATAGGTACCCATTGCCACGTATTGATGACCTGTTTGACCAGTTGCAAGGAGCACAATTCTTTTCAAAGATCGATCTTCGTTCTGGATATCATCAGCTGAAGGTTAGAACTGAGGATATTCCAAAGACGGCTTTTAGAACTCGGTACGGGCATTATGAATTCCTAGTCATGTCCTTTGGATTGACTAATGCTCCTGCTGCCTTCATGGATATGATGAACCGGGTATTCAAGGAATATTTGGATCACTTTGTGGTCGTCTTTATTGATGACATCCTTATTTATTCCAAAAGCCGTGAAGATCATGAGCAACACTTGAGGCTGGTACTCCAAAAGCTTCGTGAATACAAGCTTTATGCCAAGTTGAAGAAATGCGAGTTCTGGCTGGAGGAGGTAGCATTCCTTGGGCACGTAGTATCAAGTCGTGGAATATCGGTTGACCCGGCAAAGATTGAAGCTATTCAAAGCTGGGAGCAACCTAAATCAGTGACCGAAGTACGTAGCTTTCTTGGTTTAGCTGGTTATTATCGGAGATTCGTGGAAGGATTTTCTCGAATCGCTACTCCATTAACTCAGCTGACTCGGAAAGATACAAAGTTCGGTTGGAGCGAAGAATGTGAGCAGAGTTTTCAAGAACTCAAGAGGAGACTCATTTCAGCACCTGTTCTAACAATACCATCTGGCTCGGAGGGATTTGTCATCTACAGTGATGCTTCGAGCAAAGGGTTGGGATGCGTTCTCATGCAACATGGAAAAGTCATAGCCTATGCATCAAGACAACTCAAGGAATATGAGAGGAATTATCCTACTCATGATCTAGAGTTGGCAGCTGTTGTCTTTGCACTTAAAATTTGGAGGCATTACTTGTATGGGGAGAAGGTGGAGATCTTTACGGATCATAAAAGCCTCAAATATTTCTTCACTCAAAAGGAACTCAACATGCGACAACGACGTTGGCTTGAACTGTTGAAAGATTATGATCATACCATTCAATACCATCCTGGAAAAGCGAACGTGGTAGCTGACGCATTGAGTAGAAGATCATATGCAAGTACGAGTGCGATATTGTCAACACAAAGGCCCATTTTGTGTGATTTGCAAAGGATGGAGATAGAGTTAAAGACTCCAGGGACCCATGTGATGATGGCGAATATACGAGTAGAACCAACTTTAATCGATAAAGTTAAAGCTGCTCAAGCTACAGACCTGGAGCTGATGCGTATGAGGAAGAAAGTGCAAGAAGGTGCTATGCCGGAAGCAAGAATCGATGAAGAAGGAATACTTCGAGTCAACTCCAGACTTTGTGTTCCTAACAACCCTGATTTAAAGTATGAAATCATGATGGAGGCGCACAACACACCGTTTGCAATCCATCCTGGAAGTACCAAAATGTATCATGATCTTCGTCATACATTTTGGTGGAGCAATATGAAGAGAGAGATAGCGTTGTTTATCTCAAGGTGTCTAACTTGTCAACGAGTCAAAGCGGAGCATCAAGTACCAAAAGGTCCATTGCAACCACTTGAAATTCCAGAATGGAAGTGGGAGCACATTACCATGGATTTCGTTACCGGTCTTCCTAAGGTTTCTCAAGGTATTGATGCGATTTGGGTCATTGTTGATAGATTGACCAAGTCTGCTCATTTCTTACCGATACGAGAAACTTATACACTTGAACGTCTTGCTCGTATGTACATAAACGAGATTGTAAGACTGCATGGTATGCCAGTATCCATAGTTTCTGATCGAGACCCAAGATTCACTTCACGATTTTGGGTTAGTTTACAAAAAGCTATGGGCACGGATTTACGATTTAGTTCAGCATATCATCCTCAGACGGACGGACAATCAGAGAGGACTATTCAAACTCTTGAAGATCTATTAAGACTCTGTGTCTTTGACTTCAAGGGAAGTTGGGACAAGTTCTTACCATTGGTGGAGTTTTCCTACAACAACAGTTATCAAGCAAGTATTGGCATGGCTCCATTCGAAGCATTGTATGGAAGAAAATGTCGTTCTCCAGTATGCTGGGATGAGGTGGGTGAAGCAACGTTGTTGGGACCGGAGTTGGTACGTATGACTACAGAAAAGATTCAAACGATCCGACAACGTATAAAAACCTCACAAGATCGACAAAAGAGTTATGCTGATCTTCATCGAAAGGACGTGGAATTTGATGTAGGAGATCATGTGTTCTTACGTGTTGCTCCATGGAAAGGAGTTACGAGATTTGGAAAGAGAGGAAAGCTCAATCCTCGATTCATCGGTCCATTTTTAATCCTCGATCGAGTAGGAACTGTGGCTTATAGACTCGCTTTACCGCCAAGTATGTCTCGTGTTCATAACGTTTTTCACATATCCATGTTACGCAAATATGTGGAAGACCCGAACCACATTATTGAGTTAGAACCGGACGAAATAGCGGAGGATTTGACGTATGAAGAAGTTCCTGTTCAAATCTTGGATAAGAAGGAACATATTCTACGCTCCAAGGTTATACCTCAAGTCAAAGTTTTGTGGAGAAACCACGATGTTGAGGAAATGACTTGGGAGTTAGAATCTGAAATGAAATCAAGGTATCCTTACCTCTTCGACATACCAGGTACGTACCCTAATTTCGAGGGCGAAATTTCATAAGAAGGGGAGGTTGTAAGACCCCAACTTTTATAAATAAAGATGAATTTTCTATAAATATCATTTTTGAATATTATGGAGTTAATTTGATATAATGTTATAGTTGTGGGTAATATTTATAAATTTTGCAAAGTACGCAAGTTGTTATATAATATTCGATTGGTCGGGGAATATTCGTTTTAACAGGGAATATTCGTACAACGACACAATCATTGGTGGACCCCACAACGGAATTATTGTCGGATTGAGAAAACGACAAAAATATTTTATTAAAAATAACGGCGGAAATTTTACCATTGTTACTGTTGAACTACTCGGTAGTAAAAGTACAGTAATACGTGTGGTTGCATAGTAGCACACGGTATTGATTATTAATGCTTATGTGAGAAGTCACTCAGTTTGATTCAATTATTGTCAGTTAATAATATGAATTATTTAGCGATAATGACGTTTTGTTTTATTCGTATTATTAACGTAATAAAACAGAAACATCTTTTTATATAAAACAAAATACTTTATTAAAGTTATTCTATAAATAGAATATATTATATTTTATTTAAAAGATTTTTCTTTAAATATGGACCGTCAGATTAAAGTAATCAATCTGGACCGTTCATGGATTAGTTACTATGCATTCTATTTTTCTATAAATAGCAGCTCATTCCTTCATTATTTCTTACGAATTCACTGAACTCTAGAGAGAGAAACTATAGAGAGAGAGAAGAAGAGTATTCTGCTACTTAACTACTTCCTTATTTCAGCTCTTCTTTAAAACGGTAAGGGGTGTTATTCTTTCTTATTCATGAAGAGAACTGTTATTCCATTTCTTATTATTCTGTTGGAATAACCTGTATACGCGGTCTACCCTATACTTGGTGACATTCTTCTATTATTCTGTTGGAACATCCTGTCTGTGTGTTTTACACCGGACCTGGTTCCGTTTTTATTATTATTCTGTTGGAACATCCTGTCTGTGTGTTTTACACCGGACCTGGTTCCGTCTTTATTATTATTCTGTTGGAATATCCTGTCTGTGTGTTTTACACCGGACCTGGTTCCATTATTTATGATACTGTTCTTTATTATTCTGTCGGAATATCCTGTCTGTGCGTTTACGCCGGACCTGGTTCCATTATTTATTATTCTGTCGGAATATCCTGTCTGTGCGTTTACGCCGGACCTGGTTCCATTATTTATTATTCTGTTGGAATAACCTGTCTGTGCGGTCTATCGCATGCATGGTGATTTCTTTTGTTATTCCATTCTTTATTGTACTCAGTTGGTTAAGTTTTGACTTCTATACTCCATGAAATTTGTGGAATATCCTTGATAATTGCGGTTCATCCAGTATCTTTTCATGAAAATATTCTTCTAAGTATTCTTGAATTTTACTCCACAAAGCAGTATCATGTTGACAATTTGGACGTTGTTAATTCTTGGATAAATTAATTCTTGAACTTGTTTTATTGAATTCTTATATCATTGTCATCATCCTCATGTTTATAAAATGTTGAAAGTCATCTGTGGCCTGTAGTGCATAGATGGACTTGGTATGATTATGACCAGGGATTATTCGGTATAATCATGACCGTAATGTTACAAATGATGTGGTAAAAGTCCTCATTGGCCCGTAGTGCATTGATGGACAGTTGTTGGCATGATCATGACCATTAATGAATATACGAATATCCTTGGCCGTAGTGCAGGGGTGATTCGATGATGTGGATTATTTTATTAAGCTGAGTCTCAGCGATCACAGTGTTGGAAAATCTTTTAAATCATAAAAGATAGTAGAGTTTATTTTCTACTTGACTCTTTTAATGGATTGCTTGTTCCGCTGCAGTTAAACTTGATGTCTATTATATTTTATCAGTTTAACATTGTTGAAGGCTAATGATAATTTATTCTGCATTATCTTAGTCATGATATTTCTTACTGGGCTAGTTGAGCTCACCCTTTCTTTCACTGTTCTCTTCAAGAAATGAGAACGTAGCTGGGGCAAGTCGGGGAACGGAGTGATGGTCCGAATGATAGTATTAGTTAGTAGTCCTCACTATTCTATGTAATGGTGTGTTAATAAATATAATGAGGACTCCTTTTGAGTATGAATACTCTCTAGAAGATAATATTTGTATTCAAACTCACAGTTTATGTTTTGTCGTATTGTACACGACAGTTGTATTAGTAAGTTGTATTTGTATTTTGTACTATGTATCTGACGACCCAAGATAGGTGATGTATACCTAATTTTGGGGGCGTCACACAATATCTAGAAAGTTCCATCTAAAGAGAGGTTTGGTCACCTAATTGCGCGCCAGTAAGGAGAAATCCTTATTGAAAAGCCCCCTCTTTCCTGAGAACTGCCTGGTTGTCAGTATTGTGATTCTGTAATATTATTTGTGAATAATTAATTATTGATTTATATGATGAGAAAAATATTCATTTTATGTAGATATAGATGGAGAAAAATTTTTAAAGTGACAATTGTTGAAAATCGATATTTTATCTTTTCAGATAAAATAATATTTTATTATATTATTATAATATAATAATGATGATAGTTTTACAATGAATGTGGGATATATGAGTATATGAGGAGGAAGAGTATTTTTGTTACATTAAATGTTTAACACATGTTTTGTGTGTCGGTGGACCCCATTGATTATAGCTTGTAAAATCGTCCGTTTGTGTATTTCGATCAATTTCTGTTTGGAATTTGGAAAAACTTTCTTCTGCAAAGTTGTAGATAATGAAATTTTCTATAAAAAACATTAGGTTCAAATTTTTCTGATAAAAGGGCTATTTATTATGAATTATTGAAGTTCCGAAATAATTGATTTTTGAAAGTTTTAATTTTTTTTTTTAAGAAAAACGTTTTTTACATTTTTGGACCTCATTAAACATGTGTTAAGTTGTTGAAATTTAGATTCTTGGTGTACGTATGAATTTATATATAATATATTAATATTATATTTAATTTTCTGCTTTGATGTTCTAAGCATTTTCCTATAAATAGGGTGCTTAGGTTAGAATTGAAAATCACACCAGAAACTGAAATCTTCTCTCTCTTTCTCTCTCGATATATTGAGCGTATTCTTGTAAGTATTTTGATACTTTGAGTGTTGTTATACGGTGCAAGTTTTCTTCAGCACTATATTCAGTATTTCAGCCAGAAGTACTATTCTTTCGAGGTAATGGATGTTATTTTTTTATATAAATGATATTATTTCTTTCAATATTATTATGCCGAAATATTGATCTGAATTTTTATCAAATTTGAAACTTTTTATGTCGGGGTTACTATTCACGTATACGGTACTATTCACGTATACGACACTATTCACGAATACGGCACTATTCACAGAAAAATTAAATTTTCTTCTTTTTGTCCAAAATATCTATTATGGATACTAGCTTTGATTGTATCTATGTTTTGATTATTTTTAAATTTTACTCCACTATGATTATTTATGAGGTATTTTTGGACATGGATAAACCGAAATAGGAATCCTTAATATTTGTTATTTTGTTTCACTGGATTCGTTTATTTTAAAATATTTTTTATCATCCTCAGTCTTAAATGATGATATTACTGAATATCTTTGGTCTGTAGTGCAAAGATGAATATTTGGTTCAAGATGTTTATTGATTGATGTTACATGGATAAAATATTGATGATGGACTTTTAAATTTATAGATGATAGTAGATTTCATCCAATACTTAACTCTTTTAATGAATTATTATTTCCGCTGCGAATTTTGATTTAAAATTTGTTGTCTATTGTATTCTATTAAATTTTTCCCTGTTGAGTACTAACGATAATTTGTTCTATATTATCTTAGTCATAATATTCTTTACTGGACTAGTTGAGCTCACCCTTTTCTTTTTTGTTCCATTCTTCTTCTCAAGAGGCGAGAATGTAGCGAGTACTAGTCGGGGTATGGAATGAAGGTTCTAGAAAGTTATTTTAGTAGTCCTAATATTGTATCAATAATTGTAATGAGGACTTATTTGAGTGTGAATATTGTCTAGATGACAATATTTGTATTTAAACTCACAATTTTTATGTTGTATTAATAAAGTTGTAGTTGTTTCTGTATCATGTATTTTGACGACTAAGAATGGGTGTTGTATACCTATTTTGGGGGCGTCAAAATTGTGGACCAGAATTGTTGATTGATGTTACAGGGATAAAATATTTTTGGTAAATTTTTAACATGGAGAAGATAATAGACTTTATGGTCTATTTGACTCTTCTAATGGATTGCTCCTTCCGCTGCAACTATGGTTGAAAAATTTTATCATCTACCATATGTTCTAAATCTCTGATTTATTACTGTTGAAGGCTATTGATAATTTATTTATCTTTAGTCATGATATTCTTTACTGGGCTAGTTGAGCTCACCATTTTGCTTCATAATTCTTTTCTGGTAATAAGAGTGTAGCTGGGTCGAGCGGGGGTAACAGGGGAATAGAACGGTGGTTTCTAGCGGTGGAAGTTCTCCCTAAACAGTATAGAAAAGTGTGTTATATTTTATACATCATTTAGTAGTTATATTTGGTGAATCGAATAGGGTGAGATGAACCCAACTTTGGAAGGGTGTTTTGCCGCTATCATACAAGATGTCTAATGACATACAACCTCGTGTTATCATAAGACAGGGTTGTGCACATCCACTTGCTGAGTATATCTATGAGCACTACCTATATGATTTTGGAGTTTATTTAAAATATAATTTTCAACTGGAGACAGTGGAGATAGTTATATGTCAAAAGAAGACTCACCATTGGAAAGAGCATGATAGTAATCTTCTCGTCTTTCTTTGGGGTCTATTGGGTCAACCAAGGATAATTTTGTGGACATATGATATCTATCATAACCTAGACGCATGGCCTCCCATGTACGAAGGTTTTCTTGAGCACTTCCCAAAGATTTTAATTTCTAAAACAGTTTTTGACTGTACTTTTATGTAAGGTGTCATTGTGACATGCTACCCAAGTTGGTGTCAAGAGTCACAGTTGGTATATATATTTGTATCAAAACTCACAACATATGTGTTGTTGTATTTTGCACGACAATTGTTGTAATAAAGTTGTAGTTATTTTCTGTACCATGTATTTGGCGACTCAGAATAGGTTGGATGGAATGGACCTATTTTGGAGTTGTCACAGTTGGTATCAAAGCTATAAGTAAAGAGCCCCGAGCTTCTCGCTGGTGACTTGCTGTTGATGAGGGATGCACAGAAGCCATACTCTCCGTAGGGGACACCGTTCTGCGGTGGCAAACTGATAGGTATCACTGTGAGGTGCTGTCCACGGTTGGGACATGAGTCACAGTTGGTATCAGAGCTTAGGGATATGGTCTTTGGCGGAGATCGGGGAACAGAACTAGGAGGAAAGAGACGAGTAAATCCTTTGCTAGTGTGTCCTACCTAAACTTATTTGTTGGTCGGTTATAATATACGGATATTATGTGATACGTTAATTTGTTTAATTAACTCCTGTTTTATGACAGTATTTGAGAATGACAGCTGAGAATGTTAACAATGGAGTGGAAGAGACCGTGGGGATAGCTATAATCACCAACCATGATAATGTAATGTCAGGCGAAGAAGGAATTAGAGATATTCTTGTGGTGAGGGAAGAATTAATAGTTGCACCCGAGCTAGTCGCAGATGTAGCAGCTGAGAGTGAGGAATAATAAGAACCTGAGGAGAATTTATTATAATAATTTTATGATCGAAATGTAGAATTGTAAAATCGTATTCATGAGTTAGAAGAGCAGGTTGAAGAACGGCAGGCGGTCGTGTAGCAAAAGGATGCAACAATTCAAGCTTATGTTACCCATAGTCATGATCATACCAAAAATCTACCCATCTTTACACTCAAGTCAAAGAGAAATATCATCATTAGGGTTATAAAAATGTTATATATGATAATAAAAATAATATAATCAACATATAGTTTTAATCTCAAGAGTAATATTCATAAATCAACTATAATTTGATCAGAAAAAGAAACCAATTTTTCTGTGAATAGTAACTCGTGAATAGTAACCCCGACATGAAAAAGATAAAAATTCTACAATAAAATTCATACCAATATTTCGATATAATGATATTGAAAGAATAACATTTCTTAAATTTATAAACAATTTATCTTAATTGTTTACACTTTACTAAATAATGCATTTAATCATTCTAAAATGCCAAACTCATAAGATTTCATCACCAATAACCAAAACCCTCATCAAAAATCTGCATATACCTCATATAGGATTCTCAAGCCATAAAATCCTATTTTCCAATTTTCTTACTTCACATAACATATTTAATTCATTTTCTCATAACTAGTCTATTTTCATGAAAAATACTAAATCAGTTCCAAAAATATTTTTTTCTAGGATTTAGCAGAATATAGTCCCATATTGAACATATATTTTTCTCAGAATTTTTAAAACTCATTTACTATTTTTCATATGGCCAAAATCGCCGAATATTTAGACATTTATCATAAATTATACTTTTATCCAAAAATTCTAAAATTCACAGAGTACACTGATATTATATAGATATACTTCCAATAAAAATTTCATCAATTTTGGAGTTAACCACAAGTAGTTATAAGCGGTTACTTTTAAAATAGTCTTTTCCCGTAAAATTCACAACTCTTAATCTATACAACCAAAAATAACCATTTTTGGACACAATCAATAAAACTCATCAAAATATCATTTCAAATTTTTTTTAGAATTTTTTGAAGTTCAAAAAAATTACGAAACTGAAAATCATAATAACCCTTAAAATCCCTTACTATCCCTTACCTCAAAAAATGCAGTATTTCTGACTGGAATGCAAAGCCAAAGGAAACTTGCACTGAATAGCAACTCTCAAAGTATCTAAATACTCACAAAATATGCTTCATAATATAGAGAGAGAAAGAGAGAAAGAGAAAAAGCTTATGTTTCTGGTGTGATTTTTAATTCTAACTTAGCCCTCTATTTATAAGAAAATGTTAGCACGCCGAAGCAGACTTAACCTGCAACCTGATGGCTTTACCTGCTACTATTTCCACCCACCACATTTGAATAAAAATCTCAGCATATTTTTTCACCAACCAAGAGTGGGGCCCACCAATTCTAGAAGTTTCCACCAAAAATGATAAATTCCGAAACTTCAACAATTTTTGAACCAGTCATCTCTTAAAATTTATAACAAATCATACGTTCATTTTTAACGGTTCAAAATTTGTGGACATATACTCAACTTATATATGTATAACATATCCAAATATTACCACGATCCAACGGTCGGATTAAAAATTATAACCCTCGCAAAATATCTCAAAAACACTGATTATCGGATTATAAATCCTTCGGACCAGTTTCATTCGAAAATTCACCATGAAATATCCACAAAGAATTTTTGGGTGATTCCAAATTCTACGGTTAGCTTACTTCCAGGGCTTTCTTTTGATATATGGCTCATCTCCTAACTCATTATACACAAAGAGTTATGGATTTTACAAAATCAAGTAACAAACTAATTTTTCTGAAAATCCCATATTTTGTTCTCCATTTCGATAAAATACCTCATCATTAATTCCTTCATTTATAACCACATAAATAAATCTATCATTTATATCCACATCAAATAAATATTTTCTTATCATATAAATTAATAATTATTTATTCATAAATAATATTACATAATCACAATTATGACAACCAGGCAATTTTCAGGAAAGAGGAGGCTTTCCGATAAGGATTTCTCCTTACTGGCGCGCAATTAGATGACCAAACCTCTCCTTAGACAGAACTTTCTAGACATTATCAATAATGCTATCTAATAATATTATTCTAAATAATATGAATTATTGATCTGATAATGGAGATGATGTGCAGTGACAATTATTGAGCAACAATAATATAAAATATCAATGCAGCAATTATTGAATAAATAAAATAAAATATTGAACAGTAATTACTGTAACAATTATTGAGTAGTGCCTTCTTACGTAAGGATCAATAATTCAAAAATACTATGTAAAACCGTGTGCTACTGTGCAAACACGCGTATTACTGTATTTTAACCACCGGATATTCCAACAGTGTTAACGGTAACAACTACGCCGTTATTTATAAAAATTTAATTTTGTCGTTATCTTCATCCGACAGTTATTCTGTTATGGGACCCACAAATGACTGCGCCGTCGTACGAATATTCCCGACAAAAAGAATATTCCACGACCAAACGAATATTCCCCGACAACAATGAATATTTTATAGCCACTTGCGTATTTTGTAAAATTTGTATATTTCACCCATAAATTTAATCTTTTATCAATTTAACCATTTACCGAATAATAATTATAAGAAAAATTGAATAATTTTATTTCATAAAATTCGGGGTCTTACAATCTCCCCTCCTTATGAAATTTCGTCCCCGAATTTTACGTACCTGGTATTTCGAAGAGTTGAGAATACCTTGCTTTCATTTCAGATTTCATCTTCCCTGTCATCATAATTTCTTCATTGCTCATCTCCTGTATTTCAAATATCATTATAGAACACAGCTTCAAAACAAGGGTTAATTAACAAATTAACATATCACATATTATCCCGATATTATGACTGACCAACAAATAAACTTAGATAGGACACACTAGCGAAGAATTTACTCATCTCTCCCCTCCTAGTTATATTCTCCGATCTTCACCAGATACCATATCCCTAAGCTCTGATACCAACTGTGACAACCCCAAAATAGGTCCATTCCATCCAACCTATTTTGAGTCGCCAAATACATGATACAGAAAATAACTACAACTTTATTACAACAATTGTCGTGCAAAATACAACAACACATATACTGTGAGTTTGGATACAAATATATACCAAATGTGACTCATATCCCAACTATGAACAGCACCTCACAATGACACCTTACATAAAGGTATAGTCAAAAACTGTTTTAGAAATTAGAATCTTTGGGAAGTGCTCAAAAAAACCTTTGTACATGGGAGGTCATGCTTCTAGGCTATGATAGATATCATATGGCCACAGAATTATCCTTGATTGACCCAAAAGACTCCAAAGAAAAACAAGAAATTTACTATCATATTCTTCCTAATGGTGAGTCTTCTCTTGACTTATCATTATCTCCACTGTCTCTAATTGAGAATTATACTTCAAACAAACACCAAGATTATATATGTAGTGCTCGTAAATATACTCAGCAAGTGGATGGGCACAATCCTGTCTTATGATGACACGAGGTTGTATGTCATTAGACATCTTGTATGATAGTGGCAAAACATCCTTCCAACGTTGGGTTCGCTTCATCCTAGATGATTCACCAAATATAACTACTAAATGATGACCACCGTTCTATTCCCCTGTTACTCCCGCTCGACCCAGCTATACTCTTATTACCTGAAAGGAATTGTGAAACAGAAGGGTGAGCACGACTAGCCCAGTAAAGAATATCATGACTAAAGATAAATAAGTTATCAATAGCCTTCAACAGAATTAAATCAGAGATTTAGAACATATGGTAGATGATAAAAATTTCAACCATAGTTGCAGCGGAACGAGCAATCCATTAGAAGAGTCAAATAGACCATAAAGTCTATTATCTTCTCCATGTTAAAAATCCACCAACAATATTTTATTCATGTAACATCACTCAACAGTTCCTTTCCACAATCATATGAATAACTCATAATCATAATTGTGATTATAAATTTTTCTTCGCACCCAGGACGAAGAATATTTTCATGACCTGTCTTTATCTGAAACATCAAAGATCATGGTTATACCAAATCACAGTTCCTGTTTATAATCATACTAACAATTTCATCTTTGCACTACGGGCCAAAGATATTCCTTAATAGACTATCTTTGCACTACAGGCCAAAGATATTCATCAACAATTCATCTTTGTACTACAGGCCAAAGATATTCCTCAACAGTTCATATTTGCACTACAGGCCAAATATATTCATCAACAATTTATCTTTGCACTACAGGCCAAAGATATTCCTCAACAGTTCATATTTTCACTACAAGCCAAATATATTAATATCTCAAAGAAATATATAATCATTTCAGAATTTATATAAACAATTATAACCATGTTGATCATTTCACCTTTGCACTTAAGTTAAAGATATTCAATTATAAATTCAATAGTCATGATCATACCAGTCAACAATTCAACTTTGCACTACTGGCCAAAGAGAACCCATAGTCATGATCATACCAAAAATCTACCCATCTTTACACTCAAGTCAAAGAGAAATATCATCCTTAGGGTTATAAAAATGTTATATATGATAATAAAAATAATATAATCAACATATAGTTTTAATCTCAAGAGTAATATTCATAAATCAACTATAATTTGATCAAAAAAAGAAACTAATTTTTCTGTGAATAGTAACTCGTGAATAGTAACTCGTGAATAGTAACTCATGAATAGTAACCCCGACATGAAAAAGGTAGAAATTTCACAATAAAATTCATACCAATATTTCGGTATAATGATATTGAAAGAATAACATTTCTTAAATTTATAAATAATTTATCTTAATTGTTTACACTTTACTAAATAATGCATTTAATCATTCTAAAATGTCAAACTCATAAGATTTCATCACCAATAACCAAAACCATCATAAAAAATCTGCATATACCTCATATCGGATTCTCAAGCCATAAAATCTTATTTTCTAATTTTCGTACTTCACATAACATATTTAATTCATTTTCTCATAACTAATCTATTTTCATGAAAAATACCAAATCAGTTCCAAAAATATTTTTTTCTGGGATTTAGCAGAATATAGTCCCATATTGAACATATATTTTTCTCAGAATTTTTAAAACTCATTTACTATTTTTCATATGGCCAAAATCGTCGAATATTTAGACATTTATCATAAATTGTACTTTTATCCAAAAATTCTGAAATTTACAGAGTACAGTGATATTATATAGATATACTTTCAATAAAAATTTCATCAATTTTTGAGTTAACCACAAGGAGTTATAAGCGGTTACTTTTAAAATAGTCTTTTCCCGTAAAATTCATAACTCTTAATCTATACATCCAAAAATCACCATTTTTGGACACAATCAATAAAACTCATCAAAATATCATTTCAAATTTTTCCAGAATTTTCTGAAATTCAGAAAAATTACGAAACTGAAAATCATAACAACCCTTAAAATCCCTTACTATCCCTCAGATCAAAATATGTGGTATTTCTGACTGGAATGCAAAGCCGAAGGAAACTTGCACTGAATAGCAACTCTCAAAGTATCTAAATAATCACAAAATATGCTTCACAATATAGAGAGAGAAAGAGAGACAGAGAGAAAGCTTATGTTTCTGGTGTGATTTTTAATTCTAACTTAGCTCTCTATTTATAGGAAAATGTTAGCACGCCGAAGCAGACTTAACCTGCAACCTGATGGCTTTACCTGCTACTATTTCCACCCACCACATTTGAATAAAAATCTCAGCACATTTTTTACCAACCAAGAGCGGGGCCCACCAATTCTAGAATTTTCCACCAAAATGATAAATTCTGAAACTTCAATAATTTCTGAACCAGTCATCTCTTAAAATTTATAACAAATCATACGTTCATTTTTAACGGTTCAAAATTTGTGGACATATACTCAACTTATATATGTATAATATATCCAAATATTACCACGATCCAACGGTCGGATTAAAAATTATAACCCTCGCAAAATATCTCAAAAACACTGATTATCGGATTATAAATCCTTCGGACCAGTTTCATTCGAAAATTCATCATGAAATATCCACAAAGAATTTTTGGGTGATTCCAAATTCTACGGTTAGCTTACTTCCAGGGTTTTCTTTTGATACATGGCTCATCTCCTAACTCATTATACACAAAGAGTTATGGATTTTACAAAATCAAGTAATAAACTAATTTTTCTGAAAATTCTATATTTTGTTCTCCATTTCGATAAAATACTGATAAAACACCTCATCATTAATTTCTTCATTTATCTTTGACTTGAGTGTAAAGATGGGTAGATTATTGGTATGATCATGACTATGAATTCTCTTTAGCCAGTAGTGCAAAGATGAATTGTTGACTGGTATGATCATGACCATTGAAGTTATAATTGAATATCTTTAGCTTAAGTGCAAAGGTGAATTGATCAACATGGTTATAATTATAGTTTATATAAATTCTGAAATGATTATGTGTTTCTTTGAGATATGAATATCTTTGGCCGTAGTGCAACGATGACCTGTTGTTGAATATCTTTGGTCCGTAGTACAAAGATGATATGTTGTTGAATATCTTTGGCCAGTAGTGCAAAGATAAAAAGTTGACGAATATCTTTGACTTGTAGTGCAAAGATGAATTTATTGATATGATTATGAACAGGAACTGTGATTTGGTATAACCATGATCTTTGATGTTTCAGGTAAAGACAGGTGATAAAAATTATCTTCGTCCTGGATGAGAAGAGGAATTTAGAACCACAATTATGATTATGAGTGATTCATATGATTGTGGACCAGAATTGTTGATTGATGTTACAGAGATAAAATATTGTTGGTGAATTTTTAACATGGAGAAGATAATAGACTTTATGGTCTATTTGACTCTTCTAATGGATTGCTCGTTCCGCTGCAACTATGGTTGAAAAATTTTATCATCTACCATATGTTCTAAATCTCTGATTTATTACTGTTGAAGGCTATTGGTAATTTATTTATCTTTAGTCATGATATTCTTTACTGGGCTAGTTGAGCTCACCTTTTTACTTCACAATTCCTTTCAGGTAATAAGAGTGTAGCTGGGTCGAGCGGGGGTAACAGGGGAATAGAACGGTGGTCTCTTGCGGTGGAAGTTCTTCCTAAACAGTATAAAAAAGTGTGTTGTATTTTATACATCATTTAGTAGTTATATTTGGTGAATCGAATAGGGTGAGGTGAACCCAACTTTGGAAAGGTGTTTTGCCGCTATCATACAAGATGTCTAATGACATACAACCTCGTGTTATCATAAGACAGGGTTGTGCACATCCACTTGCTGAGTATATCTATGAGTACTACCTATATAATTTTGGAGTTTATTTAAAATATAATTTTCAACTGGAGACAGTGGAGATAGTTATATGTCAAGAGCAGACTCACAATTGGAAAGAGAATGATAGTAATCTTCTCGTCTTTCTTTGGGGTCTATTGGGTCAACCAAGGATAATTCTGTGGACATATGATATCTATCATAACCTAGACGCATGGCCTCCCATGTACGAAGATTTCCTTGAGCACTTCCCAAAGATTTTAATTTCTAAAACAGTTTTTGACTGTACCTTTATGTAAGGAGTCATTGTGACGTGCTACCCAAGTTGGTGTCAAGAGTCACAATTGGTATATATATTTGTATCAAAACTCACAACATATGAGTTGTTGTATTTTGAACGACAATTATTGTAATAAAGTTGTAGTTATTTTTTGTACCATGTATTTGGCGACTCATAATAGGTTGGATGGAATGGACCTATTTTGGGGTTGTCACAAGGAGATTGGATACTGAAATAGTGTAGTAACAGAATATTATTCTTCTTTCTCTTTGATTATCTCTCTATAGAATTCTCTTGTGAGTCGTAGTAAATTGGTGAGAATGAAAGAATAAATAAGCTTCTATTTATAGAAGATTTCTAGCTTAGCCTTTGCAATGTGAAGAGGCAAGTGGCTTGATTACTGGTGATGTGAAAGAAAAGTGGTTTGATGTCTGTAATATGAAACAACAAGTGGTTCGACGCCTGTAATATGAAACGATAAGTGGTTCGACGTCTGTAATATGAAACGACAAGTGGTTCGACGACGCATGTAATATAAAACGAAAAGTGGTTTGACGTCTGGTAAATGCAATTACTATTGGCGAAAGTGACTCTTAGATGATGACATATGGGCCCCCATATAATAAACCAAATTTACCACAAACGTCTCATAACAGACTTCTTATTTATATCAAATATTGAATAAATATTACCACAAATTATTTTATCTTTAATCAACACATTTTTAATCTTCCAACAATTATTCATCATTAATATTATAACTCACAATATTTAACGACCATATCATTACCAGGAAAGAGGGGGCTTTCCGATAAGAATTTCTCCCTATTGACGCGCAATTAGGTGACCAAACATCTCCTCGACAGAACCTTATAGATATCGTCAATATTACAAATAATAAAATGAATAACTTTGTCGTCTCAATTGTTGATTTAATAATATAAAATATTATACAGATGATACTGTGACAATAATTGAATCAATAATATGAGATACTATGCAGTAATTACTGTAGCAATAATTGAACAAAACTGAGTGACTTCTCACGTAAGCATCAATAATCAATACCGTGTGCTACTTTGCAACCACGCGTATTACTGTACTTTTCATCATATGGTATTTCAACAATTAACGGTAAAACTTCCTTCGTTACTTTTATAAAAATATATTTCTGTCGTTTTCTAACTCCAACAATAATTCCGCTGTGGGGATCACCAATGATTGTGCCGTCGTACGAATATTCCATGTTAAAACGAATATTCCCCGACTAATCGAATATAATATAAGAACTTGCGTACTTTGTAAAATTTATAAATATTACCTACAACTATAACATTATATTAAATTCATTCCTTAATATTCAAAAATTATATTTATAAAAAATTCATCTTTATTCATAAAAGTTGGGGTCTTACAGATATAATGTTATATTTGTGGGTAATATTTATAAATTTTACAAAGTAAGCAAGTTGTTATAAAATATTCGATTGGTCGAAAAATATTCGTTTTAGCAGAGAATATTCGTACGGCGGCACAATCATTGGTGGACCCCACAACGAAATTATTGTCGGAGTTAGAAAACGATAAAAACATCTCTTTATAAAAATAACGGCGAAAGTTTTACCGTTAACCCGGTGATAAAAGTACAGTAATACGCGTTGTTACATAGTAACACACGGTATTGATTATTGATGCTTACGTGAGAAGTTAATCAATTATACTCAATTATTGCTACATTAATTGCTGCATAGTATCTCACGTTATTGATTCAATTATTGTCACAATATTTTATATTATTAAATTAATAATTGATATGACAAGTTATTCATATTATTATTTTTATTATTGACAATGTTTAGAAAGTTATGTCGAGAAAATAAGTTTTGGTCACCTAATTGCGCGTCAATATGGCGAAATTCTTATCAGAAATCCCTCTTTTTTCTGGGAATGATCTGATTGTTAATATTGTAAGTTATATTATTGATGAATAAATATTGTTAAAAATATTGAGGGAATTTTTATGAAGTATTTGTTGTAAATTTTGCTTATTATATGTACCTCACTTGCTCATTTTTTAAAATAATTGGTGGAAAGTTATAATGTATATATATATATATATATATATATATATATATATATATACGTATTATATATATACATATATATATATATATATTTATTTTTTATAAGTTTTATTTTTATGAAAAATAGAATATATTATATTTTATTATGCATAGTATCTGCATAGTGTTTGCATAGTAAAATCAAAATTATTTTTCAGCTGAAGAAGCGCCCGTGAATTCCTATTATTGTGCATCTCTTATTTTTCTTTTCAAATAGTATCCTGCCATTCTCCTATAAATAGAATGCTTAATTTAGAATTGAAAATCACACCAGAATAAGAAAAAATTTCTTCTATAATCTTGTGCATATTTCTTTAGAGTTTAAGAAAGTTTTGAGCGTAAAAAAACAATATAAATTTTATTCAAGAATATCCCCGCCCTACCAGTCAGAAGTATTTTTTTTTAAGGTAAGAGATATTATTTTTGTTCAGTATTCGTAAGAAATAATATTTTCTTCCATATTTCGTTTCAGATTCTGAATTCTACAATCATTTTGTTAAAGTATGACTTCGATACTCATTCAAATTAGTAAAATATCCTTGAAATTTGCGCTTCATCTAGAATCTTTTAACGAATATATTATTCTAAGCATTCTTAATAATTTTTTATCTTTTCATGCTGGGGTACTATTCACAGAGTACTATTCTCGAAGTACTATTCACGGGATACTATTCACCCGAGGTACTATTGATGATAAAAATTGATTTCTTTTTCGTCCAAATTATTTTTGATATAATATTATTCTTGAATTTTACTCTACAAAGCAGTATCATGTTGACAATTTGGACATTATTGAATTATGGATAAATTAAATTATAAAATTTTTAAAATTTATCATTGCTCTCATTTAATTGAATTATTATATCATTGTCATCATCCTCATGATTATGATGTGATATAAGTCATCTTTGACTCGTAGTGCATAGATGGACTGTTGATTGGTATGATTATGACTAGAGATCATTCGGTATAATCATGATCTGTAATGTTACAAATGATGTGGTAAAAGTCTTCATTGGCCCGTAGTGCATCGATGGATAGTTGTTGGCATAATCATGACCATGGATATCCTTGCCCTGTAGTGCATGGATAATTCGTGGATGTGATACTAATGAATATCCTTGATCCGTAGTGCGTGGATAATTTAATGATGTGAATTATTTATTGAGCTAAGTCTCAGCGATAAAATTGATGAAAAACTTTTTAAATTATAAAAGATAATGTATATCATGTTCCACTTGACTCTTCTAATGGATTGTTTGTTCTGCTGCAGTTAAACTTGTTATTTATTGTATTCTATCAGTTTAACACTGTTGAAGGCTAACGATAATTTATTATGCATCATCTTAGTTATAATATTTCTTATTGGGCTAGTTGAACTCACCCTTTTGCTTTCATTATTCTCTTTAGGAAATGAGAACGTAGTCGGAACTAGTCGGGGAATGGAGTGACGGTCCGAGATGGTGGCTATAGTAGTCTTCACTATTTTATAAAATAGTGTGATAATAATTGTAATGAGAACTCCATTTGAGTTTGGATACTGTCTGCTAGACAATATTTGTGTAAAAATTCTCAGTTATGTTTTTGTCGTATTGTATAAGAAAGTTTGTATTTAAATTATGTACCATATATTTGACGACTCAGAATGAGTGATGTATACTTATTTTGAGGACGTCACAATTATTTTCATAAATGCTTTTATTTTAATTTGTTTAGATAGAATGGAACATATTAAATTTAAAAAAATAAAAAGTTAAATTGCACACAAACTCAAGGGGAAGAATTATGGGAAAAAAGAAAACACCCAAAAAAAAATGGGAAAGGTATATGATGGATAAATAATGGTGGTGCATGAGTGTAGATTGAGCGGAATCTTCATTTTAGCACCGAGGTGGAGAAAGGCCCTTAATTTGGTAAATCTTGCTAAATAAACCCCATAGTCTTTCCTATTTCTCTCTTCTTCCGATCTAAGAAAACATCAGTCCCAGCTGTACCAACAAACCCTCTTTCTCTCTCCAAAATCCTGTCTGCAAGTGACGACAGATCTTCAAAACCATCCAATTTCACTCCTTTAATAGTCCTCTCAACACAATACATATACATATATACAAGTACACATTTATATATAATATAAAGAAGAGACGATCCGAGCTAGTGCTTTAGACAGTGATAACGTGCATAGAAAGTTGAATTTGTGGGGAAATTAGGGTTTTTGAAGTGATGGCATCGGAGGTGTCCCATCACAGCTGGAGAGATTCGTACAGGGGAATGTCCTCTGATAATATCAAGGGTTTAGTATTAGCATTGTCTTCAAGCATATTCATTGGTGCTAGCTTCATTGTTAAGAAAAAGGGTTTAAAGAGAGCCGGTGCTTCTGGAGTTAGAGCAGGTATATAGATATGTTTGACTCATTTTGACTTGGATACATGTGATATTTGAAATTGTGGGTGCAGTGCAAATGTAGTTGTTTTTGACGTCTGTTCAATTTGATATGATTGTATTTAGTTTTTGAAATCTATTGATTTGTTTTGATACCTGAATTTAATGTACTTGTGATGCTGTAACTCATTTTGGCATCGAAATTCAGACACAGTCACACATTTATGGCATCATATAAATGTGATTTTCCGATTACCCAGTCTTTCACTAGCCTACTATGCTTGAATTTTAATGTGTTTTGTGATGGGTTTGACGGGCAATCTTTGTTTGTATACGGAGCTAATGAGCGGCTGATTTCTGTTTCTGTGGTATTTGGAAAGAGAGTGAATTATGTGATAAAGACGAATAATTTAGAGCCACTTTAGGAAAAATTAGCTTGATACAGTGGCCAGATCACCGTATGGAAACTTTATCCTCATCACGTTATTGTTTACTTGGACAATTTATTAAGAAATTTTAGTCAACATTGACTTGCTTTCAGCAAATGTTTCTGCAACATCTTTATAGCTTAAGTTTTTTTCTCCAATTTGTTAAATCTTCATTCACACATTTTGCTTCGGTTACTCATCCAGTTTACCTGCCTGACTTGTTGTGTGTGTGATTTTATGCATTTTTTGTATTCTTCTATTGCTTGATTCCTTTGAAGATGTGGAGTTATTTGTGTTTCCTTCTTCTATTGAGAACTTCCTTATTAATATTATTCAGGTATTTAGTAATTAGCATCATGGACAGATTTCATGTAAGTGTACTACTTCTGCTATTTCTGGGGTATTAGGATAAATTGAAATTCCCCTACTTTAGGGATTAAGTGCTACCTTTTCATATTTTGCGGGAGAGAATGATCTTTCTAGTTTATTGTGGTTTTCACAATGGGCGACTTTTTGAGACACTTCTTTCCATCAGAATAGGACGTTTATTCCTTTCTACTGACCACCCCCCTTTCTTTTGTTCTGTTGTTCATTTTCTTCATTTTTGTTTGTAGTTGGAGGATTCACTGTCCTCTTTCTTTGTAACTTTTTCTTCCTTTATCTAAAAAGAATCATATCTCATTGAGGGAGAAATAATACTACAACTTTGGGTGCAGTTGCACCTATAGAATGAAAGGAAACACGACTCGCTTTTGGATTATGAAAATTTAGGTTATTTTACTAAAAATGCTCCTTGTTATTGAAAATTTTATTTCACTAGAAGAGAAAGCACTAAGATCCAGGACAAACCTTCATCATTGCAACTGTTTTAAGTTCTCTACCTACTCACCAAGCATTAGTTCCAAAAGTGTCGCTGATGGAATCCATTGCTCTATAGTATTCAAGATTAACATGATTCATTTTCATTTAATCATGTTTATCCCAGAGATCAACATATTCATCTCTGGTTTTCTATATTATGATACCAAGTTCGAACAACATTCTGCTAAAATAGCGACAATTTTTACTGACTAGTTTATCGCTCCAAATTATGTCATACCTTGAGAGGCTCAATATAGCCCTTTCTAGCTTTCATTGCATCATCCAATGCAGTTCTGCAATTAATCTTTCTAATGTTGTTGCAAAAGTTAGGCTGTTAGGGGCGCCATCAAACAATACATGTCCACATAATTCAATGACATCAGTTATCAGTTTAATTTATCCACTCATAAGAAAATTATTGAACTGAATATCAATGCGATATGGGTACTTGTTTACCTTGCGCAGAATGATTTAAACTCGGACACTATTATGATTATCTAATTATAACCTTTCTCAGTCTGTATGCTTTGACGTATTGCTTAAAAACTTTATTAATTTTTGTCACTTTCGTTTCTTTATGGCTGCAACCATTACTTTCTGGTTACAGCTGTGTTACAGTCTAATTTGAAACATATTTGTTGACTCTTTTTTTTCTCCCAGGAGTTGGAGGATATTCATACTTATACGAGCCACTATGGTGGGTGGGTATGATAACAAGTGAGTTCATATACATCTGTTTGTTTTGAAATAGACTGCTTAGATCAACTACAAATGTTTTGACAGAAGTTAGTTTGCACTTTGCATGATCTATATAAGGATATGCAGTAAAAATCTGTTCCCAGTCAGAGTTGAGAAGCTGAGATGCTTTATCAAACTTCTTTGTGCTTCATTTTATTAGTATAGAGTTTTTGTCACTCTTAACAGATATCATTCACGCTGTACTATTATTCTGTTTGTTTAGTAGCATCAGTTAGAACTACAAATCTACATTTAATGGATGGATTTTTTGGTTGCGTTTTGGTGGTCGTGCTTATAAAATTATAAACATAAGCTCATAAGCTAGGATTCAATTACACAACTTTTCAATTTTTTTTTAAAATTATTGTAATAAAGTACATTTAATAAGAGCACCATAACTGTTATGAGTCCAGATGCAAGGAATAAGTATAGGCATTAAAAACTGAGTGGGTAATTCTGAGGGATGACGGATCCAAAGCTATCAAGATTACTGATCTGAGTGTCAAACAGTACTAATGAGAATTTGATTCTAGTAACTTAACTTACCACTCAATAACCAGTGGAATAAAACCTGACCTATCAAAAGCAAAAGAAGAAAAAGATAAATTTAATAGAATAAAGCCTCAACCAAAACAAATAGGATTCTCTAGTTGGGACCAATTTCTGGTGGCTCAATGTATTGGGTCAAGAAACTAATAGGAAGAAGGGGATGGTTTGTCTAAGTATCAATTGTTAGAAGTTGGATTGAATGCAGAACTTTAGTTTTATTTCTTAAGTATGCATTTGCTGAATTCTTCCTAATTAAAACTGCAAACAACCTATTACACGCATAAAATCAAAAACATTTCAAGATTCGGAAAATCTATTTAAAGAAAAATATTGGAGCTGAAAGGCGTTGTACATGAAATCACTAAAAGATCACTAAAAGTTTCTGTCATGTCATATGGCTAGGAGCCTAGAATACACCATTGGATGTAATATGACATTTGAACTATTTTCTGACCTCTCTACAACCCCATTCTTCAAATTATATTTCTTCTCCCAGGAGGTGAAAACATACTATTGGCTTTTCATTTATTGCCTCCTGTTATAGTGAGAAATATATGAGAAGGCATTAACTTGTCCATACCAAAGAGCTTCAAAGACACTATCTGAAGAATTGGGGTTCTATCAATAATAGAAAAAGAGAGAGAATTGGGGTTTGAGATGTTATTTTTATTCACAAGAACTAAGCTAAAATAGTCCTTATTCTACTTCTTTTTGTTGCTTCTAGTTACTATTGTTATTTCATTATCCATTTCCTTCCTCAATATTACATCAGCTAAAGATTTCTGTAACAAGTACTGATTTCCTCTTCTTCTTTTTTTTTTTAATTAATTAATTTATTTATTCCTGCTTATTTCCTTGTGAATTGTCCAATCACTTGTTAGCGGTGTGATTCTCCCTTGGATTCTGGATTCTAATTGGTCTTTGCTATTATAACAGTGGTTGTTGGAGAAGTTGCTAATTTCGCAGCTTATGCATTTGCACCAGCTATTCTGGTCACTCCTCTTGGCGCACTCAGCATTATTATCAGGCATGAAATAAAATCAGAAGCCCATTTAAATTAAAATGTTTGTTGTTTTCTGCTAATTACCTTTTCAAACTGCAGTGCTGTGCTTGCACATATAATTTTGCGAGAGAAGCTACATATTTTTGGAATTCTTGGTTGTGTTTTGTGTGTTGTGGGGTCAACCACCATTGTTCTGCATGCTCCTCAAGAACGTGAAATTGAGTCGGTGAAAGAAGTGTGGGATCTTGCTACAGAGCCAGGTATTTAGTTTTCTTGTATTAGTGACCAACGATTCATGAAATGCTCTATCTGTTATCATTATATACTATGGCTAGTAATATATACTACTTTAACTTTTTCATGTGTCCCACTCAGTTTGACGACCATACATCATTACATCTATTTTGCAGGTTTTCTCTTGTATGCTGCACTGGTGATGACTGCTGTTTTCGTAATTATATTCCACTACATTCCACAGTATGGCCAGACGCATATAATGTGCTATATTGGAGTTTGTTCACTAGTTGGTTCTTTATCGGTATGTAATGGTATTTGATTAGTCTCTTAATTTGTTTTATTTACAATTTTGACTTGCAATAGAACACTTCACTAGTTGGTTACTCTAACTGTCTGACAGGTCATGAGTGTCAAAGCAATTGGAATTGCTTTGAAGCTAACATTATCGGGAATGAATCAGCTAATCTATCCTCAAACATGGGCCTTTACGTTGGTGGTTCTCTTTTGTGTGCTCACGCAAATGAATTATTTAAACAAGGTAGCGACTTTTCCTTTTCTTCCTTCTTGATCTTTTGACGTCTACATGATAAATCGTTTTTAACTTCAAAACCTGTAAGTTCTGGTGGTAGCTGTTTTCAAAACAAATAGGTCCTTTTCTTTAGATAAAACTCATAAAATAAGAATTATATTAGTGGAAAGAGAAAAAAGAGTGGACTAGAGGTATGTCCATCCGTGATTGAGAATGCACTTCTTAAAGTCCACGATTTTAATTGAAGTTTGACTTTAGCACTTAAAATATAATGAGATGACTCTCATTTTGGGACAGATGTAGATAAAGCTCTCTTCCCGAAATAACATAAATATTAATTGTCTAGCTAAAAATGAGATTTTGAGTACGAGATCAGTAAGGGATGTTGCATTTGCTTGTACAATCTAGTATGCAATAATATCTTGATCTTGATGCACGTATAGAAGATTCAAGAGAGAGAGATGAGATTTCTCTTGACCTCAATGTGGGTCCACTTGGGACCTGCATACTTTTAGCAATAGCCAACTTTCACGCTTATTTTCAAGTTATTATTATCATTGTTGTTGTTATTATTATTATTTATTTAATTTTTTACATTTTTTTTAAAGTTTGTATGCTACTGGCCTTTTGTATTTGTTCTGACTTGTTAAAAATAGGATTTCTGCCGTCTTACTTTAGCGTTTAAGGGTGTTTTACTCAGTTACTCGTGACTGATGGATTTTTGATTTTGTCAGTAGTGGATTATTTGGTCTATCTTTCTCGTTAGCGAGTAAGCATTACTTCTCTTGCTGAAGTCTATATTTACAGCTTCGAAGAACTTTTAAGATTGTGTAATAATTATCGCATATAAAGCCCTCTCTACTTATCTGTAGTTGTCTTTTAACCTTTTTAAGAGGTCCAAGTATAACTGTTTCTTTTACACAAGTATTTTAAACTTGAAGTTTGGCTTCTACTTGCAATTGCAGTGATTTTGTCTCAGGAGAAAATGATCCTAGCTTATGTATTCATATAGCTTGTGTGCATGAGTATGATTATC
Organism: Panax notoginseng; assembly: GCA_016801055.1. Taxonomy (NCBI): domain Eukaryota; kingdom Viridiplantae; phylum Streptophyta; class Magnoliopsida; order Apiales; family Araliaceae; genus Panax; species Panax notoginseng. The sequence goes on along the minus strand of CM029017.1, from coordinate 14,154,700 downwards.
TTTACAGAAATTGGGTCGCTTCTTCCCCGTGTTGTTATACTTCTGAATTTCAATTATATTTTATTGGTCCTTCTAAATCATACTTATAGTTCAATTGATTGAACTCTTGAATGCAGGCCCTTGACACATTCAATACAGCTGTTGTTTCCCCCATATACTATGTTATGTTTACGTCTTTAACTATTTTGGCAAGCGTGATCATGTTCAAGGTAACCATTGATAAGAAGCATTGAAACTCATGTTTGATTGATATAAATATTAATCGTTAATCATATCATTCTGTAAGTACCATCAGATGCATCTCATTAGAAGCATTTGTGTTTTCTGTTTTCGAAAATTTCTGTTCACCTCCCTCCAAAACAAATATATTCATGTTGCTAGGCTGCTAGCTGTCTACATGACTTCATGTTGCTGCCAATAGATATTTCAGACAGGAACCTTGATTTCTATGTTATCTATGCATATAGTAAGAATGTTTTTCAACCACATGCTCAGGTTCGCATTCAAATCCCACCAACTCTTAAGTGACGGAACAAACTTTTGTAAGAAAAAAAGAAAAGTTAATTGACTCTAGATGAAGAGGTGATTGAAAAAAGAACACGTAATTGACTTTTGAGAATATTGTTGGCATGGAATTTTGAAGGTATGTGTCAGTTTATATGTTGTGATGAAAAGGAGAGCACTTGCAAAAAGAAAATCAAGTAATCAACTATTTGAGTCCCATTGAGGCATTGAGATTATTCTCAAGCATGGTTGTCGAAAAATCAAGTAATCAACTATTGTCCCATCGAGGCATTGAGACTATTCTCAAGCATGGTTGTCAAGGTGGCCTAGCGTCCAAGCGGCTGGCTATTGGCAAGGCAAGGCAACAACTTGGTGGAAGTATCAAAAGCTAGCGCCTTGGCCAGAAAGGCATCCCCTTGGGTCGCCTAGGGGACACCTTGGAAAATTTTCTGTCAAGGCATACGCCGTAGACTGCCAAGTGCTGATACTGCGAGTCTCTGCGACATTCGTGAGGTACTACCCAAATCTGCCTAGTGCATACCAAAGGGATAAAGAGACAAAGGAAATGAGTTGAGAAGAAAGCGAAACAAAATTGAAAAAGAAAAGAAAGGAGAACAACTTTGTAAACTCATTGCCACTGATCTGTGTTTGATTTATAAGAGGAACTATAGCGAGGTAACCAACATGGTCAGATAAATATCTCCTGTGAAACTGCAAGTAGCTCACCCTAGATTGTTTACTTTTTGGATCTAACCCTATTCTTTCATTAGTTACAATTTCAGCCCCTGAACTCTGAGTAGTTTTCTTAGTTCCTGTACAAAAAAAAGAGTCTATATATAAAAAAAGAGTATATTATAGATTGTTTTGCTTTATATTATTGTTTTGTTTGGATAAATGTAAGATAAAATATTAAAATTGGCTTAAAATAAAAAATTCCGCCTAGGCCCTGCCTAGGCCCCCTAGGCGCTAGGCCCCCCTCGGCCGCCCGCCTAGCGCCTTTTAGAACATTGTTATTTAGGCTTTAATGCATATAACTTTTCTTTGGTTAATTATTTTGAAGTACAGTATGTGTGTATATATACTGTACATTTATAAATTGTGGATTGTAATTTGTAAATGTCGTATCGCCTTATGCACACCTAGAAGGGGGCCTTATTCCTTAGGAGCTTAGGCTCCTCCACCTCACACCTTGACAATTCTCAAGTCAGGTTATATTTGTATATTCCATTAAGGGCCTGTTATGGTCTATCAGGCATTGCATGATCGGTCAGGTATTGTGTATTAAGAATCAATAAGACACATTGAGAGGTTACATAACAAACTAAAGGTGGGTGGAGCATTATTCGATTTCATGCATGATATATTTAACCTTCTGGACATTTGTATTGCACATTTTGAATGGATCACATGTACAAACCATCCTCGACGTTTATGTGATTTTTTATTGTTAAAATAAAATCAGTTTAAATGTAGTATGCGATTAATGTTTGTTTATTTGTTTTGATTTTAACTTTTTTTTTATATGAATTCTGGGAAAAAAAACCAGGATTGGGATAGGCAAAGTCCTACTCAGATTGTTACAGAAATGTGTGGGTTTGTGACAATCCTTTCTGGAACCTTTCTACTTCACAGAACGAAGGACATGGTTGATGGTATGGTTCTGTACTTTTTCTTTTAGTCATGTGGTCCGAGAGAGAGTTGGTCTTCATTGGTTCTGTACTTTTTCTTTTAGTCATGTGGTCCAAGAGGGACTTAGTCTCCATTGGTGTATGGTCTTGGGTCTCTCATGGACATTTAATTTGGCAGATTTTTGACGTGGTTTCAAATTGTTATTTATTAGGTATGAAGTACATTGTTAGTACTCTGATGGTTCTACTTATTGAAATACAGGTCCGACGCCTCTGCAAGTACGTCTTCAAAAGCACACAGATGTGGAGGATGGTTTTGGTCACGAAGGCATTCCTCTTAGAAGGCAAGAATCAACGAGATCGACCTGATGCTTTCTTTTGTCCATTGCCAGAACTCGTATGGCAAAAGACCACACCAGTGTCGATTGTATTTTATTATGCTTTGAATCTTGCATCATGCTTTTTCTGACACGGTGGTGGTGCGGCGACGGGTAACTTTTTCTTCTTTTTCCTAGGAACAGATTCTTTTTTATTAAGATTGTAACCTTTGCAGATGCCTTCTCCGCCTTCATACAATGGAGAATTGCCAAATGTAATTCCAAAAAATGTTGATTATACAAAATGTATCTTTTTCTTTGCAGTTTGCAAACAGAGCGTTCACAACCTTCTTTTTATCTAACTGTGAGCTTTAGTGTTGGGAGTTGCCTACTACACAACACTATTGCAAAATACGCCTATGATGATATAATTCTCTCTCCCTCTCTCCCTCGTGGTGAGAGCAAAAAGGATGGGGGAGGAGAGAGAGTTACCAATGTCATTAAGATGGCAATCATCTGACCTGAAAGCTGTGAAATTATCGTTTTATCAACAGCTTGAACCAATGGTGATGAAGATACTCTGTCAGATGCTGTTTTTATTGCAGTAAAAGAGTAAATATCATGTTAATTTTGTTCAAAGTTGAACTTTACAAAGTTTATCCAGCTTATTTGAACAGAGCCTCGTAGATCTGCATTTTCAAGGTTCACATTATCTTGTCCAAAAGTATACCAAACCTCTTTAATTCCTCTCAGTTTCTTTCTTACCCCCCAAATATTTCTAATACATTACAGCAAAGAATGAACTTCCCAAAGTTGATGCACTTGCTACAATACACCGAATGATACAAGTCTTATATGTAGGAACCACAAACTCTCTAGTTATCTTCTTAGTTTCCTGAAAAACATAGGGGACAAAATCCTGAAGAAAGAAATACATCCAGTCAGAGTCAGGGGCTCCTACTTGTGTTGCTGTAGAAGACCAGATACAGAGGCGCAGTGGGTTGACTTATACTTGCACTGCTCGCAGCACGATTGTAGCAACTCAATGACTTTGACACACCTACAATATTTGCAACATGCTCATCAATAAGATACATAAGTTGATAACTTATACCTTTTAAAAGATCATAGCTGTGATATGTACTACTAAGAACTCAAAAGTGACAAGTGACTATAATTTAAGCTTTGGTATCATTTGGTTCTTCTAGAGGAAGATGGACAATTCTTAGAACTAAGGTACAAGTTATTGTGCTCAAATTACAAGAAATTTTGACATATATCAAAAGCTACAAACTCATGGTGGTCCGCACTAGCCAATGCTCAAACTTCATCTCTCCTTATACCCCAGGCACTAGCCAACAATAACTCACTATCTGAATGGTCCCCCTAGCAGATAGGTAATGACAAACTCTCGCAACATTTTTTTTCCACAAGCTCTATTGAAACAAATAACGAGATGGGCACATGTTGATGGCAGCCTGAACAAATGCACGGCATAGTGTTTTACAAGAAAGCGTGTAATCCACAAGCACCACAAAGGCAGAAGGTAATAATTTTTATGGCTAACTAGGAAACGAGGTGATACTGTTCTAGATGAGGTCACATGTAGATTATGCAGTTTTGAAGGAATTTTGAGAGGGTCACAACTCTCTAAAAATCTGAAATCAACTTGTAATCAAGAAAGATAGAATGTTAATTTATTTTATGGAGAAAAGTTCATAATATTACAACAAGGTCCAACAGAGGTCGCATAAACTTGGTGCACATCCTCTAGGATAATAATCAACTCCACACAAAAATGATTTTACACGACACCGTCATTGTAACTTTTAGCTGATGTAGTACCTAAGAACATGGGAAAATCAAAGAACGGCTATTATATCTACATCCAATGTGAAACTCCAGAGGATGGATTCTACACTCAATTTCTAGATCTTGAGATTCTTTTAAAACAAAATGAATCATGAATGGACATCTATTTTCCATCTTCACAGCACATGATACTCTTGGCAAAGCTGACCGAAAGAAGTTAATGTGAAAAGAAAGATGAAAAATCTGTCCAAATGAGAGGAGCTGGCTGGTAACAAGGTACTTGTAAAGCAGAATAAGACACTAGCCAGATAAGTATCTAAACCAGATAACAAGAACGGTCCAAGGCTATAAATTGATTAGGGTCTAAGTTTCTTCGCCATATATTGTGCTTTATTTCAACTTCAACTCCCATTAATTTTAACCGAAAATCTCCCATATATATTTTTATTTTTGTTTGCTAAATGAATATGTCCAATAATGAGGCATTATAAATGATTAATAAAAACCATTGATTCAACTGAGATTATTGATACTTAAGAACGGAAACCTTCAAACCCTAGTTTATTTTGATTATGCGTTCACCAAGCAGATGAAAATGAAATAACGATGATAATAATAATAATAATAATGAGAAAGAGGAAAAAGTGTACTTTTGAGGCAGGAAGTTGTTCTTGGAGAGGCAGGCTTGGATGTCGCACGCCTCCTGCTTGCACGGTTCTTTGCTCTGCTGCCGCTTCGCCATTTTGATCTCTCTCTCTCCCTCCCAATTGCCCTTTGATCAAGCGGGCCGCAAGTAGACTCGGTATTTTATTCATTCCAACATATATATATATATAGGTTAGTGTTTTTCTTACCTTTTTTTTCTTCTTTAAAATTCTGTTATTTTCCAACAGGTTTTTTATGTTTTAATTTTCAAATTATGAATTCTTATTTGTTTAATGTTTTTATAAAATTTACAAGTAAATACATTTTTTTATTGTGGGGAGTTTGACTTTGTTCTAACTACAACAAACAGGCTCAGACAACAGATTCTCAAAGAATTAAGAAGAAAGAGGGAGAGGGAGGGTTGATCCTCCCTCCCCATTTTATGGTATTTAAAATTATCTATTTCTTCACGTTTCAACACATTTTAAATTTAAACAATGAAACGGCATTTATTTGAAATGGAGAGGATCCTTCTTGTCCGAGAGGGCGGCTACAGGAATAGGAAGGTTGTGGTAACAATTTCTTAAACTTTAAAGACATGATTCTACGGAAAACTCTGTCCTCGTCCACTCCTACATACCAAATAATTTAATTATAAAAATATTATTTTGTATCATAGATTTATCTATTTCTTTTATTCGTAAAAGGGAAAACAATTAATTGCAATGTTTGATGCGGAAGGAATATACGGAGAGTTGGTAAATAAATATTCTTTAAGAGTTATGATTTGGATGAGCTTGGAATTTCTGAAGAAGGAACCTTTCTTTTTTCAACTGTCTTTTTATGCTTTGGCGTTTGTCAAACAGCCAACCGTGTTTGTGTTTGAGAGAGGAAAATGGTATCCAAAGTTATCAAGACTTGAATTACATTTTTATAACTACCGATGCTCACTTGGTCCATTAATATTTTTATTATTGTTATTGTGATGGTGTGGTGAATTATGATAATTGTTATTGATGATTGTAAGTTTTGTAGATAAGTTTAGATTTTTCTGAATATCTATTTTTAAAGAAAAATTAATTATTGTGGTAGTTTGGTAAATTATGATAATTGTTATGTCTGATCGTAAGTTATTTTAGGTTGCAAAGGGTCTTTATGTAATATAATATTTTTTAAATTTGAATCTAATTTTTCGTTATTATTATTAGTAGTATAATTATAATAATAATAATAATTATTATTTTTTTGAATTAAAATTAGATTGAATCTGAACCGTTCTTGTGCTTTCTCGCCCAAATCAATTATAATGAATCTGAATCTTTATTAAATAGATTATTATTATTATTATTATTATTATTATTATTATTTGTTTGTGTGTGTGAAAAAGAGAGGAGAGATAAAGATTTTGTGTGTGAACATGAGAGAGAGTAGGGTGTAGGAGTAATTTTGATTTGTGCATGAAGAAATACGAGTCTTTAGATTAAGTTGAAAGAATTAAGTTAGAATGAATCTGAACCGTCCTTGTGCTTTGTTAAATGAAAGATTCAAAATAGGTTCTGTTTTATTATATAGATTATTATAATAATAATAATAATAATAATAATAATAATAATAATAATAATTATAATTAGTATTATTAGTAGTAGTATTATAATTATAATAATAATTTTTATTTTGAATTAAAATTAGAATTAATCTGAACCGTACTTGTACTTTCTCGTCCAAATTAATTAAAATGAATCTGAATATTTATTAATTAAGAATATGAATAATTATTATAATAATTATTATTATTATCACTACAATTATTATTATTACTATTACTATTACTAATAATAATTATTATAATAATAATTATTATTACTGTTATTATTAGTAGTAGTACTATTAAAATAAGCATAATTCTTCTTATTAGTACTATTATTATAATAATAATTATTATTATTTGTTTGTGTGTGTGAATAAGAGAGGAGGGAGAAAGATTTTGTGTGTGAACATAAGAGAGGTTAGGGTGTAGGGGTGAATTTGATTTGGGCATGAAGAAATATGAGCCTTTAGATTAAGTTGGAAAAATTAAGTTAGAATGAATCTAAACCGTTCTTGTGTTTTGTCAAATAAAAAATTTAAAATAAATTCTGTTTTATTATATAGATTAAGATAAATACAACTTAACATAATTGGCTATATAAATAAATACTATTCCATCCGTGACCACGAGGAGACACTACAATACCATACCATACCATACCTCATCATGATGTCCTCCTCTAACTCGTCTGTCCTTTTCCAGGACGGTAATACCATTACCAGTTACCACCTACATTCAATTTAATTATGTATGATTATGGGGGAAAATTAGAGGGTAGGGCTAGGGCATGCATCAAATCCAAGTTAATTGATTTTGAGGGTTAATATATTATACTAGTATTTGGGTGTGATCCATTTGTACTTGGTGAATTAAATTATTTGTTGATTTGGACTTTGAGAAATCTGCCAAATACGTACTAATATGCAATGCATCCATTCAATCACCTTTTAACTTGGTTGTAAACAACAATAATTCGACAAACACTTAAGTTACAATTTTAACATTAATTTATTGATCCTAAGTTCGTAACACGTATAAATTGGGATGTGTTAAATAATATAGGTTTAAACTCATATTTTTAATTCATAACATGGGTTTAAAACTAACCAAACCTACCACCCTTAACATAAAAAATAGTTAACTAATCCAATTAGACCAAAGTAGTTTTGGTTAACTAGATGGTTCTCAACCTGGATTGTCATATAAAAAATAGTTAACTAATCCAATTAGACCAAAGTAGTTTTGGTTAACAAGATGGTTCTCAACCTCGATTGTCATGTCAGGTCAGATCTAACTGTGGGGGAGACACTGTGAAAATCTCAAAATTTACTTGTGGAATAATCGATTTTCTAATATAATAATATTTTCTAAATATAATTTGATGACATGAGAAAAAAACAAATAACAATTGTATTGAGAAACATGAAATTTTATTTATGAATTATTATTGATTTACATTGGTAATGAAAAATATTATGTTAGTAGTTTTATTTTGCATATTTAACATTTTAGTCTAACATTGAGGTCGTCGATTTTCGAAGGAATTATAGCACATGTTTTCGGGATATAATTAATTATTTCTCCCCCAAAATTAGGAAATCATTATTGTCACCGTAAGGACCTTTTTTTTATTTTTTTTTATAAATATTAGTGAAATAAAGTAATTCAATAGTACAGAATAAGGAGTGGGGGAGGGGGGACTATTAAAAGGTTATAACTTAGCTGAGGGTAAAGCATAAATAATCAAAAGTGCAGGGGTAACATTACGAAAATATAAGAAAATGTGAAAAAATGATTAAGCAATGAAAACGAGGAAGTCATCTGAATTGACTGTCCAAGTCAAAAATAAATGTCAGTCTCAGTTGGTGTGAATGCAGTGTTTTGCAGAACAGATAGGAAAGAAACCTACCAGTGTTGAGTCAACTCAACAGTTTTTAAGTACAACTCAGTGGGTCAATGACCCTCAAAAAATCTAGTCCTATAAACTATTCTTATTAATTAATTATTTATTTTCTCTTTCTTACTTCCCCCTCTTTCCCTCTTTCCCTCTTTCTTTTCTTTTTTCTAATTTTTTTAAAGTATAAATTACTACTAGTTTACACATAATATTATGAAGTTCCACATGAAATAATCAACAAAAATTCATTAGTAGAATTCAAATTATTAATAAAGCTTGGGTACGAAAGTAGTTAGCATGAAATTAATTTTAATCAATACAGTGTCAATACGTAAGTCGAAAGATAATTTTTCTCTGCGTGTCAGCACTGTATTTAATTAATTGACTAACTTACAATGAAATTAATTTCATAATAACAAGATTCATTAGGTATGTATGAGGTGTTAAGATCCATTTAAAAATGTTAAATTTCAGTTGAATATATATATATATATATATATATATATATATATATATATATATATATATATATATATATATATATATATATAGTCCAGATCTTAAGCTCACCCCTTATTCAACTAACCTGAGCTCATCCCTCTTTAACGACGGACCCGGCGACGGTTCGGTCATACAATTGTCGTCTATACTTTTAGCGACGCTATATGTTGTCCGTCACTAAAAATATAGAGATGATTGTATAACCGAACCGTCGCCGAATCCGTCGCTAAGAGGGGATGAGCTTAAGATCCAGACCGTGTGTGTGTATATATATATATATATATATATATATATATATATATATATATATATGTGTGTGTGTGTGTGTGTGTGTGTGTGCAAAAAAAAGTAATAGTAGTAATCTACTTCATTTTGAAAATGATGACGAGAAATAATAACCCCCCATGAATTCAAAGGCTTTTTACTTAATCTAATTTTCTTAGTGAACAAGAAAAAGCTACTTTATCCAATGCGTGCCAAAGGAAAGAAAAATCTTGTAGACTATTCCAATTAAAACATTATTTTGTTCTCTAATTTCCTTTCCTTGTTTTTCCATTTTTTTTTTTGGTTTCATATATGTAAACAAGGTAAATTATGATACCAAACACAAAAGCCAATATCCTCCTATACAATCTTCTCTCTTCACTCCTAGTGTCCCTAAGTTTGGACCAAACTAACAAATTACAACTCCAATCCTCCACAACAGCAAATAAAAAATCAAGATAATAATGACAAACAAACACAACTAAATTGAGAAATAGATACCTCTTTTCTCTTTCAACCACAAGATCCAACCCAAATTTACCTTCCAAATCTGCATAAAGTAGTTAATAAACTCAAATTCTTCAATTAATCAATGCATATACGTATATACTACTATAACATGAGTGATGTGAAATTAATCACTAACCAGCTTAAATTTGACAGTATATCATTGAGAGCTATTTGGGTCATCATCTCCACTATCAGTAGCTTGAGAGTGCTGGTGTTGCTGCTGTTGTTGATGATCTAATGGATGATTTTGCTCTGCGTTCATATTAAATCCACCTCTTGGATAAGCATTGAGAGCAGCCAACATGCCCAAATTTGTCTCGTTCATTCCCAACCCAAGATGCTGAGACGGTTGTTGCTGCTGCTGCTGCATCAACATTGAACCTAACTGCAATGGATTCGCTCTGCCACCTTGAAATTCAAGATTACCAGGAATATTAAACCTTGGCATGAAATGTAACGGCGCTTGTAGTGTGTTTCCACTCATTGATGGTGCAGTTGAAAAAGGCCACATCTGGGGTACTTCAGAAGGGCCGACACCAGATGTGCCTGTGCCTGCCACGCCACTACCGCTAGCAGTGACCGGTAACATCCAGAATGTGTTACCGGTTCCACTGCTAGGTGCCGGAGCTACTGCCCACATGGCAGTAGCTGGCATCATATTAGGATGCCTTAGCATACTAGAGGATGGCCCAGCCTCTTGTTGCTTAGGCAATTGTATAGAACTCTTGAATTGCTTATTTGATGGTGAACTTGAGTCGGCTGATGCTTCCCCTTGAGGTTGCTGTCCATCTTCTTTAAATAAATCTTCACGAAATCTTTTTCTCATATAATTCTCAGTAGACTCATTCCCACCATCGCCACCGCCGCCTCCAGTAGGAATTGCTTCTGGCATTTGTTCAGCCGTCAAAAGATGGAGGTTTTGATGGTGCTGTTGCTGCTGGTGATGCTGATGAAACCCTAACATATGCGAAAACCCTTCTTCGTACGGGTGGTGGGCAAGTGCTAAAGCGCCATGAAATGAATGCGGTGCAGATTTTGACGGCGGAGCAGAAATAGTGGATCCGCTGCTCCTTAAGGACACGTTTAGCGTCGAGAAATTAGCCGGTATAGTTCCGGTCCCGGTGGCGTGTATAATTGCCGGCTCCGCCTGCTGTAACAGCCACTCAATTGTCTCCCCATCGGACTTATGACCCAATTCTCTCGTCAATTGAAAAACCCTGGCGGCGCAAGTGGCCGGCATTCGGATGCGCCGGCCCCGGCCGTCGACTTTAGTGTGTCGGTCTTTGGTCGATCTTTTCGCCCCAGTTTGGGTTTGCTGGGTCGAGGGCTTTTTGGAGGGATCGGTGAGGGAGTCGGATCTGGTGACCATGGCGAGTGAGGCATCGATGAGAGGCAGAGGAGGAGCCGTGGAGGAGGTGGTGGTGGAAGAAGAGAGAGAAGAAGAGGAAGAAGTGGGCGTTGTTGGGCCAGTTTGGGGATTAAGACTAGTTGGAGAAAGTCCAGCTTGAATAGAGATGGAGCCCATATTGAAGGGCGAAGATCGGCCATCAAATTGGTGGTGGAGGTGAGATAAGTGGTGGTGGGGCTGTGAAGAAGAAGAATTGGTGGTGGTGGTGTTATTGTTGGTTTGTTGTTGTTGTTGTTTATTGTTCTTCTGCAAATCTGTGAGGTCCATTGTGTATTTTGTAATTTCAATGGTATGGTGGGTTGGGTTGTGGGTATGTGTGTGGGGATTGTGGGGTTTGGGGTTCAATTTTTTCAGAGTAGATTCTTTTTTGGTTGCTTTTTCTTTGTTTGATGATTGATATTGATATTCATGAACCCCATCTATTTCTTCAATCCTTATGCCCTCCTAGCTACTTGTTCTTCAAAGTAGAGAGAGAAAATAGGAGACCTTTAAATTCCTTGCAGGGTCTGGACCTACTAGAGGAAGAGGAGGACTCTTCTATATGAGTGTTTGTTGGTGCTGAATGACTCTTGTCTCTCTCTCTCTCTCTCTCTACCTCAACAGCAAGAATGAAGAGAGAGAAGAGAGTATTGTAGAATTGTAGTAGTAAGACGAGGGGATAGCTTAGGGCCGGGGAAGAATATGGGGTGAAAATTTAGCAAAAAATAAATAAAAGGGTATACAGTAGCAGAAAAGCCCACTCGTGGGGTCTTGGTAAAATATATATAGTAGATATATGAATGTTAAAATGGCATCAAACACTACTATTACTATATAAGATTATTCCAAAATAAGAGTCAATTTTGTATTTTAAAAATATTCTTTTTTTATATATCTAACTTTTTTATTGTAAGTTACATAAATAAGTTATATAAATATTATTTATTATCAACTACTCTTTTAAAAAGATACTATATAATTTGATGAGTTACTCTTTATATAATCTTCTTTATCTGGATATTCCACAATTATAATTCTACACAAAAATTTATAATGTACCGGAAATAATAAAACTCTATAGTTAAAGACTTTTGAAACTCATCGTCTTCATTCCTCGTGGTTAGAAATGAAATGTAATACATTTTTTTATTACAATAATACTATTATCACATAAAAAAATAATTATATAATAATATTCACATACACGTACATACATATGGGACTCACAAATATGTATGTGCATGTATATAAATATTATGTGAGTTTTTATTATGTGATAATTGCATTATTTTTCTTAATAATATTAGTAGAAATGGTCTTAAACTTAGGTTAACATTGTCTTTCTACCATGAGAGATATATCAACTCACTTCATGTTAGGGGTGAGCATGGTGCGGTTTAAAATTCAAATCGCACTCGAAACCGCTTAGGTGTGATTTGAAAATTTTAAAATCGCACACGAAACCGCTTATGATTGGTGCGGTGCGATTTTAAAGTGTGTGGTGCGATTTTAATTGGTGCGGTTTCGGTTTCAAAACCAATTGAAACAACAAAAAAGTCTAAGCCTTCAATAAAATTTAACATAGAACTTACATCGACCAATTAACTTAGTGACATAGTTGGCAATGGGAATAGAAAAGTGAGACACGTAAAATAGTTTTAGTTTATAATAAAGGAATGATGTTTTAAAACTAAAACATACGGTATATAAAACAACGGAGACCATATATTTGATAAGCAAGAATGTTTATTTAGTTCCCTAAAAATTAAAAGTATATACTGGAGATAGAATAAAATTCTATCTTATATATTGCAAGGAAGACTTATAAAATATAATCCTAAATATACCTAATTTGAAAAATAATTTATTAGACTATTACTATTATGACATTGACCTTAACCAATGCATTAAGTGTTTGAACCAACGAATTTGGCCCCTCAGCTATAAGCCCCTCCAATTACGCATCAAACAAATTCGAAATTTTAAAACTCAATTGCTTAATTTTTGACTTTATAACCTCTAACAATCTTCTTTCAATTGGTAAAAAAATGACAATACAAGATTGAAATTTTCTCTGAGCGTGTTCAAGTGAAAAGTAACTTTAGAATTTACTAGAAATAATACATACATACACACACATGGCGTGGTTTCGGTTTTATGCGTGCGGTTTTGGCCAGTAATCAAATCGGAACTGTAGATTTGGTTATTCAACCCATCTAAAACCGCCACATACGCTGGAACCGTTGGTGCGGTTTTAATTGGTGCGGTTCGTGCGATTTTTGGTACGATTTCGATTCCAATTTAATTACTTGCTCAGCCCTACTTCATGTAACAACATCCATCAGATATCCTCGAGGCCTTATCCCAACATAAATTCAAATTCTACCTTTTAATAAATGTCTTTAGCCTTATATGCATCCCGTTATCATAAAGTTAACTTCATGGTAAGTTGATCAATATAGTACCGACACGTAAGAAGAGATCAACTCTCGTTCTGTGTGTCGATATTATATTGATCAATTTATCAAAGTTAACTTCATCTTGTATTATATATATATATATATATATATATATATATATATATATATATATATATATATATATATTTTCTCTCACTAAAACTGTAAACTGCAATGATGCAGATAAGAGCAACAGTTGCTGGACAGAAACTGCAGAAGCAATAGCACTTCTTACAACCATGCAACTTCTAGCTACCACACATCATCTACTTTCCCCGTATTCTTCACATGATAAAACTAACTTTAGCTTAACTGGATCATGATTTATTCCCAAATATATATATACTTGTGGGAATCACGACTAACATAATTGTGATAAAATATTAAGTTATAGATAATTTTGTAACAGAACTTTTGTTATTTCGTTATTCCATTAAATAAAATCAAGTCGTTTAGAGTCAACTGCTTCCGACCACAATTACTGTTACATTATATATATATATATATATATATATATATATATATATATATATATATATATATGTGTACGTATGTGCAAGTAAACTGTATTTTTATCTCATGATAATATATAGTTGAGATTGAGAAGAGTTGGTGATATATAAGTAATCTAAAAGAGGAGAGAAATGGAGAGAATTGGGTTGGGGTGGAGTGGAGTAGGGTGGGGTGGGGTGTCGGGGTGGGAAGGAGATTTTTGTGGTAAAGAAAGATGGAAGTGGGAGGTCCAGGGTGGCAGATAGACAGCGCTGGTAAGCATCAGATAAAGCATCTAATGCTGTGGGACAGACAGCTCATCCCCAAACCAACCCCACTCTTTGTTTTTTTCTTCTACTAATTTTTTTTCTATCCTTTTCTTTCTATTTGCTAATTAATTAATTTCCCCTTTTCCTTTTGAGTTGTTTATGCCCACCCTTTACTTTTGATAGTATTTAAGTTGGAGGGGATTAATTAATTATTAATTGAGAAAAGACAATATTGCTCTTGATCAATAATTTATACTAATTAATTAAGTTGCTTGTTTTTTTGTTGATTTCTACAATAATTTATATTACCCTTCACTTTTTTTTTTAAAAATATTGTGTGAGAAAAACTTGAATGCAATCTATTGAATTTTATTGTTCTTTTATTATTAAATTTAGAAGTTTAAGTATGTTTTTAATGAATATATGTATATAGTCCGACTCTCTCTAACGAAATAAAAGGAGCGAATTAAAAACGAACAGGCTATAACGACGGTTTTTCAGTCGCTATAGCATAGAAAATCGATTTTTTTTGTTATAGCGACTAAAAAAATCGTCGCTATATAGTCAGTTTGTTTTTAATTTATTTTTTATAATTTGTTAGAGAGACAGACTATATATATACATATGTAAAAACTTAAAAACGTAATTTTTAGAGTGAATTAAGGGGCACTTTCACAATGACATGAAAAGATGTTCAATCTAGCCACTCAATGATCTATATTATATATATACTTAATTCTTTTTAGAACCCTTTAACAATGGTGGTGAAAAGGACAGTTTTGTCCAGTCCTCCTTAGTACAGAATATTAAATTTAAACGTTTAGAGGTGCTCTAATCATATCACTATAAGCTATATATTCAAAACCAACCACTATTATATTGTGATATTAATTATTATTATTAATATACACTAATTAAGCCAGGCAGTTCCACCTGGACCCACTTTCTTTTAAAGTATATGGGATAGATAATCATGAAATATAATGAATATTCAAATCCACACAAACCCCACCCACATCATCATCTTAAATCAACTTAATAATATTTTATCCAATACAATAATACATAATCTCATCACATTGGATTAAGAAATCTTTCAAAGACAAGTCTTTCTGTTTTCCCTTTGGCAAATTAATATGCCATGAAATCCAATAAAAAAAAACAAATTCGATTAGTATGAAGTGAATTTTATGTCATATTCAATAACACACAGAAAAAAATACTTTCTCTACATACATGTCAATATTATATTGATTATAAAGTAAAATTACCATAAAATTTAATTATAAAAAAAATAATCTCTTCACATACGTGTTAATATTATATTAATTATAAAATAAAATTACCATAAAATTCAATTCATTTTAATCGGTCTTAAAAAAAACAATGGGTGTAACTTATTGACTTATTGTAATTTAAGTTGTAGCATTGTGCCTGCCAAGGCAAGGACAGTGGTCACTCACATATTGAATTACTATTTCATACATCATACTCTCTTATTTTGTTCTCCATATAGAAAAGGGATTCTTGATAGTGACTTTTCCTTCCCTTTCCCGCTTGTTTCCTCCCCTAATTTGTCTCTCTTCAATTCTTTTCCAACTAACAAATTTAATTAAATTGCCATTTATATTTCAAAATGATACTGTCACAGGGCTGTCAGAATATTCAACCCCCCCTAGGGCTACCCCTTTAAAGAAACCCCAGTTTATTATTGGTTAGGACACTCCTGAATTTTTTGTACTATTTGTGTCAAAATTACTTACCATGCAGTTACCACACCCACTTAAATATTAATCCAATGTTGATCCTCATTTGTTTCTGTTCCCATTAACTTTCCCCATTTAACCTTTTCTCCTCAAAATATTTACTGCTTTGCTAAAAAAAGTAAATGGGTAAAAAACAAAGATACAAAAAGGCTGCAACTGCAATAATGAGTGTTTGTTTACCCCCAAAAATCCTGACTCCTTTTTTTTTTTGGCAGTAATTTTGGCTAAAGTCCCCTTATAAGACGGAGGGTAAAAGTGAAAATATTTAATTAGAAAAGTAAGATTTGAAATATTTTACTCTGTATTTTAGTGCATTTTATTTGTACCAAGCACTTGATGTGGAAAGTCTCATGTGTCATTTTCAGCCTTAACGGATTCGGTTAGTATCAAATTTAATTTTTAATAAATTACTCAATTGACTAATAAATTATTAATTCATATAAAATTTCGTCTGCGTGTCAGCACTGTATTGATCAATTGATTAATTTATTCAAAAATAAACTTCATGCTACCAATTCTCCTTAAAACCATACAGCTATACATTTGATTCGAATTCGGTTATCATGAAGTTTAGTGTTGACACGCATATATATATATATATATATATATATATATATATATATATATATATATATATATATATCACCTCTTGACCTGCGTGTTGACATTGTATTGATCATTGATCAAAGTTAACTTCATATTAACTACTCTCATTTGATACATTCACCGACAATTTGAATGATGGTTAGTGATAAGTTAAGAGTTTAAAATTTTCCAAGTATTATGTATTCTGGTTGTTTTAAATATTTTGTGTGTATTAATAATCATATATATCTATCCAGTTATCATTATTACAAACGAAATTAAATAGCCTAAGCTTAATAATTATTGCGAGTTTCACCTCATAAAATAATAACTAAGAAAAAATTGAATTGATGATTGATCTATGAAGCTGAGTAATATGATTCATGAAACAATTAACTGCCTTCTTTTGGTCACAGTTTTTGTCGATTATATAGTTGAGGTGGATAGACATGAACAGAAAGCCGTCTCTAAAAGCTGAAAAACTGTCGCTAATGCTATTTACGACGGTTTCATGCTATCACTTGGGTGGTGTGTTATTTATTTTAATTTTCTGACGGTTTAGAAACGTAACTAAATTAATACTCAAGCAACAGTTTGGTTGAATATACCATCGCGTTTATTCGAGACTGTTTGGTACGATCACTAATATCTGTCACAAAAACTTAAAAATTGGCCTCAAATTCTTTGCTATTTGCGACGGACGCCATATCCGTCACAAAAACTATGTTTGGTGCGAATGCTATAAGATTTTCCTATATACTTTTTGTTGGGCCATGATATTTTATGTAGTGGGCCAAATTCTTTGGTGAATCCATCGGGTCATTTCTATTGGGCTTGGCCAGTTGGGCCAAGTCAATGGGTTATCTTGATTGGATTTTGAAAGTCTTGGGCCGAATTGTTGGACCAACCTATCAGATAACTAAATATCTATATTTTTGAACTTTGACCGGTAATGATGAGAGAAGATAACACTTGACTGTTATCTCTGCCAAACTTTAATGTGGATGGGATCTAGTCGGCCGACGGTGCAGAACAGTAATGGGATGTAGCAGATGGAGAGTGGGCGACACGGGAAACCGGGATTAGAGTATATGAGGAAGGATCACACAAATTAGAAGGTAACTGATATTTTTCTCTCTCTCAATACACTAGATATTATTTTCTTCAATATTGTTAATCTTGTGATTGCCGGAGCTATCCTCCGACGGTCAAAGCCGTCAAGCTTTTGGTGTTGTCGTGTTTACTGTACAGAATCGGACGTGTGGAAAGATCTTGGCGTTAACACCTTTTGTTTTATTTGTGACAAACTGACAATTTGAAAACTGTCACCAAAACAATATATATATATATATATATATATATATATATATATATATATATATATATATATATATAAAAGAACTAACTATCAAAATTATAATTGAAAAATTCACGTCAATTACTATTACAAAACCATCAAATAATCACAAAAGTGCCTAATAAGGTATGTGAATACCCACACGCATACAAGTCTTAGTTAATGCAGCACATGTAAACCCTTTAATTTAGCTAGATTTTTCAAATGTCCAGCAAAATGAAAAATTATGGGAAATACGTACGTTTAAATTAAAGAAAAGCAGTTCCTTACTATAAAAGTTTGTTAAAGGCTACTAACAATATAATTCCAGGACGTGACAAGATCATGCTTTTCTCTTTAGTACCACAAGTAAATTAAACTATTCTCTTATGCTTATAAAGTATTAAATAGTTTAACTCCTTACCAATGTAGGATTTAAAGAAAATAGTTTTTGCAAATAACAATGCATTTTTTCATATACCCCACTTCGGATAATATAATTAAAATACAATATATAATTCTTACTTGAATCATATATTGATCTCTCTTATAAATCTTCTTATAGTAGACTATCAAATGCACTTGTAATTTTATTTAAATTCAATCGATTAACTAGTCTAAATTAAACACAAAATTGATTAAAGATGCATTTAACACTATATACGCGGTATGCCTAGCCTGCTTTCAAAATCTTAACTCAATTAATTCCTCTTCAAGGCTCAGCAACGGGACAATAAAAGCATTAATTTGTGCATATTAGAGATTAATCACAACTGATTGAAGATACTAATGGCTGAATTTCACTAAATCAAAAGAGCTTAATTAGGACGGCTGAATTTTTACCAAAGTGCTGATCATGATACTAATGAAGATTCAACATTTAAGTTCCAAATGTTTGCGGATGCTTTTGCCAGTGAAGTCCCTAGCTAGCTAGCTAGCTACGGCGAAGATGCATGTATGAGAAGTATTTGTATAGCCTTAGGCGGGATTTGAGAAATTTAAGGAGAAATATTTGTTTCTCTGCTCTTTCCAAACATTTTTTAAATTCTTTTTTCTTTTTTTGTTTTTAGTAACTTCATAAGATCGATCATAAGTTTACTATGCATGCAACAGTTACCATTATGCATGCATATTCCGCATAAGCGTATGTAATTATATCAGGGCCCCAACTTGAATCTGGAAGGATATAGTAGGAAAAGGGGGAAGGGGGAAGGGGGAAGGTGGGGAGGGGGAAGGGGGATTTGTTTCATTTTGACAAGTCAGCTTCTGAAATAGTATATATTTGACTTCTCCAGAATCTTGGGCATAAAGCAAGATTATAGGATAATGCATTTCCTATTTCATTGACTAGTTCTTGATGTCAGAATGCCATTAATCAATTTCACCAAAAGAATTAAATCAACAAATAGAAAAACAGAGAAGAAAACGAGGGCTAGCTAGGCCACCATGCATGTCTTATATATATATATATATATATATATATATATATATATATATATATATATATATATATATATATAAACAATCCCAAAGAATCTAACAACCAATCTAGTCATAGCAAAATACCCATTTACAAAACTTTATATATAATTAACCAAAGTTAGTTTCCCAATTATAACTATGGTCCACAAGTCCGACATAAGCCACAAAATAAGAGAGATGGGTTGTTTGAGTCAACTGTACCACTTCATAACAAGAGAGACTTGATAAGATTTTTATCAATAGTCGTAACACAAAGGAATATGCATTTCATTTTCATGACTAATTGAGACACCAATGCAAGACATGGAAAGCAATAAAACAACCAAGAAGCAAGATCATGTATCTGACTCATATATATATATATATATATGATCAGTTTTGTTAAGAAATGTTAACGCCAAGTTCGTCCGCGCGTCCAATCACAAAATTCACGCGCTGAATCCTGCACAATAACAGATCACACAGAAGCTTGACGGCCGTACCGCCGGGGGATAGCTCCGGTGTGAGAATAAGCACAGGCCGTTCACAAGGTTTAACAATGGAGGTTTATATGTTTAGTGCTCAAAGTAGATCTTACCCGTTAATTGTAACATTGGCCTTGTATTTATAGAACTCCCACCACATTGGTATCCGCTTCTTTGGATTAGAGTAGGACTCCTAAATATGTTAGCTACCATATTTGGGTCCAACACAATCTCCTTAAAAAGTGCAAGTGGAATCCCTTTCCATCACTACATCCAGAGTTTGACGTAGGATTAGAGTTGATGCCCTTGATCACGTAAACTCCTTGTCGCACCAACTCTGCATGTGGACTGCTCATACGCTCAGGCCCAAACCAATAGCCCAACCCAACAGGCCCGAACTCAACCCTCACGATGACCACGGGCCCCAGCCTATTGGGATCGGGTAACCGACCCCGATCTTACATCTCTGAACATACGAGCCCGACCTCCTTTGTCCCGACCCAAGCCTTCAGAACAAAAGAGGGTCGGGAAAACACTCCCGAACATTGCCCCCCAGTCTCTTGTTATAAGATATTTATGACACGAGACTTGAAAGGACATGAATTCGGATAGTCACGCCATAATGGTGAGTTGTCTCGGGAACCCAAACGGTTTCTCCTCGGTCCGCGAGTTAGTACACGTTTTCTCACAACTGGGCCCACCTGCCATAAATAGCCGCCTTTGGAAGCCGTGCCAGACGGGCTATATAAGCCCCCCAACATACAGCAGCGTCACTTTTTCGAGCCTTTAATATTTTGAATCTCTGTCGAACTTTTCCGGCAAGAGCGATTTCCGGCGAGACACTCATTTTTCCAGATTTCTTCAGTTCGTGCCATTTCTCCACTAAGCTCTAGTCTTGTACCTCTCTTTCCTTCTTCCCACCATAAATGGCTGATTCCAGCGATCCTCGTCCTCTACCAACCATAGCAGCCGGCACTCCCACTCTTAACTCCGGTGACCTTCTCCAAATCGAGCTGGAGGCTACTCCAGTTGAACTCTCCGTGGAGAACGCCGAAACCAAAATTCGCCAATTCTACGCTTCGGAAACCGACTACGCAGTCATCAACACCAAATCTTCCATCACCCACTCACAACTGTCGGACATCCAAACTTTATTCAACATCCCCAAAGAATACAAGCTTCGGGTTCCTGAGGCCAGCGAGAGGATGTACCACCGACCCGAGGGCGAATGGGTAGCCGTCCATCTGTATGCCCTAAGGTACGGGGTTCGGTTCCCCCTCCACGAATTCATCTCCTCTTTCCTCTGCCTGGTAGGGATCGGGTTCTCCCAGTTGGCTCCCAACTCCTATATCCAGCTGATCAGCTTCATCGCCCTCTGCCAGGAGGCTGGCATCACCCCCGGGCTGGATTTCTTCTTCGTCCTGTTCTCGGTGGGTCGGTCAAAGGAGCCCGGCCTTCGCCATCTGAACCGTGTTCCTGGACGGGACACCTTCGTGAAGACCCCATCCAGCAACAAGGGGTGGCATTCACAATGGTTCTTCATGAGGGGAACCGATCTTAACCTTCTCCCCAACTGGGCCGGTCCCGAAGATGTCCCCATGAAGGTCAACAAATTTCCGAAGAGTCGTTCGGCAGCCTTCAAGAAGTTTTACGCCCTTCTGAGGCAGACTAATTGGGGTCTAGGAATCGTGTCCAACGAATCCTGGCTCTACGAACACGGCTGTAAGTTAATCTATCCGACCTTGTTTTCTTATTCACCCGATCTTTTGCTTCGATTTTCATAATGATCCTTTTATTTTATGCTGTAGTGACCATCTTCAAGCCAAACAATACTGAAGAGGCCCTGTCCCCATTGCCGATCCTTATCGAGCCAATCCATCTCCCAGCCGCTGACGACTCTCCTTCAGACGAGGCTGTTCTAATTGCCGAAATGTCTGTCGGTTCGTCAACCGGCCCTCTTCCCGAACCTTCCAAGGCTGATGCTTCCACGAAAAGTGTGTTGCAGATGAAGGGGGCCGACAAGATGGCTTTGCTAAAGAAGTCGAAGAAAAGACCTTCTGTTCGAGCTCCCCCCAAGGCCATTGTCGCGCCCCCGCCGAAGCCTGCTCTGAAATCAACTCCTCCAACTCCGATCATAGTGACGGTGGCCGAAGACTCGGAGGGTACTCCAGATCAGCTTCTGGAGCCCGCTTCGAAGAAGCCACGGTTGGTCGAGGGGCCCTCCCATGCCGAGGAGGTCGTTGCCCCGATCAATGCTTCTTCCCCGAAGTCCAAGGCTAGCTCTTCCGGAGGATCCCCAACCACCTGCTGGCCGAAGAGCCCAGCTGACAAATTCCCATTCCACTTGCTTGATCAATTCAAGCTTTCCGGTGATGATGAACGGTTCAAGAACTTTTCGTCAGAGGATTTTCTGGTTACCTATCTCCGAGCCCAGACTCAGGTATTTATCCTCATTTGTATATATGTCTTCATTCATTTTTTTGCTGTCTGACCAATTCGCCTATGTATTTAGGCCAACGCCATCCTTGCTCGAGCTATCGCTCCTCTTGCCCGATCCACCAAGAGAGAGGTCCAGCTGAGAATCGACGTGGAGCTTCTCCAAGCCGAATTATCGGGTCGGGATTCGGAGCTGCGGAGGGAGCGGGATCTTCATGCCGATACCAGGAATAAAGTATCCCAGGCTAATCGTCGGATTGCTGAACTCGAAGAACAAAATTCCCTACTTCAACAAGAGTTCGTCGGTCTCAACGATCATGCCAAGAAGCTGGTGCATGACAAGGAGTTGATGGCCGAAGAGAATAGAGCCCTGGTGGGGAATCTGGAGGCCCTCGAGGGGAAGTTCACTGGGGTTCATGCTCAGCTGAGGACTTTGATCCAGGCGAACAACACCTTGATGGCCGAACAGGTCTCCCTCAAACAAGCTGCCATCAAGGAATACGAAGAATCGCCTGCTTTGACCGATAAGATCATGACCCAGTTTGGTGAAGGGGTGGAAGCCTATCGGGAAAAAGCGAGAGCGAAGCTTGTCGATGCCGGCTTGGATGCCTCGATCCTTGACTCTTCCGATGAGGAGGCCGAGGCCGATGATGACTTACCATAGTTCTTTTTAGTATCTGCTTTTCATAGTTGTAATTTTTCTTTTCTAAGTCTTGTAACTCACCTGACCAGTGAAGCCGACGGTGTATGTACCCGAAGCTCATCTGATCGGGAATTGTAAAACTTTGTGAATATAAATGAAGACAAAAACTTTCTAAGTAGTTATCTCGATCAGTTTAACTTTACTTTTATCGCCCAGTTAGGTCATTTCTGACTGTCTGGTCAATTTATGTCTAAAGCGTACTGTCTCGGATTTGTAACTTTTGTCGATCAGTTATACTTGTGGCGCTTATCAACCAGTTAAGTTCTCTCGAACCGTCTGATCGTTTTACGCTCAAAGCTTATATGATCGGATGTGTAGCTTTGTCGATCAGTTATACTTGTGGCGTTTATCAACCAGTTAAGCTCTCTCGAACCGTCTGATTGTTTTACGCTCGAAGCTTATATGATTGGTAAAGCAGTGCAAGATTAAAATGAAGTACAAACGTTTCTCTTGAGAGAAGTTTTCCTTTCATTGATAAATTGCATAAATTACACCATTATCGGGAAAGAACAGGCATGTATTTACTGGTAATATCTCCTAAGTCTTCCAGCATGCCATGTATTCTTTACTTCCGACCCATCCATTGCTCGAAGCCGGTAAGTCCCTGGCTTCGGCACTTCTACTATCTCATAAGGCCCCTCCCAGTTAGGCATTAATTTTCCTGTGTTCTGGGGGGTTGATGCCTCTGCCTCCCGAAGCACCAAATCTCCTACCTCGAACCTCCTCAACTTCACCTTCTGGTTATAGTGTCGGGCTGTCTTCTGTTGGTAAAGGGCCAACCTCAACACCGCGGCATCACGAGCCTCGTCTAGCAGGTCCAGATTTACTTTCAGACCTTCATCGTTGTAGAGCTCTTTGTACTGGCTGACCCGAAGAGTGGGTGACCCGATCTCTACTGGTATGAGTGCATCAGTCCCATAGGCCAGTCGGAAAGGGGAGTCTCCAGTGGTTGTCCTCGGGGTCGTCCGGTATGCCCACAAAACGCTAAGCAGTTCCTCGGGCCACCGACCCTTCA
This sequence comes from Panax notoginseng, assembly GCA_016801055.1. Lineage (NCBI taxonomy): Eukaryota > Viridiplantae > Streptophyta > Magnoliopsida > Apiales > Araliaceae > Panax > Panax notoginseng. The sequence continues at coordinate 14,130,640 of CM029017.1, read as the reverse complement.
GTTCATCCAATCTTCTTTTTATCCCGTTGAGTAGGGTTCGATTTGTCACTTTCACTTGACCGTTTGACTGAGGGTGGGCAACCGAAGTCTTCCGGTGTTGAATTCCCAACTCTTTCAGGAAGCTTTCAAACTTTGACCCCACGAACTGTCTACCGTTATCCGATACTACAGCCATCGGGATGCCGAACCGATAAACTATTCCTTCTTTCACAAATTTAAGACATTCCTGTTCGGTAATCTTCTGCAGTGGTTTGGCTTCGACCCACTTTGTCATGTAATCGATAGCCACTATTATAAAGCTGACTTGCCCTTTGGCCTTCGGCAGAGGTCCTAGGATGTCGATTCCCCATACTGCGAAGGGGATCGGGGATAAGACCGAGTAGAGTTCTTCGGGGGGTTGATGCGGGATGTTGCTGTTCAGTTGACACTTGGGACATTTTTTGACGAGTTCCTTGGCCTCTGTGTAAATGGTTGGCCAGTAATACCCCTGTCTTAGAATTTTATTCGCCAGTGACTTGGCGCCCATGTGATCTCCACAGATCCCTTCATGTACCTCTCGAAGTGCGTAGATTGCCTCTGACGGTGTTAAACATTTAAGTAAGGGAGAGCTGAAGGCCCTTCGATACAAATCTCCATCAATCAGTACGAAATTCGAACTTCGATGCTTGATCTTTCTTGCTAGGATGCGGTCTGATGGTAAGGTTCCGTCAGCCAGATAACAGATGTAGGGCGTAAGCCAACAGTCTAGCCGATCAACACATAATGTCTCCTCTTTTGAGACACTAGGCTGCTCCAATGTCTCTAGATATACCGAACCGTTGAAGGAGTTGGCATCGGTTGTCGCCAGTCTGGCCAGGGCATCTGCTATTGTATTGTCGGATCGGTCAATTCCCTGACAGCTGACCGTGTGGAAGTATGTCAGTTTATTCTTTGTCTCGGCTAAGTACTTCGTCATTCTCGCCCCCCGAGCCGCATACTCTCCCGATATCTGTTTGACGACCAGCTGCGAGTCACTGTAGATGACCAAGTTTTGTACTTCCAGGCTTCGGGCCAATTTTAACCCGGCTAGAACGGCCTCATATTCTGCTTCGTTGTTGGTCGCTCTGAACTTAAATCGAATAGCTTGTTGGACCTTGAATCCTTCGGGGCTCGTCAGTATGACCCCTGCACCACTGATGTCTGACGTTGACGAGCCATCGACATATAGTGTCCATGAAGTCTTTATGGGTTGTGTTTCGGCCACCGATCCCACATCTGGCTCCGAAAACGAACATTCCACGACGAAGTCTGCTAGCGCCTGCCCTTTGATTGCCGTTCGGGGATGATACTCTATCGCGAACTGTGTTAGCTCTATTGCCCATGCCGCCAGTCTTCCAGAAACCTCAGGTCGGTGTAGAATTTTCTTCAACGGCTGATCGGTGTACACCACCACCACCCGACCCTGGAAATAATGCCGAAATTTTCTGCTTGCAATGATTAAGGCATAGGCGAATTTTTCCAGGTTCGGGTATCGGATTTCTGCGTCCCGAAGTACGTGGCTGACGTAGTACACGGGGAACTGATTTCCTCCCTGGACCCGAACCAATGCCGCCCCCACTGCCATCGAACTCGCCGCCAGATAAAGATATAGGGGTTCTGAAGGGATTGGTTTCATCAGCAGAGGTGCCGAAGAAAGATATCGTTTGATCCCTTGGAACGCGTCCTCGCATTCTGAGGTCCACTGGAAGCTTTTCTTGTTCGTGGGTCCTTTCAGGGTGTCAAAAAATGGAAGGCACCTCTCAGCTGATTTAGAGACGAACCTTCGTAGGGCCGCAATCCGACCCGTTAGTCTCTGCACATCCTTGTATGACTTTGGTGATTTCATATCCAGGACTGCCTGGATTTTCTCTGGGTTTGCTTCGATTCCCCTTTTGCTGACCAAGTATCCTAGAAATTTACCCGATCCCAGCCCAAAAGTGCATTTGGTCGGGTTTAGCCTTAGCTTGCGTTTTCGGACCGTCTCGAAACAGTCCTCCAGATCTTCAAGATGTTTGCGGACTGACATGCTTTTAACGATCATGTCGTCTACGTAGACCTCCATGCTCCTCCCCAATTGCTTTGTGAACACCAGGTTCATCATTCGTTGATAAGTTGCCCCGGCATTTAATAGCCCGAAGGTCATTTTCCTGTATGCGTATATCGCCCGATGTGTGATAAAACTTGTCTTCGGGATGTCTTCCTTGTTCATCGAAATCTGGTGGTACCCAGAGAATGCATCCATAAAACTCAACATACTGAATCCCGACGTGGCGTCGATCAGTTGATCTATGTTGGGCAAAGGGTAGAAATCCTTCGGACACGCCCTGTTTAGATCCGTGTAATCAATACACAACCTCCATTTCCCATTTTGCTTCTGGACCAATACCACGTTGGCCAACCACTCCGGGTAATCAATCTCGAAGATGAACTCGGCCTCCAGGACCTTGGTGATCTCTTCGTCGATGATTTTTTGCCTTTCTGGGGCGAAAATCCTCCGCTTCTGTATGACCGGTTTCTTTTCCGGGTCCACGTGCAGCCGGTGTAGAGCCACTGATTCACTTACCCCCAGCATGTCGCTGGGTTCCCATGCAAAGATATCGGCATAGACTCGGAGTAATTCTATCAGCCCGGTCCGGAAGGGTGCTGATAACCCCGACCCGATCTTAATTATTTTGTCTTCCTGCCCAGGTACCAATTCTACATCATCAGTTTCTTCGGCCGGAAGAGCAAGTGGCTCCGTGCTTCCCTCCGTGAATGGTTCGATCTCAATGGCCATTGTCTGTTTTTGTTTACAGACCCCGACCCCTGAAGAAATCAAGCTGTTTCGGTAACACCTTCGGGCTATATCTAGGTCACCTTTTACCTCCCCGATCCCGTTCGGTGTTGGAAACTTGATTTTAAAATGGGGTATTGATGTTACTGCTTGCAGGGCTGCCAAGGTAGGCCTTCCGAGGATCGCGTTGTATGCCGAGTCTATTTGGACGACAAAAATTTTTACCACTATTTCGACTTGATTAGGTGTCGTACCAAATTTGACTGGCATCTCGATGGTGCCCAACACAAGCACCGGATCTCCACTAAATCCGTACAAGGGGCCTTCCCCTCCCAAATCCATCTTCTTCCCTTGCAGGTCTAACCTCTGATAGGCGTGGGAATACAGGATGTCTACCGAAGACCCGTTATCTATCATCATTCTTTTCATATCCACTATCCCGACCTGAGCCGTTATTACCAAAGCACCATCGTGGGGCTCAATGAGATCTGTCGGGTAGTCTTCGTTCGTAAATGAGATAGACGTTCCCGGATATGCCCGATCCTTTCTAGGGGTTGACCCCGAAACAGATAGCACTGCTTCCAGAGTCCCACTTCTTTTTCTTCCCGATACCCGTCTAACGGAACCCCCCGAAATGACATCAACTACACCTCGGGCTGGGGGGTTCTGCGGCGCCTGGGTATCCAGGATCTGATCTGCGGTCTCCTCTCTGGGCACCTCGGCATTTCCCCGGCCTGCCACGTATTGTAACAGTTGTCCGTTTTGGACATTTTTCTCGATCATATCCATCAGATTAACGCATGCTTCGGTCGAGTGTCCGGTACTCTGATGGTATTCACAATACTTATCCCGACCACGCTTTCCGGGCTTAGTTCGCCTGGGGCATGGCTCGTAGAATGGTTGGCTTTTCATTTCCTGCAGGATTTTCGACCGATCTGCGGTGAGGGGAGTATAGACCTTGCTGACGTTACGATTGGGTAGTGGAGGCCGGTTGCTACCTGAACCTCCCCCATTGAAGTTTTTCTTTTCCGTTCGGTCTGATTTCCACTGGTTATTGTCCGAACGTTGGTAGGTCGGTTTTTCCCGATCTTTAGCTTTCTCGTAAGGTTGTTGGTGTGGTTTGAAATTTCCCAAAGCTTCCTCTATAGCGATGAACCCTTCTGCCCGATGAAAGGCCTCGGTCAAGTCTGCCGGAGGGTTAATCACTAAATCCTTTACCAGCTTCTTAGATCTCCCGATGTCTAAGCCGGTCGTAAAAAATCCCAGTGCTTGTGGGGAATTCAGCTCCGCTACAGATCCCACTGCCTCTCTAAATCGTTTGACGAACTGACTTAGGGTCTCGTCTGATTTCTGCCGTACCTGCATGAGGGACGCCGTGATCTTCCCTCGTCTTCTGTTGCTGCCGAACCGAGCATGGAATTTTTCACGAAGATCGTTCCATGACCCGATTGATCCTGGTGCCAGGGTTCCCAACCACTCCCTAGCACTCTTCTTAAGTGTTGTAGCGAACATGTGGCATTTGGCTGCATCCGAATGCCCATAGTACGACATCAGGCGATCATATCCATCCGAATGGTCGTAGGGGTCTCCCAATCCGTCGTATGTCTCCATCGGGGGCATCTTCTTCTTTGGATCGGCTATCACCCGGTTGATTTCGGGCGAAAAGGGAGATCCTAAACCTGCCGAAGATGTCCCCGTCGAGTTTTTTGTCCCTAGCAACCTTTCTAATTCAGACACTCTCCGGGTAAGGGGGTCGGATCCTTCCTTATGAGGGGACGATCGAGGTTTGTCCCTCCCATAATCAGGAGACGCTTCCCTTTCTATCTGCCCCGTCCTGCCTCGGTGTTCTGATCGGCGCCCGGCCGAAGGACTCCTCCCTCTGCTCTTTCCATCTCTAGAGCGACTCCGGTGCCTGCTCTGTTCTCTTCTTGCCTCCCCCCGCCGAGGCGATCGGGACCGGCTTCGATTCCTACGCCTTCTGGAACTCACTTCTTGATCCCCGACCATGTTGGCCATCTGTCTCTCCAACTCCAATCGTTGCAGCTGGAGCGCCAACATGGCGTCTTTATTCTGGTCCAGTCTCTTCTGCAAGAGAAACTCTCGTTGGTCTCGGCTTCCTGCTCCCCGGTCTTGCCTCACGAGGGCTTGAGAGTGCCTCTCGTCGGCCTGACTCGCCTGATGAGGCGTGTGTTGACTCTCGGGGAAGAGCTTCCGCCGAAGATCATGGACTGGTAACTCTTCTACCTCCTGTATTTTAGACCCCAGTCGGTCCTTCACTGACCCCCTCGCCTGAGTTGTTTGGTGGGACTGCTGGGTCTTGGCTCTTTCCGAGACAGCGATATTATCTCTACTCGTCATGATTGCTGCCGAAGAAAAGTATTTGTGGTTGCAAAGAAGAGGCCCCTCCTTCTAGCGCCAATGTTAACGCCAAGTTCGTCCGCGCGTCCAATCACAAAATCCTCGCGCTGAATCCTGCACAATAACAGATCACACAGAAGCTTGACGGCCGTACCGCCGGGGGATAGCTCCGGTGTGAGAATAAGCACAGGCCGTTCACAAGGTTTAACAATGGAGGTTTATATGTTTAGTGCTCAAAGTAGATCTTACCCGTTAATTGTAACCTTGGCCTTGTATTTATAGAACTCCCACCACATTGGTATCCGCTTCTTTGGATTAGAGTAGGACTCCTAAATATGTTAGCTACCATATTTGGGTCCAACACAATCTCCTTAAAAAGTGCAAGTGGAATCCCTTTCCATCACTACATCCAGAGTTTGACGTAGGATTAGAGTTGATGCCCTTGATCACGTAAACTCCTTGTCGCACCAACTCTGCATGTGGACTGCTCATACGCTCAGGCCCAAACCAATAGCCCAACCCAACAGGCCCGAACTCAACCCTCACGATGACCACGGGCCCCAGCCTATTGGGATCGGGTAACCGACCCCGATCTTACATCTCTGAACATACGAGCCCGACCTCCTTTGTCCCGACCCAAGCCTTCAGAACAAAAGAAGGTCGGGAAAACACTCCCGAACAAGAAAGAAACTGACCTGATTAATTTCCAGACATTTGTGAATTCGAAGTAGTGGGAGATAAAATGTCCAATCCAACAGAACTACCATTAGTGGTAACCCAATAAGAGTTTCAATGAGAATATTAGTATCTAAATAACTTGATGTATAAAACAATAAAACTTTGTTTACATTTCTTACATGCATGGGCACTTGATATATATATATATATATAGGTTATAATTAATGTTGATTGCAAAATCCAAAAATTTATCGACACCATCAAAGTATTCCCTTGTCGTCTTTGGACTAGGATCCTCTCTATTTCAAATGAAATTGATAGTATCCATTCTTTATATATTCTTTATCATCATCTCTCTCTACCATCATCATTTAAATCTGGACCATGCAAGAAATGGAGACTCTCTAAATCTTTTGAAATGGAGATCGAGCATACTAATTCACTTTTTAATTCAGTCCAACTCTTTTCGGTCATCTAATCTTTTTAATTGGTACGGTCTATTTGAGATCGAAGAAGAAACACAAATTAGATAGTATGGTGATATATAGTCGTCCCTCAAGCCACTTACTGAGTAAATACATGAATCCCACCACTTTATGGCTTTAATATTTGTTGAATAAATTATACAAGAACGTGTTATTGCATAGAATAAATAGAATCAATTAATCATAATAATAAGTACTTACATGAATTGAGAGAAAACCTCTTGTGTGTATCACGCTTCGGCTGTGCTTAAGGGTGAAGGTCTTCAATTGCCTCTCTCAATCTTGGGATGGATGTTTAGGTGTATAAAATTCTTAAGACGACAATTGGGACCAAACCCTAACTGTTTTATTTATATAATAGCTAAGGGTCAAAATCGTCCATCAAGATTATGAAACCCTAGGGCCCATTATGCCAAAGACTATTAGGAATATTATTTATAGGCCACATAATTAATTACCAAACCCATAAATAAAGTGATTAAATTAATTCAATATGTAAGCCCAATAATTACATAAATAGTAAATGCCACATAAGGAATAAAATATTTTAACATTCTCCCACTTGGCCGAAATACTATTTATATACAAAACATAACACTTACAATCATTAATTTGACCAAGTATTAATTTCATATCTACATCTTGTTCAAATAAAAGTGCCAATGCGAATTAATACAATCTTTGTGTCACTATTAACACAAGATCCCCATTAGTTACACAATTAGTACTTTTATTAAAACAAAGATTAACATTAAGCATAACAAGTATGAATAGAGTTTACATAAGTGGTAATAGATTAAACTCATTCATATGGTCCAAAACATAACCGTACCGTTTGCTCAAAAGTTCTCAAGTGTGCACAATAAAGAGAATAGCAAACCATAAAAATAATGTGAAGTTCAAAACAATGAGCTCAAAATTGTTGTCTTACATCAAAATAACTTACTAATTAAGACTACCAGTTAAACCCATGTCAGCAACATGCTCTAAAAGGAGCTTGGGTGGTAAGCCTTTCGTAAGTAGATCCGCTAACATATCATGCGTACTAATATACAACGTTTTGATCTTCAACTCTTTTCCTGACAAATAAGTACTTAGTGTCGAGGTATAGTACATCACAACTCGAAATGGTGTTGTTGGACAAACTAATTTAACATTAGAATTATTATCACAAAATACTTTTAATGGCCTTGAAATGGAATCTACAACCGTAAGTAATGAAATAAGATTCCTTAATAATATGGCGTGGCAAGTAACATAATAACAAGCCACATATTCTGTCATCATCGTGGAAGTGGTATTTAACTCTTGCTTATGAGTTCTCCACGAAATAAGGCCTCCTGAAAGCATAAAGATGTACCTTGATGTAGATTTCTTTTCGTCTTTACACTTAGAAAAATCAGAATCAGAATAACCAACAACTTCAAGGTTATCTATTTTTCTAAATGTAAGCATAATATCTTTAGTACCCTGTAAGTAGCGTAAAACCTTTTGGCTGCTTTTCAGTGATTCAAACCTGGATTTGACTGCTAACATCCAAGCATACCAGTTACATACGCTATGTCTGGATGTGTACGAACTTGAGCATACATAAGACTTCCAACCACAGAAGTATAGGAAATAGGATTCATTTGATCACGTTCAAGGTGGTTCTTAGGACATTGATATTAGCCAAATTTGTCACCCTTAACAACAGGGGTGACAGTAGGGGAGCAATTTTGTATGTTGTATTTGTTAAGAACTAATTTGTTAATATAAGCTCATTGGGACAATCCTAATATCCCACAAGACCTATCTCGTTAAATTTCAATACCTATAACATAAGAGGCTTCACCGAGATCCTTCATATCAAAATTTCCAAAAAGAAAACGTTTGGTCTCATGCAACATATCTAAGTTATTACTTGCAAGTAATATATTATCAACATACAAAACAAAAATAACAAATTTACTCTCAATGACCTTCAAGTATATACATTGATCCACTATATTTTTCTTAAAATCAAAATTACTCATCACCTCATGAAACTTAAGATACCATTGTCAAGAAGCCTGTTTTAACATTCATCTTATGTAACTCTAAATCATAATGAGCTACTAAAGTCATGACTATTCTAAATGAATCTTTCCTGGATACTGGAGAGAAAGTTTTATTATAATCCACACCTTCCTTTGAGTGAAAACCCTTAGCAACCAATATAGCATTTGTAAGACCCCGAATTTTATGAAATAAAAGTATTCAATTTTTCTTATAATTACTATTCAGTAAATGGTTAAATTGATAAAAGTTTAAAGTTATGGGTGAAATATGAATTTTTTTTCAAAATAAGCAAGTGGTTATAAAATAATCATTGTTGTCGGGGAATATTCGTTTGGTCGTGGAATATTCTTTCTGTCGGGAAATATTCGTACGACGGCGCAGCTATTTGTGGGCCCCATAACGAATAACTGTCGGGTGAAGAAAACGACAAATTTGAGTTTTTACAAATAACGGCGTAGTTGTTACCGTTAACACTGTTGGAATACCCGGTGGTTAAAATACAGTAATACGCGTTATTGCACAGTAGCACACGGTATTGCATAGTATTTTTGAAATTATTGATTCTTACGTAAGAAGGCACTACTCAATAATTGTTACAGTAATTACTGTTCAATATTTTATTTTATTGATTCAATAATTGCTGCGTTGATATTTTATATTATTGTTGTTTCAATAATTATTGCTGCACAGTATTTTCTATTATCAGATCAATAATTCATATTATTTGAATAATATTATTAGATAGCATTATTGACAATGTCTAGAAAGTTCTGTCTAAGGAGAGGTTTGGTCATCTAATTGCGCGCTAGTAAGGAAAAATCCTTATTGGAAAGCCCCCTCTTTCCTAGGAACGGCCTGGTTGTCATAAATGTGATTCTGTAATATTATTTGTGAATAATTAATTATTAATTCATGTGATAAGAAAATATTTATTTTATGGGGATATAAATGAGGGATATATTTTTGTGGTTAAAAAATGAAGGAGTTAATGTTGAGATTTTTATCCGTATTTTTGTCGGAATGGAGGTATTAAAAATCAGGGTTTTTGAGATATTTTGCGGGGGTTATAATTTTTAATCCGACCGTTGGATCGTGGTAATTTTTGGATATGTTATACATATATAAGTTGAGTATATGTCCACAAATTTTGAACCGTTAAAAATGAACGTATGATTTATTATGAATTTTACGAGATGACTGGTTCAGAAATTGTTGAATTTTCGGAGTTTATCATTTTGGTGGAAAATTCTAGAATTGGTGGGCCCCACTTGTGGTTGGTGAAGAAATGTGCTGAATTATATTTCAAATGTGGTGGGTGGGAATAGTAGCAGGTAAAGCCATCAGGTTGCAAGTCAAACCTACCAAAATTTTCCTATAAATAGAGGGCTAAGTTAGAATTGAAAATCACACCAGAAACATAAGCTTTCTCTCTTTCTCTCTCTATATTATGAAGCATATTTTGTGAGTATTTAGATACTTTGAGAGTTGCTATTCAGTGCAAGTTTCCTTCGGCTTTGCATTCCAGTTAGAAATACTACACTTTTGAGGTAAGGGATATTAAGGGATTTTAAGGGTTGTTATGATTTTCAGTTTCGTAATTTTTCTGATCTTCAAAAATTCTGGAAAAATTTGAAATGATATTTTGATGAGTTTTCTTGATTGTGTCCAAAAATGGTGATTTTTAGATGTATAGATTGAGAGTTATGAATTTTATGAGAAAAGACTATTTTAGAAGTAACAGCTTATAATTCCTTGTGGTTAACTCCAAAATTGATGAAATTTTTATTGGGAGTACATGTATATGATAGAAGTATACTCTGTAAATTTCAGAATTTTTAGACAAAAGTACAATTTTTGATAAATGTCTAAATATTCGGCTATTTTGGCCATATGAAAAATAGTAAATGACTTTTAAAAATTCTGAGAAAAATATATGTTCACTATGGGACTATATTATGCTAAATTTCAGAAAAGAAATATTTTTGGAACGGATTTGGTATTTTTCATGAAAATAGTCTAGTTATGAGAAAATGAATTAAATATGTTATGTGAAGTAAGAAAATTGGAAAATAGGATTTTATGGCTTGAGAATCCTATATATGAGGTATATGCAGATTTTTGATGAGGGTTTTGGTTATTGATGATGAAATCTTAAGAGTTGGCATTTTATGATGATTAAATGCATTAATTAATAAAGTGTAAACAATTTAAATAAATTGTTTATACGCTTAAGAATATTATTCTTTCAATATCATTATACCGAAATATTGGTATGTATATTATTGTAGAATTTCTACCTTTTTCATGTCAGGGTTACTATTCACGAGTTACTATTGATGAATTACTATTCACGAGTTACTATTCACGACAAAATTGATTTCTTTTTCTAACCAAATTATAGTTGATTTATGAATATTACTCTTGAGATTAAATCTATATGTTGATCATATTGTTTTTATTATCATATATAATATTTTTATAACCTTGATGTTGAAATTCTCTTTCGCTTGAGTGTAAAGATGGGTAAATTATTGGTATGATCATGACTATGGGTTCTCTTTGGCCAGTAGTGCAAAGTTGAATTGTTGACTGGTATGATCATGACCATTGAATTTATAAGTGAATATCTTTAGCTTAAGTGCAAAGGTGAATTGATTAACATGGTTATAATTATTGTTTATATAAATTCTGAAATGATTATATATTTCTTTGAGATATTAATATATTTGGCCTGTAGTGCAAATATGAACTGTTGATGAATATATTTGGCCGTAGTGCAAATATGAACCGTTGAGGAATATCTTTGGCCTGTAGTGCAAAGATGAATTGTTGATGAATATCTTTGGCCCGTAGTGCAAAGATGACATGTTGTTGAATATCTTTGGCCAGTAGTGCAAAGATGAACAGATGTTGAGATAAACATGACCAACTTGTGATACAAATGAATATCTTTGGCCGTAGTGCAAAGATGAAGTTATTAGTATGATTATGAACAGGAAATGTGATTTGGTGTAACCATGATCTTTGATGTTTCAGGTAAAGACAAGTGATGAAAATATTCTTCGTCCTGGGTGCGAAGAAAAATTTATAGTCACAATTATGATTATGAGTTATTTATATGATTGTGGACCAGAACTGTTGATTGATGTTACAGGGATAAAACATTGTTGGTGGATTTTTAACATGGAGAAGATAATAGACTTTATAGTCTATTTGACTCTTCTAATGGATTGCTTGTTCCGCTGCAACTATGGTTGAAATTTTTTTTATCATCTACCATATGTTCTAAATCTCTGATTTATTATTGATGAAGACTATTGATAATTTATTTATCTTTAGTCATGATATTCTTTACTGAGCTAGTTGTGCTCACCTTTTTGCTTCACAATTCCTTTCAGGTAATAAGAGTGTAGCTGGGTCGAGCGAGGGTAACAAGGGAATAGAACGGTGGTCATCATTTAGTAGTTATATTTGGTGAAGAAAATAGGGTGAGGCGAACCCAACGTTGGAAGGGTGTTTTGCCACTATCATACAAGATGTCTAACGACATACAACCTCGTGTCATCATAAGACATGATTGTGCACATCCGCTTGCCGAGTATATCTACAAGCACTACCTATATAATCTTGGTGTTTGTTTGAAGTATAATTCTCAGTTAGATACAGTGGAGATAATGATAAGTCAAGAGAAGACTCACCATTGGGAAGAATATGATAGTAATCTTCTCATTTTTCTTTGGGGTCTATTGGGTCAACCAAGGATAATTCTGTGGCCATATGATATCTATCATAACCTAGACGCATGGCCTCCCATGTACGAAGGTCTCCTTGAGCACTTCCCAAAGATTCTAGTTTCTAAAACAGTTTTTGACTGTACCTTTATGTAAGGTACCTTTGTGAGGTGCTGATACATGATGGTGTCTAATGTCACATTTGGTATATATTTGTATCCAAACTCACAGCATATGTGTTGTTGTATTTTGCACGACAATTATTGTAATAAAGTTGTAGTTGTTTTCTGTACCATGTATTTGACGACTCAGAATGGGTTGGGTGGAATGAACCTATTTTGGGGTTGTCACAGGTGGTATCAGAGCTTAGGGATATGATCTCTAGCGGAGATCGGGGAATACAACTAGGAGGGGAGAGATGAGTAAATCCTTCGCTAGTGTGTCCGACCTAAGCTTATTTGTTGGTCAGTCATAATATTGGGATATTATGTGATATGTTAATTTGTTTAATTAACCCTTGTTTTATGGCAGTATTTGAGAATGGCAGCTGAGAATGCTAATAATGGAGTGAATGAGACTGTGGGGATACCTCTAATCACTAACCGTGATAATGTGATGTCAGACGAAGAAGGAATTAGAGATATCCATGTGGTGAGTGAAGAATTGATAGTTACACCCGAGATAGTCGCAGAGGTAACAGCTGAGACTGAGGAAGAAGAGGAAGAAGAAGTACCAGAGGAGAGTTTATTAGAGGTATTATATGATCAAAATATAGAATTTCAAAATCGTATTCATGAGTTAGAAGAGCAGGCAGAAGAACGACAGGCGGTCGTGGAACAAAAGGATGCAACAATTCAAGCTTGTGTTACCCGATATGTGATGCTTGAACAGAAGCATTCTTTGGCAGAGTATAAGATGATAAAAATAGAATCTGAGCTGAGAGAAGAAAAAACTGAACGAGTGAGAATAAGTGATGCATGGGCAAAAGCCGCACGACACGTGGATATTGTGGAAAGAGATGTTCGATCTAAGAAGGTTAAAATAGATGATATGAATTTCTCTTTTTGGAAAGCAATTGGGAGAACCCAACATCGAGTTTTGAATTACCCTGTACATAGCGGTCAACCTGAATCCGATATGGATCGAAGATTGATGATTCAGATCATGAATGAGGAGTACGAAGAGGCAGTTGAGGGAGGAATATGTCCTATAGAAAGGTATATTCCAACGGTAATGATGACGCCAAATGCTACTCCAGACAAGTCAAAGCCGAGTAGTTCGAGGGATGACGGTTGTCATGACTTCCCAACAAATGAGGAACCCAAATGAAGTTATCATGGGAGATGAGCAATGGAGAAATTATGATGATCTGAGAGATAGAATCTAAAATGGAAGCAAGGTATTCTCAACTCTTCAAAATACCAGGTACGTAAATTTCGGGGACGAAATTTTATAAGGAGGGGAGATTGTAAGACCCCGAATTTTATGAAATAAAAGTATTCAATTTTTCTTATAATTACTATTCAGTAAATGGTTAAATTGATAAAAGTTTAAAGTTATGGGTGAAATATGAATTTTTTTTTCAAAATAAGCAAGTGGTTATAAAATAATCATTGTTGTCGGGGAATATTCGTTTGGTCGTGGAATATTCTTTCTGTCGGGAAATATTCGTACGACGGCGCAGCTATTTGTGGGCCCCATAACGAATAACTGTCGGGTGAAGAAAACGACAAATTTGAGTTTTTACAAATAACGGCGTAGTTGTTACCGTTAACACTGTTGGAATACCCGATGGTTAAAATACAGTAATACGCGTTATTGCACAGTAGCACACGGTATTGCATAGTATTTTTGAAATTATTGATTCTTACGTAAGAAGGCACTACTCAATAATTGTTACAGTAATTACTGTTCAATATTTTATTTTATTGATTCAATAATTGCTGCGTTGATATTTTATATTATTGTTGTTTCAATAATTATTGCTGCACAGTATTTTCTATTATCAGATCAATAATTCATATTATTTGAATAATATTATTAGATAGCATTATTGGCAATGTCTAGAAAGTTCTGTCTAAGGAGAGGTTTGGTCATCTAATTACGCGCTAGTAAGGAAAAATCCTTATTGGAAAGCCCCCTCTTTCCTGGGAACGGTCTGGTTGTCATAAATGTGATTCTGTAATATTATTTGTGAATAATTAATTATTGATTCATGTGATAAGAAAATATTTATTTTATGGGGATATAAATGAGGGATATATTTTTGTGGTTAAAAAATGAAGGAGTTAATGTTGAGATTTTTATCCGTATTTTTGTCGGAATGGAGGTATTAAAAATCAGGGTTTTTGAGATATTTTGCGGGGGTTATAATTTTTAATCCGACCGTTGGATCGTGGTAATTTTTGGATATGTTATACATATATAAGTTGAGTATATGTCCACAAATTTTGAACCGTTAAAAATGAACGTATGATTTATTATGAATTTTACGAGATGACTGGTTCAGAAATTGTTGAATTTTTAGAGTTTATCATTTTGGTGGAAAATTCTAGAATTGGTGGGCCCCACTTGTGGTTGGTGAAGAAATGTGCTGAATTATATTTCAAATGTGGTGGGTGGGAATAGTAGCAGGTAAAGCCATCAGGTTGCAGGTCAAACCTACCAAAATTTTCCTATAAATAGAGGGCTAAGTTAGAATTGAAAATCACACCAGAAACATAAGCTTTCTCTCTTTCTCTCTCTATATTATGAAGCATATTTTGTGAGTATTTAGATACTTTGAGAGTTGCAATTCAGTGCAAGTTTCCTTCGGCTTTGCATTCCAGTCAGAAATACTACACTTTTGAGGTAAGGGATATTAAGGGATTTTAAGGGTTGTTATGATTTTCAGTTTCGTAATTTTTCTGATCTTCAAAAATTCTGGAAAAATTTGAAATGATATTTTGATGAGTTTTCTTGATTGTGTCCAAAAATGGTGATTTTTGGATGTATAGATTGAGAGTTATGAATTTTATGAGAAAAGACTATTTTAGAAGTAACAGCTTATAATTCCTTGTGGTTAACTCCAAAATTGATAAAATTTTTATTGGGAGTACATGTATATGATAGAAGTATACTCTGTAAATTTCAGAATTTTTAGACAAAAGTACAATTTTTGATAAATGTCTAAATATTCGGCTATTTTGGCCATATGA
Organism: Panax notoginseng; assembly: GCA_016801055.1. NCBI lineage: Eukaryota > Viridiplantae > Streptophyta > Magnoliopsida > Apiales > Araliaceae > Panax > Panax notoginseng. Next base: position 14,115,360 of record CM029017.1, on the reverse strand, counting down.
AAAATAGTAAATGACTTTTAAAAATTCTGAGAAAAATATATGTTCACTATGGGACTATATTATGCTAAATTTCAGAAAAGAAATATTTTTGGAACGGATGTGGTATTTTTCATGAAAATAGTCTAGTTATGAGAAAATGAATTAAATATGTTATGTGAAGTAAGAAAATTGGAAAATAGGATTTTATGGCTTGAGAATCCTATATATGAGGTATATGCAGATTTTTGATGAGGGTTTTGGTTATTGATGATGAAATCTTAAGAGTTGGCATTTTATGATGATTAAATGCATTAATTAGTAAAGTGTAAACAATTTAAATAAATTGTTTATACGCTTAAGAATATTATTCTTTCAATATCATTATACCGAAATATTGATATGTATATTATTGTGGAATTTCTACCTTTTTCATGTCAGGGTTACTATTCACGAGTTACTATTCATGAATTACTATTCACGAGTTACTATTCACGACAAAATTGATTTCTTTTTCTAACCAAATTATAGTTGATTTATGAATATTACTCTTGAGATTAAATCTATATGTTGATCATATTGTTTTTATTATCATATATAACATTTTTATAACCTTGATGTTGAAATTCTCTTTCGCTTGAGTGTAAAGATGGGTAAATTATTGGTATGATCATGACTATGGGTTCTCTTTGGCCAGTAGTGCAAAGTTGAATTGTTGACTGGTATGATCATGACCATTGAATTTATAAGTGAATATCTTTAGCTTAAGTGCAAAGGTGAATTGATTAACATGGTTATAATTATTGTTTATATAAATTCTGAAATGATTATATATTTCTTTGAGATATTAATATATTTGGCCTGTAGTGCAAATATGAACTGTTGATGAATATATTTGGCCGTAGTGCAAATATGAACTGTTGAGGAATATCTTTAGCCTGTAGTGCAAAGATGAATTGTTGATGAATATCTTTGGCCCGTAGTGCAAAGATGACATGTTGTTGAATATCTTTGGCCAGTAGTGCAAAGATGAACAGATGTTGAGATAAACATGACCAACTTGTGATACAAATGAATATCTTTGGCCGTAGTGCAAAGATGAAGTTATTAGTATGATTATGAACAGGAAATGTGATTTGGTGTAACCATGATCTTTGATGTTTCAGGTAAAGACAGGTGATGAAAATATTCTTCGTCCTGGGTGCGAAGAAAAATTTATAGTCACAATTATGATTATGAGTTATTTATATGATTGTGGACCAGAACTGTTGATTGATGTTACAGGGATAAAACATTGTTGGTGGATTTTTAACATGGAGAAGATAATAGACTTTATAGTCTATTTGACTCTTCTAATGGATTGCTCGTTCCGCTGCAACTATGGTTGAAATTTTTTTTATCATCTACCATATGTTCTAAATCTCTGATTTATTATTGATGAAGACTATTGATAATTTATTTATCTTTAGTCATGATATTCTTTACTGAGCTAGTTGTGCTCACCTTTTTGCTTCACAATTCCTTTCAGGTAATAAGAGTGTAGCTGGGTCGAGCGAGGGTAACAAGGGAATAGAACGGTGGTCATCATTTAGTAGTTATATTTGGTGAAGAAAATAGGGTGAGGCGAACCCAACGTTGGAAGGGTGTTTTGCCACTATCATACAAGATGTCTAACGACATACAACCTCGTGTCATCATAAGACATGATTGTGCACATCCGCTTGCCGAGTATATCTACAAGCACTACCTATATAATCTTGGTGTTTGTTTGAAGTATAATTCTCAGTTAGATACAGTGGAGATAATGATAAGTCAAGAGAAGACTCACCATTGGGAAGAATATGATAGTAATCTTCTCATTTTTCTTTGGGGTCTATTGGGTCAACCAAGGATAATTCTGTGGCCATATGATATCTATCATAACCTAGACGCATGGCCTCCCATGTACGAAGGTCTCCTTGAGCACTTCCCAAAGATTCTAGTTTCTAAAACAGTTTTTGACTGTACCTTTATGTAAGGTACCTTTGTGAGGTGCTGATACATGATGGTGTCCAATGTCACATTTGGTATATATTTGTATCCAAACTCACAGCATATGTGTTGTTGTATTTTGCACGACAATTATTATAATAAAGTTGTAGTTATTTTCTGTACCATGTATTTGACGACTCAGAATGGGTTGGGTGGAATGAACCTATTTTGGGGTTGTCACAGCATTATTCCTTTCAACGTTCCCTTTAGGATCTAATTTGATCTTATAGACCCACTTACAACCAACAGGTTTTAAAACCTTTTGGTAATTCTTCAAGATCCCAAACGTTATTAAGCTCCATAGATTTCAACTCGTCATTCATGGCTTCAAGCCATTGAGTTGATTGAGCACTCGTAATGACCTCTTTATAGGAGATAGAATCATTAATCTTACTTGAATCATAGTCAATCTCATTAAGATGGGTTATAAAATCATCAAAATTAAAAGGCTTTCTAGGTCTTTCAGACCTACATAAAGGCTGCACAATTTCAGGAATATGATTTTCAATAATGTGAGGTTCAACATTAGGTGGTGGCTCAGGATTAGAAACATAAAACCTGTTTTCTTCGAGATCAAATTTTCTAGGCTCACCACTCCCACTTAAATCACCATTCTCTAAAAAAAAAAAAACTCTGCATGCCTAGTCTCAACAATTCTAGTGGTATGTGAGGGACAGTAAAATCGAAAACCCTTAGATCTCTCAGGATATCCAATGAAATGGCAACTAATGGTTTTAGAGTCAAGTTTCTTTATTTGTGGATTAAAAAATCTTAGCCTTAGAAGGACAGCCCCACACCCGTAAGTATTTTAAACTAGGTTTCCTACCTGTCCAAATTTCATAAGGAGTGTTAGGGACATATTTTCTAGGAACCCGATTTAAAATATGAACAACTGTCTTTAATGCCTCAGTCCACAAAAACACAGGTAAGTTAGAATTGCATAACATACTACGTACCATATCCATAAGGGTACGATTTTGCCTCTCAGCTACACCATTCTGCCGCGGTGTACCAAGCATTGTATACTGAGTGACGATTCCATTTTCTTGACAAATTAGGCAAATGGGCCAGGACTATGACCTGTATCAGAGTGTTTGCTATAATACTCTCCGTCTCTATCTGATCTCATTACTTTAATTTTTCGGTCAAGTTGATTTTCAACTTCAGCCTTGAAAACTTTAAACATATTTAGTGATTCAGATTTTTCATTAATTAGGTACACATAAGTATAACGAGAATAGTCATCAATGAACGTAATGAAAGATTTGTGTCCACCAATTCCTGAAGACAATGGTCCACATATATCAGTGTGAATCACCTCAAGAAGTGCACTACTTCTTGTTACTCATGTCTTATTACCTTTCACAAATTTTTTCTTTTTATACATTCAATACAGTTGCCAATATCAGAAAATCTAGCGAATGAAGAATTCCATCCTTTATAAGACGTTGCATTATGTCTTTTAAAATATGGCCTAAGCAATGCTGCCACAATTTTGAAGAATTCTCATTATCTAGTTTTCTCTTATTTTCACTTTTAGATGTACTTTCTGTCACATTCATTGTTAACAAGGATTCAACAAAGACATCATCCAAATTTATCTTATAGAGGTTTTCTTTTAATGAGCCAGAACCAATAACATGAGAGTAATGATAAATAATTATTTTATTATTCCCAAACTTAAACAAAAATCCATCAACGTCAAATTTAGATACAGAAATTAAATTACGTGTCATACTGGGAACATAAAGAGTATCATATAAATACAAGATAAAACTACTCTCCAAAACTAAAGAAAAAATTCATACAGCTTCAACTTGTATAGACTCTCCATTGCTAACTTTACTGGTTCTTTCCCCCTTTTGGAGTGTCTTCTTTGAAAAGAATCTATGCAATGAATTAGTAATGTGAACCATAGCACCAGTGTCATGCCACCATGTATTAGAAGGAACATCAATTAGAAAGGATTCATAAGTTACATAATTGATGGACGATATACCTTTCTTTTCAATTCATTCTCTTAATTTAGGGCATTCTTTCTGAATATATCATTACTTCTTACAGAAGTGACATTTAGGACATGTCTCAGAGTTGTTACCTGAATAATTTTGCCTTATTTGTTTTGGTAGAAATTGGTTTATCCTTATTCTTAAAACCTTTGCCATTTTTTTATAAGCTTTCTTCTTATAGGATCCAGTGGTAGTCAAATGAGCAACATTAGATTTTTCAACCTTAAGCCTTTCTTCATCTTTAATTTAAAAGCCATGTCGTTCATCATCATAATGTGCTCGCGCACCCCACTAACCCCATCATACCTGCTAGTAAGCATTTTTTAAAATAAGGGTACTTGCATGAGTTTTAGAAGAACCATTAAATTGTTACTCGACTGAAGTTAAGTAATCTTTAACATTCTCAAAGTCAGTAATGACTCCTCGAATGACTGTCGTAATAGAGTTTTTCATAATCACAAGGGACATGCTGTAAGACCCTAAATTATTAATAATAAAATTTAAATTTCCTCCATTTATTATTTTGAAATAGTAAGGGTTAAATTGATTAATGAGATTAGTTATGGGTAAAATGCGCAAATATTTCAAATAAGCAAGTGGTCATAAATTATTCATTGTTGTCGGGGAATATTCGTTTGGTCGTGGAATATTCTTGTTGTCGGGGAATATTCATACGACGGCGCAGCCTTGTGTGGGCCCCATAACAGAAAGCGATTGGATGAAGAAAACGACAAAAATAAATTATTTATAAATAACGGCGTAGTTGTTACCGTTAATACTATTGGAATACCCGGTGGTTAAAACACAGTAATACGCGTTGTTGTACAGTAGCACACGGTATTGCACCAATTATTGATTTTTACGTAAGAAGGCATTACTCAATAATTGTTACAGTAATTACTGTTCAGTATTTTATTTTATTGATTCAATAATTGCTGCGTTGATATTTTATATTACTGTTATTTTAATAATTGTCACTACACAGTATTTTCCATTATCAAAGCAATAATTCATATTATTCGAATAATATTATTAGATATCATTATTGGCAATGTCTTGAAAATTCTGTCTAAGGAGAGGTTTGGTCACCTAATTACGCACCAGTAAGGAGAAATCCTTATTGGAAAGCCCTCTCTTTCCTGGGAACGGCCTGGTTGTCATTATTGTGATTCTGTAATATTATTTGTGAATAATTAATTATTGATTTATATAATGAGAAAAATATTAATTTTATATGGATATAGATGGAGAAAATTTTTAATGTGACAATTGTTAAAAATTAATATTTTATCTTTTTCTGATAAAATAATTCAATTAAATATATTATTTTAATAATATATTAATGGTGATATTTTTATAATGAATGTGGGATATATGAATAAATGAGGAGGAAGAGTATTTTTATTGGATTAAATGTTTAACACATGTTTGGTGTGACGCCCCCAAAATAGGTCCAATCCATCCAACCCATTTTGAGTCGCCAAATACATGGTACAGAAAATAACTACAACTTTATTATTACAATTGTCGTGCAAAATACGACAACACATATACTGTGAGTTTAAATACAGATATTGTCATCTAGACAGTATTCATACTCAATTAAGTCCTCATTATACTTATTGATACACTATTTTACAAAATAGTGAGGACTACAAAAATAACTGACTTGAACCATCATTCCACACCCCGACTAGTACTCGCTACATTCTCGCCTCCTGAGAAGAAAAATGGAACAACAAGGGAAAGGGTGAGCTCAACTAGCCCAGTAAAGAATATTATGACTAAGATAATATACAACAAATTATCGTTAGTCTTCAACAGGGAAAAATCTAATAGAATACAATAGACAACAACTTTTAAATCAATATTCGCAGCGGAAAATAATAATTCATAGAAGAGTTACGTAGAGAATGAAATCTACGATTATCTATGAATTTAAAAGCCCATCATCAACATTTTATCCCTGTAACATCAATCAATAAATATCTTGAATCAAATTGTCATCTTTGCACTACAGGCCAAAGATATTCATCAGTTGGTCATGTTCATCTCAACACCTGTTCATCTTTGCACTACGGGCCAAAGATATTCATCAGAAATCATTCATCTTTGCACTACAGGCCAAAGATATTCAATTATATCATCATTTAGGATTGAGGATGATGAAAAATATTTTAAAGAAAACGAATCCAGTGAAACAAAAGAATAAATATTAAGGATTCGTATTTCAGCTATTCCATGTCCAAAAATACCTCATAAATAATTATAGTGGAGTAAAATTCAAGAATGATCAAAACATGGATACAATCAAAGCTAGTATCTAGAATAGATATTTTGGACGAAAAGAAGAAAATTTCATTTTTCGGTGAATAGTAACTCGTGAATAGTAACTCGTGAATAGTAATCCCGACATGAAAAAGTTCCAAATTTGATAAAAAGTTCAGATCAATACTTCGGCATAATGATATTGAAGAAAATAATATCATTTAAGAAGAAATAACATCCCTTACCTCGAAAAGACGGTACTTCTGACTGGAATACTAGATATAGTGCTGAAGGAAACTTGCACCGTATAGCAACACTCAAAGTATCAAATGCTCACAAGAATACGCTCGATATAGAGAGAGAAATAGAGAGAAACTTGTGTTTCTGGTGTGATTTTCAATTCTTACCTAAGCACCCTATTTATAGGAAAATGCTTAGAACACCAAAGCAGAAAATTTAATATAATATATATATATATATATATATATATATATATATATATATATTCAAGCCCACCTTAGAAAATCTGAAATCAGCCACCTTGCACATGTTTATGATGTCCAAAAAAATACAAAAAATATTTTTCTCAAAATAATTAACTAAAACTCCCAAAAATCAATTATTTCGAAACTTCGGAACTTCAATAATTTATAATAAATAGTCCTTTTATCAGAAAATTCGAATCTCGCGAGTTTTTATAGAAAATTCAATTCTCTACAACTTTGCAGAAGAAAGTTTTTCCAAATTCCAAACAGAAATTGACCGAAATCCATAAACGGGCGATTTTACAGTCAATAATAAATTTTCGGTCAAGAATTGTGTCCACCAACACACAAAACATGTGTTAAACATTTAATCCAACAAAAATACTCTTCCTCCTCATTTATTCATATATCCCACATTCATTGTAAAAATATCACCATTAATATATTATTAAAATAATATATTTAAATGAATTATTTTATCAGAAAAAGATAAAATATTAATTTTCAACAATTGTCACATTAAAAAATTTTTCCATCTATATCCACATAAAATTAATATTTTTCCCATCCTATAAATCAATAATTAATTATTCACAAATAATATTACAGAATCACAATACTGGCAACCAGGCCGTTCCCAGGAAAGAGGGGGCTTTCCAATAAGAATTTCTCCTTACTGGCGCGCAATTAGGTGACCAAACCTCTCCTTAGACAGAACTTTCTAGACATTACCAATAATGTTATCTAATAATATTATTCAGATAATATGAATTATTGCTTCGATAATAGAAAATACTGTGTATTGATAATTATTAAAACAACAGTAATATAAAATATCAACGCAGCAATTATTGAATCAATAAAATACAATATTGAACAGTAATTACTGTAACAATTATTGAGTAGTGCCTTTTTACGTAAGAATCAATAATTGGTGCAATACCGTGTGCTACTGTGCAACAACGCGTATTACTGTGTTTTAACCACCGGGTATTCCAACAGTATTAACGGTAACAACTACGCCGTTATTTATAAACAACTTATTTTTGTCGTTTTTTTCATCCAATCGCTTTCCGTTATTGGGCCCACACAAGGTTGCGCCGTCGTACGAATATTTCCCTACAACAAGAATATTTCACGACCAAACGAATATTGCCCGACAACAATGAATATTTTATGACCACTTACTTATTTGAAATATTTGCGTATTTTACCCATAACTAACCACATTAATCAATTCAACCCTTACTATTTCAAAATAATAAATAGAGGAAATTCTATTTTATGAAAAAAAAATTCGGGGTCTTACAACCTCTCCTCCTTATGAAATTTCGTCCTCGAAATTGACGTATGTACCTTGTGTTTCGAAAAGATGAGGATACCTCGCTTTCATTTTCGTTTCCAACACCCAGGTCATTTCTTCAATAGCATGGTTCCTCCACAAAACTTTGACTTGTGGTATGACCTTTGTGCGTAGGACATGCTCCTTTCTATTCAAGATCTTGACAGGTACCTCTTCGTACGTTAAGTCTTCGACTATCTCGTTCGGTTCTAATTCAATGACGTGGTTCGGGTTGTCCACATAATTTTGTAACTTCGATACGTGAAAAACGTTATGAACACGCGTCATACTTGGCTGTAAAGCGAGTCTATAGGCCATAGTTCCTATTCAATCGAGAATTTCAAATGGACTAATAAATCGTAGGTTTGAACTTTCCTTACATTGCCAATTCTCGCTTTTGGAATAACAACTTCTTGCACTTCCTTCTTCATATTCATCAGCTCCGGTGTGTAGCTTAAGCGATTTTAATTTTATCGATAAAAGTCGATTTTAATCGTATATTCGTTATCTTCACGCAGGTTCTTGGAATCTTTAACTCTATCTCCATCTTCTGTAAGTCGTACGAAATGGGTCTTTGACAATATCGTACTCGTGCTCGTATACGATCTTTTACTCAACACTCAAAGTATCAAATACTCACAAGAATACGCTCGATATAGAGAGAGAAATAGTGTGACAACCCCAAAACAGGTTCATTCCACCCAACCCATTCTGAGTCGTCAAATACATGGTACAGAAAATAACTACAACTTTATTACAACAATTGTCGTGCAAAATACAACAACACATATGCTGTGAGTTTGGATACAAATATATACCAAATGTGACATTGGACACCATCATGTATCAGCACCTCACAAAGGTACCTTACATAAAGGTACAGTCAAAAACTGTTTTAGAAACTAGAATCTTTGGGAAGTGCTGAAGAAAACCTTCGTACATGGGAGGCCATGCGTCTAGGTTGTGATAGATATCATATGGCCACAGAATTATCCTTGGTTGACCCAATAGACCCCAAAGAAAAACGAGAAGATTACTATCATATTCTTCTCAATGGTGAGTCTTCTCTTGACTTATCATTATCTCTACTGTATCTAACTGAGAATTATACTTCAAACAAACACCAAGATTATATAGGTAGTGCTTGTAGATATACTCGGAAAGCGGATGTGCACAATCATGTCTTATGATGACACGAGGTTGTATGTCGTTAGACATCTTGTATGATAGTGGCAAACCACCCTTCCAACGTTGGGTACACCTTACCCTATTGGATTCACCAAATAAAACTACTAAATGAACTTTTCTATACTGCTTCGGGAGAACATCCACAGCTAGAGACCACCATTCTATTTCCCTGTTACCCTCGCTCGACCCAGCTACACTCTTATTACCTGAAAGGAATTGTGAAGCAAAAGGGTGAGCACAACTAGCTCAGTAAAGAATATCATGACTAAAGATAATTAAATTATCAATAGCCTTCATCAATAATAAATCAGAGATTTAGAACATATGGTAAATGATAAAAATTTCAACCATAGTTGCAGCGGAACGAGCAATCCATTAGAAGAGTCAAATAGACTATAAAGTCTATTATCTTCTCCATGTTAAAAATCCATCAACAATGTTTTATCCCTGTAACATCAATCAACAGTTCTGGTCCACAATCATATAAATAACTCATAATCATAATTGTAGTTCTAAATTCCTCTTCTCATCCAGGACGAAGATAATTTTCATCACCTATCTTTACCTGAAACATCAAAGATCATGGTTACACCAAATCACATTTCCTGTTCATAATCATACTAATAACTTCATCTTTGCACTACGTCCAAAGATATTCATTTATATCACCAGTTGGTCATGTTTATCTCAACATCTGTTCATCTTTGCACTACTGGCCAATTCAGAAAATTCGAATCTCGCGAGTTTTTATAGAAAATTCAATTCTCTACAACTTTGCAGAAGAAAGTTTTTCCAAATTCCAAACAGAAATTGACCGAAATCCATAAACGGGCGATTTTACAGTCAATAATAAATTTTCGGTCAAGAATTGTGTCCACCAACACACAAAACATGTGTTAAACATTTAATCCAACAAAAATACTCTTCCTCCTCATTTATTCATATATCCCACATTCATTGTAAAAATATCACCATTAATATATTATTAAAATAATATATTTAAATGAATTATTTTATCAGAAAAAGATAAAATATTAATTATCTACAATTGTCACATTAAAAATTTTCTCCATCTATATCCACATAAAATCAATATTTTTCTCATCCTATAAATCAATAATTAATTATTCACAAATAATATTACAGAATCACAATACTGGCAACCAGGCCGATCCCAGGAAAGAGGGAGCTTTCCAATAAGGATCTCTCCTTACTGGCGCGTAATTAGGTGACCAAACCTCTCCTTAGACAGAACTTTCTAGACATTGCCAATAATGTTATCTAATAATATTATTTAGATAATATGAATTATTGCTTCGATAATGGAAAATACTGTGTAGTGACAATTATTAAAACAACAGTAATATAAAATATCAACGCAGTAATTATTGAATCAATAAAATATAATATTGAACAGTAATTACTGTAACAATTATTGAGTAGTGCCTTCTTACGTAAGAATCAATAATTGGTGCAATACCGTGTGCTACTGTGCAACAACGCGTATTACTGTGTTTTAACCACCGGGTATTCTAACAGTGTTAACGGTAACAACTACGCCGTTATTTATAAACAACTTATTTTTGTCATTTTCTTCATCCAATCGCTTTCCGTTATGGGGCCCACACAAGGCTGCGCCGTCGTACGAATATTCCCCGACAAAAAGAATATTTCACGACCAAACGAATATTGCCCGACAACAATGAATATTTTATGACCACTTGCTTATTTGAAATATTTGCGTATTTTACCCATAACTAACCACATTAATCAATTCAACCCTTACTATTTTAAAATAATAAATAGAGGAAATTCTATTTTATTAAAAAAAAATCGGGGTCTTACATTTGGTGTGTTGGTGGACACAATTCTTGATCGAAAATTTGTTATAGACTGTAAAATCGTCCGTTTATGGATTTCGGTTAATTTCTGTTTGGAATTTAGAAAAATTTTCTTCTGCAAAGTTGTAGAGAATTGAATTTCCTATAAAAACTTGCGGGATTCGAATTTTCTGATAAAAGGGCTATTTATTATGAATTATTGAAGTTCCGAAGTTCCGAAATAATTGATTTTTGAAAGTTTTAATTGTTTTATAAAAGAAAAACGTTTTTGTCTAGAAGGTGGGCATGTGGGAAATGTTAGAAACTGATTTCAAAGGATGCGTATGAATTTTATTATTAATAATATATTTTATTAAATTTTCTGCTTTGGTGTTCTAAGCATTTTTCTATAAATAGGGTGCTTAGGTTAGAATTGAAAATCACACCAGAAACTGAAAACTTCTCTCTCTTTCTCTCTCGATATATTGAGCGTATTCTTGTGAGTATTTTAATACTTTGAGTGTGGCTATACGGTGCAAGTTCAAGTCATAGCCTATATCCGGTTTTTTAACTAGAAGTACTGTCTTTACGAGATTAGGGATGTTATTTTATTCGAAAATGATATTATTTCTTCAATATCATTATGCCGAAATATTGGTTGAAAATTTTTATCAAATTTGGAACTTTTCATGTCGGGGTTACTATTCACGAGTTACTATTCACCGAAAAATAAAATTTTTTTCTTTTTGTCCAAAATATCTATTATGGATACTAGCTTTGATTGTATCCATATTTTGATCATTCTTGAATTTTACTCCGCTATGATTATTTATGAGGTATTTTTGGACATGGATAAACTGTAATACGAATCCCTAATATTTATTCTTTTGCTTCACTTGATTCGTTTTCTTTAAAATATTTTTCATCATCCTCAGTCCTAAATGATGATATTAATGAATATCTTTGGCCTGTAGTGCAAAGATGAATAATTTCTGATGAATATCTTTGGCCCGTAGTGCAAAGATGAACAGGTGTTGAGATGAACATGACCAACTGATGAATATCTTTGGCTTGTAGTGCAAAGATGATTATTGATTGATGTTACAGGGATAAAATATTGATGATGGACTTTTAAATTCATAGATAATAGTAAATTTCATTCTCTACGTAACTCTTCTATGAATTATTATTTTTCGCTGCGAATATTGATTTAAAACTTGGTGTCTATTCTATTCTATTAGATTTTTTCCTGTTGAAGACTAACGATAATTTGTTATGTGTTATCTTAGTCATAATATTCTTTACTGGGCTAGTTGAGCTCACCCTTTTTTTTTTGTTCCATTTTTCTCAGGAGGCGAGAATGTAGCGAGTACTAGTCGAGGTATGAAATGATGGTTCTAGAAGTTATTTTAGTAGTTCTCACCATTTTTGTGAAATAATGTATCAATAATTATAATGAGGACTTATTTGAGTGTGGATATTGTCTAGATGATAATATTTGCATTTAAACTCACAGTTCTTGTGTTGTAATAATAAAGATGTAGTTGTTTCTGTACCATATATTTTGGCGACTCAGAATGGGTGTTGTATACCTATTTTGGGGGCGTCACACATGCAGTTGGATCGCTCCCACTTTCATAAATAATCTTCTACTCAATTGAGCTAGTAGTTGTAAGTGGAACAGGATGATCCAATCGTAGTGCATAATCCAAAATCATAGCGTCGAGAACAAATTTTCACTTACACTTTTCAAGCAGTAAAATTAGTTTCATTTAAGGTTTCAATTCCAGAGAGATACCCAGAAATACTAGTTAGAGTCAATGTCGAAACATAAACAAGCTCATAAATATGCTTACAAAAAACTAAAAGAAATCCACAATGTACAACAATAATTAATAATTAATCATGATAAAAACCAACTGTAGGGCAAGCAGTTAGTTATATAAAATCTATTTACAACACCCAAAATATATTTTAATGAGATGTTGGTGCATAATTATTAATTTTTCGTTGGTCTAATTAATAATATACTAATAACATCCCCATAAAATAATACAAAACACATTTATCCACGCATCACCGTTGGGCAGAAACGAAATAAACATGTTACTTATGCAATAAAATTCCATTTAATAAATTTTAATTCTAATATTTCCGTTGGGTAAAATTAAAATCTTTATTTATTAAATGTAACATTATGTGACCTTTCTTAATCTTTAATGTTTCAATTAATAATCCTCCGTTGGGCTGATTATTAATTTTAACAATAAAAGAGTCACGCATACATGTAAATTATTATGATCAAACTCATTTTTTTTTCTTTAAACATATTAATTAAGTTTGAAAATTAACATTATTTAAAATTTACATGTGACATCTTAAAAGCCCTAATATATTACATCATGTTCTAAAATCTTAAATTAAGATATATAATTATGAACATGAATTAATTATAAAATAATCACGTTAATTTTAATATGAATACATGAGGGCATATGAATATCATAATATTATCTAGACATAATAAATAATAAATTTAACATATATTATTTTAATATTCATATTCCTATTCACGCATAATATTATGAACAATAAAACTTTATGCATAATACATATATATATTTTTTAACGTTATATATATATTGTTGTACTGCATATAAAATATATATATATATATATATATATATATATATATATATATATATATATATATATATATATATATATATATATATTTGAAACATGATTCATGAGTTGCTTTTGGCAGACTAGTTGATCAATTCAAATTTTATATATGATAATCAGAATTCGTAATTATTGTGCTTTTCCCAAGGATGGAGAATGTACACAACATATATATGCATTAACATATTGCAGTATGTAATTGCAGACCATTACACAAGTATTAAAAAAATAATAATAATAAATAAATAAAAATAAGGATACATAACATAGCACATGAGGAATCAAAAAGATTTTCAAAAAGGTTTTTCCGTTCTAAAATTCCTTAATGTAACCTAGAGGTGGCAAACGGGCGGGCGGGCGCGGGGCGGGCTAAAACGGGCCGGGCCAAAAAGGCCCGAATTTTTACGGGCAAAAAAAAGTAAGCCCATAGTTCGCGGGCTCACGGGCGGGCTGGGCCGGCCCACGGGTAGAAGGTGATTTATGCCTATTTTTGTGCACTTTTTTGATCCTGCAAAGCCCGCGGATGGGCCGGGCTTTGAACGGGCCGGGCCAAAAAGCCCCGAATTTTTATGGGCCAAAAAAATGCGACCCAAAGCCTGCTTTTTGGCGGGCGGGCCGGCCCGGCCCGCGGGCTTTGAGCCCGTTTGCCAGGTCTAATGTAACCATAACGTAAAATTATGCATGAATTGACATTGCAACATAATTTAATTACTTTACGATATTAAAATTTATAACATAATAACATAAATAATTTATTCTATACAATAATGTAACCATGGCTCTTGATACCAGATGTTGAATAAATTATACAAGAACGTGTTATTGTATAGAATAAATAGAATTAATTAATTATAGTAATAAGTACTTACATGAATTGAGAGAAAACCTCTTATGTGTATCACGCTTCCGCTGTGCTTAAGGGTGAAGGTCTTCAATTGCCTCTCTCAATCTTAGGATGAATGTTTAGAAGAATAAAATTCTTGAGACGACAATTGAGACCAAACCTAACTGTTTTATTTATGTAATAGCTAAGGGTCAAAATCGTCCATCAAGATTATGAAACCCTAGGGCCCATTATGCCAAATATTATTAGGAATATTATTTATAGGCCACATAATTAATTACCAAACTCATAAATAAAGTGATTAAATTAATACAGTATGTAAGCCCAATAATTGCATAAATAGTAAAGGCCACATAAGGAATAAAATATTCTAACAATATTTTCATTTAATGAGAGACAAATCAATTAATTATGAAACATGTATTACATGCATATACAAATGGAAGACATGGCAAAAATTGACAAACAATTCCTTTCTTTTAAACAATTTTATACACCCCAATTTATGTAAGTTAATTTCATCATGCATGCAGTCATGTATTTTTTCTTAGATGAGAACAAGTAAAAGCTAGAGAAGGAAAATATAATCCATAAGAATACATGCATGCATGAAATCATTTGCTAGTATGTTTTCTCATTTGATACGGTCTAAATTATATTGTCTCTAATATTCATTTATTGGAGACAGTTCTATCTACACCGTCACGTTAGCTCATCTTTTTAATACAGTAGAAAAAAAGAAATTAACATTTTCACAAGTTAATATGATATTTCCACAAATGAATCTTATTTTTAATTAAATCAACCCTTTGTGCAATAGACTAACTATATAATTTAACTTTTATACCCAATTTGCCCTTATTTAGTAAAAGTTGAATTCTAATATATTTTAACAATTGCACAAAAGTATATATATATATATATACACAAGAGAGAATCGAGAAGTTCATACGACTGAGTACGTACGATAAGCAACGGAAGTAAAATATTGTTCACAACAAAATTTGAAATAAAAAAAATTATAAAAAGTACTAGTCCTAAAATTTACACCCAAATTTAAGTGAGAGTGATGTTATTCATGTATTAATACTTTCATTGCTTCTTTTTTCTTCCATTGCTTAATCGACTCGTGTGATTCTAAGTATCACAAGAGAGAAAAGAAGGAAGATAGATGGTAATTATTTGACAAGATCTTAGAGAATATATATATGTATGTATGTATGTATTATTTTATTTAGATATGATAAAAGAAGATTTAAAAGAAACAAGCTAATCAAAATCAGGATTGATCGAGTTTAGTTGATGTACAAGATTTTAGGATTTATAACTAACTAATTTTATTCAAATACTAGTAATTAGCTAGTTTTAGTAATATAATTTAGTAAATTATATTACTAAAAAGTCTAGACTATTTAGTAATATGATATGATAATAGAAATTCTGAAAATAATTTTTTTCCCCGGTGGGAGAAAGTCTTAGATCCTAATTTTTATGTGTAAATAATTTTTCTCACTTATTTCCTAACAATTTTCTAATTATTATTCATATTATTACTATCATAAAATTAAATAAATAAAAGTTGTCTTTAATTGAGTAACACTACTAATCAAATAAATTAGTTAAGCAACTAGATATTTAGTTGTTTATCAAATGGGGGTAATTTGGACGTAAAAATAAAATCATATAGTTAGTTTACTGTACAAAGGGTTGGTTTAGTAAAAAATAGAATTCATTTATAAAAATATTAAATTAGCTTGTGAAAATATCAATTCTCTTGAAAAAACTGTCTCTAAAAATAAGTTTTTATGACTGTTTTAGCATGTCTTAAAAATCACTGTCACTATTATTGCCCTCTTTCTTTCTTTTTTGTAGTTGTAGTGTTTTTCTTTTGCATAGTTTGAGTGGAAAACTAAAGATGTTTTCAATACCACTTTTATGTTAAAAAGTATAGATTAGTGAAAATATAGCTTGGTTGGTATGGTAAATTATATATATATATATATATATATATATATATATATATATATATATATATATATATATATATATATATATATATATATATATGACCAGAATCATCTAAAATTCGGAATTTTTATTTTTTTGCTTTTTTTTTAAAACAACTAGAAAAAAAAGTTTACTATTTTATGGAATTGAAATTTTTTCATAATACAGTGTTTTGGGTGTGATTTGGATACATATAACAAAACAGGTCTATACAGACCTGTTTTAACAAAATACGGGAGTCCGAACCTGATCCACTCCATATATATATATATATATATATATATATATATATATATATATATATATATATATATATATATATATAAAATGTATGTTATATAGTTTTTGATAGGCATTATGTGAGACCCCAGATTTTAGGAATAAATATTTAATTTTCTCGAAATAATTATGGTGTGGATTTGATATAATAGTTGTGGGTATTATTTATAATTTTACAAAGTAAGCAAGTTGTTTTAAAATATTCGTTTGGTCGGGGAATATTCTTTTTGTCGGGGAATATTCGTACGACGGCACAATCATTGGTGGACCCCACAACAGAAGTATAGTCGTAGTTAGAAAACGACAAAATTATCTTTCTATAAAAATAACGGCTGAGGTGTTACCGTTAAAACCGTTAAAACTGTTGAACTACCCGGTAGTAAAAGTACAGTAATACGCGTGGTTGCATAGTAGCACACGGTATTGATTATTGATGCTTACGTGAGAAGTCACTCAGCTATACTCAATTATTGCTACAATAATTACTGCATCATATCTCTTAAATTATTGTCATAGTATCATCTGTATAATATGTTATATTATTAAATCAATAATTGAGACGTTGTGGTAAGTTTGGTTATTTTTATGGGGGGGGGGCATATGTCATCATCTAAGGGTCTCTTCGTCAATAGTAATTACCGTCGTCAATAGTAATTACCGTCGTCAATAGTATTTACCGTGGTCAATAGTATTTACCTTGGTCAATAGTAATTACCGTCGTCAATAGTAATTACCGTCGCCAATAGTATTTACCTTGGTCAATAGTATTTACCTTGGTCAATAGTAATTACCTTCGTCAATAGTAGTTGTCCCTTCAATATTACCAAGAGTCATTTGACCATTCGTTAAGACTAAGAGTCATTTGACCCTTCGTTAAGACCAAGAGTCACCCTCAGTTTTCTATAAATAGAGGCCTAGGGCTTCATTATTTTTCACGAATTCATTCAAGCTATAGAGAGAGAAAGTATAGAGAGAATAAGAGAGAGAGAATAAAAGTATTCTACTACTTCACTTTTCCAATATCCAGTTCTTTAAAGGTAAGGAATATTATTTTTTTTATATTCATGAAGAGAACTTCTGTTATTCCATTCTTTATTATTCTGTTGGAATAACCAGTATACGCGGTCTACCCTATACTTGGTGATATTCTTCTATTATTCTGTTGGAATATCATGTCTGTTTGTTTTACACCGGACCTGGTTCCGTCTTTATTATTATTCTGTCGGAATATCCTGTCTGTGTGTTTTACACCGGACCTGGTTCCATTATTTATTATATTGTTCTTTATTATTCTGTCGAAATATCCTGTCTGTGCGGTTACGCCGGACCTGGTTCCATTATTTATTATTCTGTCGGAATATCCTGTCTGTGCGTTTACGCCGGACCTGGTTCCATTATTATTATTCTGGTAAGAATAACCTGTCTGTGCGGTCTATCGCATGCATGATGATTTCTTTTGTTATTCCATTCTTTATTATACTCAGTTGATTAAAACTTTGACTTCTATACTCCATAAAATTAGTGGAATATCCTTGACATTTGCGCTTCATCTAGTATCTATTCATGAAAATATTCTCCTGATTAGTCTTGAAGTTTACTCCACAAAGCAGTATCATGTTGACAATTTGGACGTTATTAATTCCTGGATAAATTAATTCTTGAACTTGTTTTATTGAATTCTTATATCATTGTCATCATCCTCATGTTTATATTCTGTTGAAAGTCATCTGTGGTCTGTAGTGCATAGATGGACTTGGTATGATTATGATAAGGGATTATTCGGTGTAATCATGACCGTAATGTTACAAATGATGTGGTAAAAGTCCTCATTGGCCCGTAGTGCATTGATGGACAGTTATTGGCATGATCATGACCATTGATGAATACACAAATATCATTGGCCTGTAGTGCATGGAATTTGTGGTCGTGACCCTAACGAATATCCTTGGCCGTAGTGCAGGGATGATGTGAATTATTTATTAAGCTGAGTCTCAGCGATAAAAGTGATGAAAAACTTTTTAAATCATAAAAGATAGTAGAGTTTATTTTCTACTTGACTCTTTTAATAGATTGCTTGTTTCGCTGCAGTTAAACTTGATGTCTATTATATTTTATCAGTTTAACATTGTTGAAGACTAATGATAATTTATTCTGCATTATCTTAGTCATAATATTTCTTACTGGGCTAGTTGAGCTCACCCTTTCTTTTACTGTTCTCTTCAGGAAATGAGAATGTAGCTGGGGCAAGTCGGGAAACGGAGTGATGATTCGAATGATAATATTAGTTAGTAGTCCTCACTATTCTATGTAATAGTGTGTTAATAAATGTAATGAAGACTCTTTTTGAGTATGAATACTCTCTAGAAGATAATATTTGTATTCAAACTCGCAGTTTATGTTCTGTCGTATTGTACACGACTGTTGTATTAGTAAGTTGTATTTGTATTCTGTACTTTGTATCTGACGACCCAAGATGGGTGATGTATACCTAATTTTGGGGGCGTCACAGTTGGTATCAAAGCTTAGGGATATAATCCCTGGCTAAGATGTGAGAATAGAACTAGGAGGGGAGAGACGGGGAATTCCTTCGCTAGTATGACCTACCTAAGTTTATTTGGTATTTAATTGGTCGGTCAAAGTATATGGATAATATGTTATATGTTAATTAACTCTTGTTTTGTTGCAGTATTTGTAAATGACATTCGAAAATGTTGAGATAAACAATGAAGCACATGAGACCATTGAATCACCAATGATCAATGCTCAGGGTAATGGACAACCAGAGGACAATAATCCTCATGAAAATAATAACACCGATGAAATGGTGAATGATGGGATGGTCAGAGACTTTATGCAATTCATGCAACAACGGGCGAGAGCGGCTCCTATCCAAAATGAAGGAGGAAACAATGACAACCCACGGTTGGTCACCGCTAAGCAATTCAAGGAGCTAGGACCACCGGAGTTTTTGGGAAAGCCAGAACCACTTAAGGCGGAGACGTGGTTAAAGCAGATCACCAAGATATTTGATGTATTGGGATGCTCCAAGGAGCAAAAGGTTCCCTTTGCCACCTTTATGTTGCGTGAAGAGGTAGATTACTGGTGGGAATCTGTAAAACGTACCCAGCCTGACGCACTCAAGATGTCTTGGGAGAAGTTCCAAGAACTGTTCAATGACAAGTACTTTCCCGAAAGTATTCGTCAAATGAAGGAGGTGGAATTTATCAAGTTGGAGCAAAACAACATGACCGTGTCGCAGTACGAAGCCAAGTTTGCCGAGTTGTCCCGATTTGCGTCCCACTTGGTGGATAATGAAGAGAGAATGACGCGGATATTTTTAAGAGGTTTGAAACCGGAGATACGTCAATATCTTATTTCTCATAAACTGTGTCTGTATTCAGATGTTGTAAATAGGGCTCAATTAGTAGAACGCGATAACGAGTCAACGCAACCAAAAGAGAGCAGCCAGAAAAATGATAATACTGGTGATAACAGTCATCAAAGCGATGACAATAAGCATGGAGGGAATCAACATGCCAGAAATGGTAACCACTTCAATGGTAATCATGGTCAAAACAATAAGAATGGACATTTCAAGAAGAGAAAATTCAACAATGATAGAAAGACGTCAGCACCAGCACCCGTTGTTAAGGAAGGAGAACGACCACCTATCATATGCTTCAAATGCGGAGGGGAGGGACACATCAGTCCAAACTGCGCGATGCCATCCAAAGCATGCTATAATTGCGGAAGAGAAGGTCACCTAGCTCGATTTGGTCGTATGGTGAAGTCAAGTCCAGCTGAGATAGTGATGCCAAAGGATGTCCCAGACAAGCCAAAGCCGGTAATTTAAGAGAGAGCGTTTTTTTTTTCGTGACGAGGAACCTGAATAAAATTATCACGGGTATGTAGTCATAAACTCTTGCGAAGTCTATACCGTGTTAGATACTGGTTCTACTCACTCTTTTATTTCACCTAGTTGTGTTCAATATTTGAACTTAACTCCGGAGAAGTTAGACTTTGATTTATCTGTTGAAATTCCGTTGGGAGAAACCTTTGTTACCTCCACTATTTATAAATCTTGTTCAAATCAACACTTTCACGTTACCTGTTGATCTTATCTCTTTGAAAATACTTGCATTGATGTAATTTTTGGAAACGATTGGTTAACTGCTCATCATGCTTTTCGTAAGGTTGTTAGCTTTCATATTCCTAACCAACCTATTATGCGAATTCAAGTAACCAAATCACTAAAGTCAATCATTGTCATATCAAGCCATAAGTAAAAATCCCCGTTCCTTTCGTTGTTGACTTCCTGGTGTGGAATGCACCGAAGCTAGACTTTTCGTAGGAGACGTTGTAAATGACGATGGCAAGTTGATAGGTATCAATGTGATATGTTATCCAAGTCTTGGATGAGGGTCACAGTTTTGAACGATATTTCTATTGTTAATAAATTTCTTGACGTATTCTTGAAGACTTCTTAGCCTACCCTAGAGCGTAAAATTGAATTTTGTATTGACCCCAGTACAAAATCTATTTCTTAAACCCTCAAATATTTCTTCAACTAAAACGAACGTATTATGCGCCAAAGACGTTGGCTCGAGCTGTTGAAGATTACGATCGTACCATTTAATAACATTGTGGAAAAGCGAGCGTGGTAGCTGACGCATTGTGTAGAAGATCGTATACGGTTACAAGTGCGAATATACGAACCCACGTGAAGATAACGAATATACGATTAAAATCGACATTAATCGATAAAGTTAAAGCCGCTCAAGCTACATACTCAGAGCTGATAAATGTGAAGAAGAAGGTTCAAGAGGGCGTTATTATAGAAGCAAGAATCGACGAAGAGAGAAAATCTCAACTCTCGATTTAATTGGCCCATTTGAAATCCTTGATGAAGTAGGAACTGTGGCCTATAGACTCGTTTTACCGCCAAGTATGTTGCGTGTTCAGAATATTTTTTTTACGTATCGATGTTACGTAAATATGTGGACGACCTGAACCACATTATTAATTTAGAACCGGACGAGATAGCGAAAGATTTAACGTATGAGGAGATACGTGTTAACATCTTGGATAAGAAGGATCATATTCGATGCTCAAAGGTTATACCTCAAGAGTTAGAATTTGAAGTGAATGTATCCTCACCTGTTCGGCATACCAGGTATGTACGTAAATTTTGAGGGCGAAATTCCATAAGGAGGGGAGATTGTGAGACCCCAGATTTTATGAATAAATATTTAATTTTCTCGAAATAATTATGGTGTGGATTTGATATAATAGTTGTGGGTATTATTTATAATTTTATAAAGTAAGCAAGTTGTTTTAAAATATTCGTTTGGTCGGGGAATATTCTTTTTGTCGGGAAATATTCGTACGACTGCACAATCATTGGTGGACCCCACAACAGAAGTATAGTCGTAGTTAGAAAACGACAAAATTATCTTTCTATAAAAATAACGGCTGAGGTGTTACCGTTAAAACCGTAAAAACTGTTGAACTACCCGGTAGTAAAAGTACAGTAATACGCGTGGTTGCATAGTAGCACACGGTATTGATTATTGATGCTTACGTGAGAAGTCACTCAGCTATACTCAATTATTGCTACAGTAATTGCTGCATCATATCTCTTAAATTATTGTCATAGTATCATCTGTATAATATGTTATATTATTAAATCAATAATTGAGACGTTGTGGTAAGTTTGGTTATTTTTATGGGGGCCATATGTCATCATCTAAGGGTCTCTTCGTCAATAGTAATTTCCGTCGTCAATAGTAATTACCGTCGTCAATAGTATTTACCGTGGTCAATAGTATTTACCTTGGTCAATAGTAATTACCGTCGTCAATAGTAATTACCGTCGTCAATAGTATTTACCTTGGTCAATAGTAATTATCTTCATCAATAGTATTTACCTTGGTCAATAGTAATTACTTTCGTCAATAGTAGTTGTCCTTTCAATATTACCAAGAGTCATTTGACCCTTCGTTAAGACCAAGAGTCACCCTCAGTTTTCTATAAATAGAGGCCTAGGGCTTCATTATTTTTCACGAATTCATTCAAGCTATAGAGAGAAAGTATAGAGAGAATAAGAGAGAAAGAATAAAAGTATTCTACTACTTCACTTTTCCAATATCCAGTTCTTTAAAGGTAAGGAATATTATTTTTTTTATATTCATGAAGAGAACTTCTGTTATTCCATTCTTTATTATTCTGTTGGAATAACCAGTATACGCGGTCTACCCTATACTTTGTGATATTCTTCTATTATTCTGTTGGAATATCCTGTCTGTGTGTTTTACACCGGACCTAGTTCCGTCTTTATTATTATTCTGTCGGAATATCCTGTCTGTGTGTTTTACATCGGACCTGGTTCCATTATTTATTATACTGTTCTTTATTATTCTGTCGGAATATCCTGTCTGTGCGGTTACGCCGGACCTGGTTCCATTATTTATTATTCTGTCAGAATATCCTGTCTGTGCGTTTACGCCGAACCTGGTTCCATTATTATTATTCTGTTAAGAATAACCTGTCTGTGCGGTCTATCACATGCATGGTGATTTCTTTTGTTATTCCATTCTTTATTATACTCAGTTGATTAAAACTTTGACTTCTATACTCCATGAAATTAGTGGAATATCCTTGACATTTGCGCTTCATCTAGTATTTATTCATGAAAATATTCTCCTGATTAGTCTTGAAGTTTACTCCACAAAGCAGTATCATGTTGACAATTTGGACATTATTAATTCCTGGATAAATTAATTCTTGAACTTGTTTTATTGAATTCTTATATCATTGTCATCATCCTCATGTTTATATTCTGTTGAAAGTCATCTGTGGCCTGTAGTGCATAGATGGACTTGGTATGATTATGATAAGGGATTATTCGGTGTAATCATGATCGTAATGTTACAAATGATGTGGTAAAAGTCCTCATTGGCCCGTAGTGCATTGATGGACAGTTATTGGCATGATCATGACCATTGATTAATACACAAATATCCTTGGCCTGTAGTGCATGAAATTTGTGGTCGTGACCCTAACGAATATCCTTGGCCGTAGTGCAGGGATGATGTGAATTATTTATTAAGCTGAGTCTCAGCGATAAAAGTGATGAAAAACTTTTTAAATCATAAAAGATAGTAGAGTTTATTTTCTACTTGACTCTTTTAATGGATTGCTTGTTTCGCTGCAGTTAAACTTGATGTCTATTATATTTTATCAGTTTATCATTGTTGAAGACTAATGATAATTTATTCTGCATTATCTTAGTCATAATATTTCTTACTGGGCTAGTTGAGCTCACCCTTTCTTTTACTGTTCTCTTCAGGAAATGATAACGTAGCTGGGGCAAGTCGGGAAACGGAGTGATGATTCGAATGATAGTATTAGTTAGTAGTCCTCACTATTCTATGTAATAGTGTGTTAATAAATGTAATGAGGACTCCTTTTGAGTATGAATACTCTCTAGAAGATAATATTTGTATTCAAACTCGCAGTTTATGTTCTGTCGTATTGTACACGACTGTTGCATTAGTAAGTTGTATTTGTATTCTGTACTTTGTATCTGACGACCCAAGATGAGTGATGTATACCTGATTTTGGGGGCGTCACACATTAAGTCTACTATCGCATAAAGAATAATGTTATTATCACATAAAATCGCTATGTAGGTATGACTCACATGACTTGCTTTGCACGTGGGGCATACCAATATGCACATGAGTGTATGTGAGCAGCATGTGGACGATTTTTATATGACAATAAGTCTACTATTACATAAAAATCGTTCACGTACACTCACATTATTTGTTTGTTCACTTTCGAGTTATTTTTTTTTTGTTAAATATAATGCTACTATCACATAAAAAAAGGTTACATAATGCTCACGTACACATACATGCATACTGTGAGCCTCACATATCAGGCGGGGGTCCACAGTATGTATTTGTATATATGTGAGCATTATGTGATAGTAGCATTATTATTTTTTGTTCTAAATAATATTTAAAAATATCTATAGATTATTAGATTTCTTTGTCGGATTTGGAAAATCACGTTTTTATATTGATAATTTATGAGTTTCTTGGATTAGAAATCAGATTGTGATTCACGACCAAACTGGTTTCCATCATTTGAACCAGGTATATAATTACGAAAAATACGGGGGTAAAAAACAATTTAGAATAATTAATTTAATTATTACAACTTTAGTTTGATGGTGGCTCTCAAGTTTCGAGTGAAAGAATTAAAATTTTATGAAGGAAAGACCTAACTGTTTCCGAGCTAAAAGGGGCCATTTAGAGTAAATTGATTAGATAAACACTATTTTTACGTGTGTTTTAATATTTTTATATGTTTATTTTTAGCATAAAAACGGGATCTACTGTATACTCGTGTCAGAGAGAATCATGTGAAAATATCAAAAATACATGTATAAATATATCAGTTCCCGTAGTATAATATATATATATATATATATATATATATATATATATATATATATATATATATATATATATATTAAAATGATGTGTAAATATTATTACTTGTGCTTCTATTGTGTTAATTTTGCAATTAATGATGTGTCAAGAAATATTGGAGAAAAATAATGATGCAAATTTTATCTATTTATAGATATATATTTTCGCACCAAAAAAATATGACATTGCGGGTTGTTTTATATACCTTCATTTCAAGATTCGAGATACATTAATAAAATGAGACTTTTAAAATTAAATTTATGTTTTAAAGTGTAATTTTAATACAAATTAAGAATTTAGTAGCGACAATGTCATGTTATAAATGTAATTAAAATATAATGAAAAATTAAGAATATTAATGTCAACTTATATATATTCTTAAAGCAAACTTCAATCTTTTTTTTGTTTTTATTTTTTATTTTGAAAAAAATTAAAATAAAAAATATATCTTAATTTTGAAAATTGGGAGTATCATCTAAAAAGGATAAAACCTTATAGTCCCAAACGCACAAAATAAAATTGATGAATATTAATATGTATAACAAATAAGAAAAAGGAGGGGGGCACTATTGAAAAATAGTTGATAAAAGTTGGCGACAGCGGGATTATCTAATAGTAACGTGGCTTTATTAGCAACACATAAAATTGTGGGGCCCATTTCCTCGTTACAATGTACGTGCGGGGAATTATTGACTGCAACGTAATTATTTCATCTGATGGAAATAGTAATGGTGTACGGTCAGGTAAATTAATTTTACCTTACTGCAGAAAGTTTTAAAGAGAAGAAAGGTTAAAGCGGTATACTGGTATATAAGGATCGGATGCGTGGTCGGGCGGATAAACATTGGAATCGGTCCGTATTCTGGTTCGATTTAGATCGGATTGGCCCGTTGATTATTGATTAAATCGGTAATTTAATCGATAAATTTGGTAAATTGACTCAGTTGACTCGATTATTTATTTTTTATTAACAAAATTTTAATATTAAAATTAACCATATTTATTAATATTGTAACTCATCTTTATTATATTTTAGTTCATAAAAAACGATATTTTTAAATTTTTTATTAATTTCTAATAATATATATTTTTATATATTAATGACGTCACTAAATAACGGTTCAACTACTGGTTGGACCAGTGATCCATCCACCAGGTATTTTTTTCGATTCGATGAACGATCTGGTTGTGAGAACCTTGATCTCATCCATAGCAACCCACGATTATTACCGACATCATTTCGTTAATCATATTTTACATTGTGATATTTTAAAGCTGGGATTAAAGTGGACTAGAACCCTTCCACTACTTCTTCTATACGACAGGTACAACTTCTTCTAGCCTATGCTCAACTTTTTTATTTTTTTTATAGGTATAGTGAGAGCAACAAAAATAAAATTTAATAAATTTAGAGGGGCAAATTTATAAAAAAATTAAACTTAGAGGGGCAAAAAAAACTTAAAATACTACTACTCTTAAAAAAATTAAACACGGTGTATAACGTATTCAAATTCTCGTTATCTACCTCGCTAAACTTCAGCCCAAAAAAATTCGTTTGTGCTGAGAATAGATCCTGAATCCGCCGCTAATCTTAAATCGATCTAAGATGCATTTTACTATAATTGATTATATTAGAAACTATGCCATCCCAATGAGTTGGCAATTGGCATCTTACAAAATCATTAATATGTTGTACCAAATTATATAAAATCTCCCATCTTTATTTGCCTTGGATACCAACTTTTATGTAAACTTCATCACGAGTCAAGAGCAAAGAATACATTATCTATGTGTAGGTTAAAAAGATGATCGAGAAAAGGAAGAAAACATACATTATGACTTGAAGGGTAACATTTAATTTTAGTATCCTATGATAAATCATTGCGTGGTGTGACCAATAAATATTGTAGAAATTAATCATATATAAAAAGATTATTTAATTGATAACTTTTTTGTTGGTACAATTGTAAAGTTTCGCAGCTTTATAATAATGTTGGTATCCCAATGATTTGAAGTTGCTCATAGATGGAGAAGATTGTACGCTTATTAGGATTTTTCAGGTTTTGCCTAGAACAGAAACTAAGTGTATATATATAGTCAGGTTATCTTCAGTCAATTGGAAGGAGCGAACTAAGAGGAAATCGGCTATCTATGCTATAGCGACAGAAAAAATTGTCGTTATAGCCCGTTCATTTTTAGTTCGCTCCTTCCAGTTAGCTGGAGAAGTGGACTGCATATATATATATATATATATATATATATATATATATATATATATACACACACACACACACACACGAAGAGAAACAAGTGCATACCCATTTATTTAACGTATTTTGTTTACCACCTTTAGCGGCAGACCAGACAACGATTCAGTCCGTCGCGTAAAACCGTCGTCTTAGCTTTTAACGACGTATCGAACCGTCGCCATAATATATAAACCGTCTATCTGTTCTATAGCGACGGACCAAATCGTCGCCCAGTCCGTCGCTAAAGGTAGTGAGCGGATTATATAAAATAAAAAGAGTATGCATCGTACTATATATATATATATATATAGGGAACCCTTTTCCAGCGAATCGATTTGTCAACGAACCGGCTATAGCGACAATTCAATCCGTCGTTATAGCATAAAAAGTCGACGTTACGGCTATGACGACAGATCGTACCGTTGCTATGGCTCCAAAAATCGATTTTCTGTGATTTAACGACGGATGAACCGTCGCTATAGCCTATTCATCTTTGATTCGACTTTATTTGAAAAAAACGAACCAATGATGAACCGGCTGTAGCTATGGTTCGTCTGTCGTTAAATCACAGAAAGATCGATTTTCAGGATAACGACAGATTAATCCATCAATATATTCAATTTATCGATGAACCAATTCATTAGAGAAGGGCATTGTATATATATATATATATATATATATATATATATATATATATATATATAGTTAAAAAATAGAGTCCAATTAACGAATTGTCTTTTCTCGAGCCCCCTATAAAAAAAATATGTTATTTATGAATAATAGTAGTGGATACTTGGTCTCTCACAATAGCTAGCTGACAGATAATAATTGCGATTATAAAAAGAAATTTAAATTCATTGGCATTCATCAAATATTCCCCCCTCCCCCCTCGCCCCCTCGCCCCCCAAAAAAAACATAATAATTAAACATGATCATTAATTTAATCTAAAAAGGACGAAAAATGTGATCAACGTTTAACGTTTGCATGAAACATGAAACATGAAACATGAAACATGTGCTAAAATGTTTTACACATGTTGGGTTTTGATATAATTGTTAAAATTAAAGTAAATACTGACATAAATATATGTAACAGGATAAAATAATTTAAGGTCGAGCCATTCTTAATTTTTATTTATCTCGTATTTACATATACGTGATAATTATAATTCAGTTGAACCTTTACAATACATAATTAATAGTATAATAGTAGGATTCTAAACAACTTTATTATTATCAATAACAAAATTCATTTTCTAATATGAAGATAGAATTAAGATCCGGTTAATATGAAGTTTATTTTTTGGTAAGTTGGTCAATTGACCAGTAGAATGCTGACACACTTAGAGTCGTCTGCGTGTCAGTACTCTATTGACCAATTGACTAACTTACAGAAACATGAATTTTATGCTAACCTCTTCCTATTTAACCCTTAGTCTATATATAGTTTCTCATGTTAATTCTATGGAAGTGGTTAGTATGAAGTTTATTTTTGGGTAAGTTGGTCAATTAACCAATAGAGTATTGACATGCAGGCGAGACTCTGTGTGTTAGTATTTTACTGGTCAATTAACCAACTTACCAAAAAATAAACTTTATGCTAATCAGATCCGGTCAAATAATAAAATATGTGGCCCTCCAAATTTATATTATTAATGGTGAGGAGAGAAACAAACTACTCACTTGAAGTTGTCATTATTTTAACCCTTTTTTTTTCTCTCCCACCTTTTTTTCCTAAAATGTCTCCCATATTTTCTCACCTACATTTTATAATTCTTACTCAAATATTTATTTTTATTTCTTTAATTACGCGTGTGCCACAAATACTAGTACTAATCTATTCAAAAATAAAAATAATTCATTTCTTTTAAAGTCAAAAAATTATGAAAATCAAAGTTTGGAATTTTTGTTAATTATGTAAAAAATAACAAACTTTGTAATTAATAAACTGGTTTTCTTTTTTATTTTTAAAATTGAGGGTCTCAATTCTAAAAATAGATTAAAAAGTGATATAACGTTCCAAATTTCCCATGATAAAGGAGGTTAAACTTAATTTATGGTGTATATTTAATATTTATATTATTATTTTTCTTAAAATTGCTTGATTTTTAATACGAGAAAAAGAAAGCTGGCCCTTTTGTGATTGTTTATATAACCAGGTTTCGTTGGGCATATAACTAGAGGCCTGTGGTGGTACTACTACCCGTTCTAACTTTATGTTATGGGCTCAGCTTAAAACTCAAATCAAGAGAACTAACTAATGGAGGTTTGATTGTATTTTATTTCATCTTTAATAACTTATTTTTTAATTCATTTTAACAGTCCATATTTTTATATTAAGAGGTCATCTAAATAGTTTAGACTCATATTTATATCTTAACTATTCAGAGGACCTCTTAATATAAAGATGTGAGCTGTTAAGATGCATTAAAAAGTGGACTGCTAAAATGTATTAAGATGTAATCAAACACCAAAATGGCTGTTTGATAAGAGCTTAATAACTCTGAATGGTCCCATGTCTGATTTGATCAGCCATTAAAATTGTTTGTTTGAGTAAATATTGATTTGAATGTTTCTGCTAGAGTCTAACCAAATAACATATACATAACTCTTTCTTCTCCTTTTTCTTTAATTTTAGTATTATGCTTTTATTTTTCGTATATATGTAAAATATATTCCATCTGTTTCAAAATTGGAGATACATTTTTCTTTTTAATCAAATTAAAGATACATTTCTATTTTAGTACTATAAAATAACATGATCTTTCTAATTTGTCATTACTTTTTAACAATCATTTTCAATATCAAATCACCACACTTGAATTCCTATCTAATATTAATAAGATAGAAATAATCATTTTAACTAGATATATACCCACTAGAATTTCTCTCTTTTCACTTAACTTAAGCAAATTTACATTAACTCGAAATTTTGAAATTTTAAAAATAAAGAGCGAGTATTTTCAGTCTTATTATATATAAATCATATCATATGTCTCATTCATTTTTCTCCAGTGAACTGGAAGGGGCGAACTAAGAACGATCCAGCTATAGCGACAGTTTTTTCCGTTGCTATAGTATAAAAAATCGGCTTTCTATGCTATAGTGACGAAAAAAATCATTGCTATAGCCGGTTCGCTCCCTCCAATTCGTTGGAGAAGCGAATTGCATGTCTCCTAGACTTTAAAAGGTGCAGTGAAATAAATATACCCATTTAACAGAAGCACACATA
This sequence comes from Panax notoginseng, assembly GCA_016801055.1. NCBI lineage: Eukaryota > Viridiplantae > Streptophyta > Magnoliopsida > Apiales > Araliaceae > Panax > Panax notoginseng. The sequence goes on along the minus strand of CM029017.1, from coordinate 14,084,444 downwards.
AAACTGTACTTCCATACCAATGGCAAAATATCAACAAAAAATTTTTGGGTTTGGCAGATGATTCATATCCCAATAGGCAATAAATAGCACACCAGAAAAGAAGTGATCAGTTTGTTTTTAACTGTCCACTAGTCGCTTAAGCAAATGGTCTCCTTTGTAGATGCAATAAATTTTCTTTAGAGAAGTTCCCGTTTCGACGCCAAACCGTACCTCAAAAGAATAATCTTGAACAAACTAAAAATGTGAAAGACTTGGTCACATAAACAAAAAAAAGGTTCCACACCTTTGAGAAAGTACTCCCATATATAATAATTAAAGTTGTATAAATTAACTAATACTCCCTCCGTCCCAAATTAATTGCTCAGTTTTGATTTTTTAAAGTCAAATTGACCATTTTTAAAACTAATCTTTTTACTACTTTTGCTAAAATATAGGTGAAGAGATTATAACCAAAAGAAAGTATATACAATTTATTACTAATCTCAATTTTTATAATTTTAGAAATATATTTATATATGCTTAATTATTAATTCTAAAAATAGTCAATTTGACTTAAAAAAGTCAAAACTGAGCAATTAATTTGGGACGGAAGGAGTACTACTCTTTTTTTTGTCTCCCAACTCTTTTCTTTTGGACCTAGTCCCAAAAAAGAAAAGGCAAAAAAAGAAAAAAATAGTGATCAGATATCAAGAGGGCCAACAAACAGCTAAGGAGCATCTCATGCCTACTAACATAACCATGCCTTTTACTCTTTTAGCTTTGAAGATGCCCTTTGCTTTTATTTCTCCAATATCTTCATTCTCCTTTTCTTTTCTTTTTTAATCCATTTTATTTTTACATGTAAGATTCTTTTTCTCTTCTCTCATTAACCAACCAATTCTTTCCTATATCCTCTAGCTAGGTTTAATTAAATTATACTCCTTCCGTTCCAAATTAAAATAATTATTCAGTTTTGAACATTTTTTAGTAAAAAATAGTTATTTTAGAATTAAAATTAGTCATATATAAATAAAATTTTAAAATTATAAAAATTGAGAATAATAGTTTCTTTTGGTTATAAACTTTTCACCTAAATTTTTGTCAAAAATAGTACAAAATTAATATTGGATAATTATTTTGTGATAGAGGTAGGGAGTATTAATTAACATAACATGTATACACTGGGTACCCTTTATATTGAAGCACAAAACTCAAATGTCAAGCCATTCTTTCTTCATTCAAACATGAACAACCATATATAGTTTAGCAAATTAAGAAGAAATTAAGAAGCAAGCTAGAGAGGAAATGAATGATTTTGGATATGAAGAAATTGAAGTAGCCACTCAAAACTTTTCTCCCACCAGTCTCATTGCCAAAGGAAGCCATGGATGTGTCTACAAAGGTGTACTCAAAAATGGAACATTCGTCGCCATAAAGAAGCAATCTTTAGGCCTTCAAAAGCTTCAAGACAACACCAAGCTCGATAATGAAATACGTATATTATCATCATTTCCCCATAATCCATACTTGATCAATCTTCTTGGAACGAGTCATGACTCGGCCAACAACAACAATAAAGTCCTAGTCATGGAACATATGCCTAATGGCACACTTCATGATTTGCTTCACCTTGCCCCTACACCACCAACATGGCCTAAACGTGTCGAAATCGCCTTCCAAATTGCCCGGTCCTTGCAATTTCTTCACCACTCCAAGCCGTTAGTCATCCACAGAGATATAAAGAGTGAAAATATATTGTTTGATTCATCTTGGAATGCAAAATTAGCCGATTTCGGACTAGCGGTCCGAATGACAAACAGTTCACTGAGTCACCGAGTTGACTCGGTGAGTCGACCGGCGGGAACAATCGGGTACCTAGACCCTTGTTACACTTCTCCAAGTAAGCTAAGTACTAAAATTGATGTATTCAGTTTTGGGGTTGTATTGCTTGAGATTATAAGTTGTACGAAAGCTATTGATGTTTCTAGGGTTCCGGCTTCAATAGTTGAATGGTCAATGCTATTAATTGAAAAAGGTCGAATATTAGATATTTGTGACAAAAAGGTTGCCTTGCCAAGGTACATGGAGGGCATGATAGAGCATATACTGAATGTAGCAGCACGTTGCGTTTCATCAAAGGAAAATTTTCGTCCAAAAATAAGTGAGATTATATCGGAGGTGGAAAATCGTATATTTGAGCCAATCCGATTTCCTATATGGATGAAATATTTTCTTCCGAATGTAATTCTTCTAAAAACGCGATTAAAAATGAGCACAAAGCGTTGTTACAAAGCCACAACCACTATAGTTTGTGTAGCACAAGAAGCAAGTGGTAAGGTTGATATTTCAAGTAGAAAGTTGTTGCTAAAGGAAATATTGGCTGATGTAACATTGAGTTAGTGAAATGATCTAATATTATTTTTGTTGCTTTGACCGAGTCAACTCGGTACAACTCAGCTGAGTGAGTCAACTCGAGTTGGTGAAGTTGGACCTCGGCTCATTCCACTCCAAACACAAGACTGATAAAAGTAGGTAGCAGTGGGAATATGACAAAGCTTTTATATTTCCATGCTGAAGTTTACAATTCTCCACTATTCCATTCATTCACTTTAAATATATAATTATTTATGCACAAAATACAATTCACATAGTAAGATTAATTAATCATTTTTTTGCTCATTGATTTTAATCTATTATATGTTTTATTTCTAACAATTTTAAATGACATAAAAATAATTATTAAATAAAAAAATGCAATTTTACAAATATGATTGAAATTGAACCTAAACTCTAATGGTCTCACATCTCAATCTCATTCGTTTAGTGTAACACCCCAGTTTCACATCAAAAGTTATGAAAAAAATTTGTCTGTATATAAAGAATTAAGTTACTAATAACAGTACCTTCAAGTTATGACCTTTTGTGTGACTCTGTGATAGACTAAAATGACCCAAAAAAATACTATTGAGTTGGTCGATCTTGACAAGCCTGTTAATTGGTTGGGTAAACTTTTTCTGAATCTGGTAGTTTCCTTATGGTGACTTGAAGAAGTTCTTCTGAAGTTATATATGGTGGTTCCGTGGTTGTATGTAATCTGCGTAAAGCCTTTAGAAGGTTCTTTTCTTTTGCTTTTAACAATGTTCGAGGTGGTGATATATCTCTATACTTTAAATTGTAATTTTACATCAATCCTTATATATAAAGACATCACAGCCTATCCTTAACTCAATCAATTTCAAATCAATTAATCAATCTGGCTTCCAAATTTCAAATCAATTAATTAATCTAGCTTCTAAACACATCACAGCCTATCCTTAACTCAATCAATTTCAAATCAATTAATCAATCTGGCTTCCAAACACACCCAATTTTAATTAATTGAAATCAATTAGATTTCCAAAAGAGTTAACTCAATCAATTTCAAATCTGGCTTAATTAACACACCCAATTTTAATCAATTGAAATTTCATATACAATTGATATTAATAAAACCACTAATACATAACAGAAAACCATTAATTCAGCTGCCTCTTCCAATCCAATAATTTTTCTTTTTCTTTCATCTTCAAAACTGCAATCCAGTAATTTAGCTGCCTTTCAACTTCAAAACTGCAATCCAGTTGCCTTTTCCAATCCATTGTTTTTTATTTTTCTTCTCTCTTACAAATAGCAGCATGTATATACAGGTACTAAAAAAAACACTTTAAAATTGTAGCAACCTCAAATTCAACTAAATGCAAGTTGGGACTCCAAAACGTACTTGGCATCCAGTTTTCTTTGATACGAATGCTCCGTCCCAAAGTTTAACAGCACAACTACCACATTGTCAAGGTAAGAATATTTGTTAGTCATACATGTAAGTTATGATTTTGTCATAATTATCATTTTTTCAAGTTAGCATGTTAGTAAGCATCAGAAGTGCCCTAATGCTAATATAGTTAAATCAATTTTAAATAACATGCCAACATGTATAAATGATAAGTATGCTATCATGTATATGTTAGTATAAAAAATTCCTTTTTAAGTTATGTATGTATAGGTAATATATTTTTCTAAAATTATCAATTGAGCGATTGGTAACCTGTAATTAAACAGATATCATGTTCTATGATGTACCTCTCGAGGCCGACCCTGACTTGATTAGTTCTGAACGTACTTGGCATCCAGTTTTCGTTGATACGAATGCTCTGTCCCAAAGTTTAACATCACAACTACTACATTGTCAAGGTAAGAATATTTGTTAGTCATACATGTAAGTTATGATTTTGTCATAATTATCATTTTAGCATGTTAACATGTTATTAAACTTTTCCTAAAAAGTTTAGTATCTGAAAATTCCGTCAGCATCACCAAGAAGTACTTCAGATTCAGAAGTCTGACCCTGCACGGAAGAGAAATGAGACATGAGGTTATGTAAAAACAAAAATAGATTAGGTGACAAATAAACTGCTTAAAGAGCAAAATATAGCAATTCCTAAATATCTGTGAAACGTGTAGAAATCTCACATCAAGCAACAAAATTCTCTAATAACCATCTGTAGAAGGGATAAATACGGCCATTTTCAACAGAAATGAGACTAAATTAAAATAATTCAATGAGAATCACAGTATGCCAGTTACCTTAATAAGTATTAAGCTACCAACTGAGTAATAGAAGTCAAGCAGAGAATTCACTTCCTTGACAGAATCTTTAATTCTTGAAGCGATTCCCTGGGAAGAGAGAAATAGGATCAACACAAAACCATTGGCACATCTACTGTGTCTTCAAAGACAATAATTTTCAAAAAAAACAACGTTTAAGTGCAGATAGTCAAAAATACCACGAAGACTTCATCATTAAGCTCACATTTTAGTTGCCCGCTAACTCTCAACGCATGGAACAAATTCTTTAAATTTGAAGTTGGTGACTGAAGAGTATCAGCCATAAGTATGCTATCATGTAAATGTTAGTATAAAAAATTCCTTTTCAGGTTATGTATGTATAGGTAATATATTTTTCTAAAATTATCAATTGAGTGATTGGTAACCTGTAATTAAACAGATATCATGCTCTATGATGTACCTCTCGAGGCCGACCCTGACTTGATTAGTTCTGAACGTACTTGGCATCCAGTTTTCGTTGATACGAATGCTCCGTCCCAAAGTTTAACAGCACAACTACCACATTGTCAAGGTAAGAATATTTGTTAGTCATACATGTAAGTTATGATTTTGTCATAATTATCATTTTAGCATGTTAGCATGTTATTAAACTTTTCCTAAAAAGTTTAGTATCTGAAAATTCCGTCAGCATCACCAAGAAGTACTTCAGATTCAGAAGTATGACCCTGCACGGAAGAGAAATGAGACATGAGGTTATGTAAAAACAAAAATAGATTAGGTGACAAATAAACTGCTTAAAGAGCAAAATATAGCAATTCCTAAATATCTGTGAAACGTGTAGAAATCTCACATCAAGCAACAAAATTCTCTAATAACCATCTGTAGAAGGGATAAATACGGCCATTTTCAACAGAAATGAGACTAAATTAAAATAATTCAATGAGAATCACAGTATGCCAGTTACCTTAATAAGTATCAAGCTACCAACTGAGTAATAGAAGTCAAGCAGAGAATTCACTTCCTTGACAGAATCTTTAATTCTTGAAGCGATTCCCTGGGAAGAGAGATATAGGATCAACACAAAACCATTGGCACATCTACTGTGTCTTCGAAGACAATAATTTTCAAAAAAAAAAGCAACGACTAAGTGTAGATAGTCAGAAATACCACGAAGGCTTCAACATTAAGCTCACATTTTAGTTGCCCGTTGACTCTCAACGCATGGAACAAATTCTTTAAATTTGAAGTTGGTGACTGAAGAGTATCAGCCATAAGTATGCTATCATGTAAATGTTAGTATAAAAAATTCCTTTTTAAATTATGTATGTATAGGTAATATGTTTTTCTAAAATTATCAATTGAGTGATTGGTAATCTGTAATTAAACAGATATCATGCTCTATGATGTACCTCTCGAGGCCGACCCTGACTTGATTAGTTCTGAACGTACTTGGCATCCAGTTTTCGTTGATACGAATGCTCCGTCCTAAAGTTTAACATCACAACTACCACATTGTCAAGGTAAGAATATTTGTTAGTCATACATGTAAGTTATGCTTTTTGTCGTAATTATCATTTTAGCATGTTAGCATGTTATTAAACTTTTCCTAAAAAGTTTAGTATCTGAAAATTCGGTCAGCATCACCAAGTACTTCAGATTCAGAAGTCTGAACTTGCACGGAAGAGAAATGAGACATGAGGTTATGTAAAAACAAACATAGATTGGGTGACAAATAAACTGCTTAAAGAGCAAAATATAGCAATTCCTAAATATCTGTGAAACGTGTAGAAATCTCACATTAAGCAACAAAACTCTCTAATAAACATCTGTAGAAAGGATAAATACGGCCATTTTCAACAGAAATGAGACTAAATTAAAATAATTCAATGAGAATTACAGTGTGCCAGTTACCTTAATAAGTATCAAGCTACCAACTGAGTAATAGAAGTCAAGCAGAGAATTCACTTCCTTGACAGAATCTTTTTTTCTTGAAGCGATTCCCTGGGAAGAGAGAAATAGGATCAACACAAAACCATTGGCACATCTATTGTGTCTTCGAAGACAATAATTTTCAAAAAAAAGGCAACGTCTAAGTGCAGATAGTCAGAAATACCACGAAGGCTTCATCATTAAGCTAACATTTTAGTTGCCCGTTAACTCTCAACGCATGGAACAAATTCTTTAAATTTGAAGTTGCTGACTGAAGAGTATATGCCATAAGTATGCTATCATGTAAATGTTAGTATAAAAAATTCCTTTTTAAGTTATGTATGTATAGGTAATATGTTTTTCTAAAATTATCAATTGAGTGATTGGTAACCTGTAATTAAACAGATATCATGCTCTATGATGTACCTCTCGAGGCCGACCCTGACTTGATTAGTTCTGAACGTACTTGGCATTCAGTTTTTGTTGATACGAATGCTCCGTCCCAAAGTTTAACAACACAACTACCACATTGTCAAGGTAAGAATATTTGTTAGTCATAAATGTAAGTTATGATTTTGTCATAATTATCATTTTTTTCATGTTAGCATGTTATTAAGCATCAAAAGTGCCCTAATGCTAATATGGTTAAATCAGTTTTAAATAACATGTCAACATGTATAAGTGATAAGTATGCTATCATGTAATTTCCACAAGAAATCCCTCTTCCCCTTTCTACTTTTGCATCGAGGAGCACAAGGAATTGCTAAATTGAACGAAGAAGATTTAAAGAATTCACACTTCAAGGGGAAATAGAATGCCTCAAGACCAAATCAAGGTATTTTATGTATCAAGAGATTACAGAAACAAACTTCTCGACGTGTTTAATTGTATTCTAATATTAGTATAACTTTTCCAACCAGTTAAATTTATCTGTTTCACCCCACAAGACAATGGACAATATTGAAACCCACAAGCTCTCTAATGAAATAATGCTTCCATTAGTTCAATAAGAATGAAGTGGGAGGGCCAAGAATCTACTACACGTTGATCCAAAAATGACTAACGGGGACACCTTTAAACTACTCTCTAAGATTCGTCATTGAAAACAAACATCAAACCTCAACATTGTGCTTTATCCTCAAAAAAGGATAGGCTGAAAATGAATCCATACAAAAGCATAAAATAGAAAGACTACAAAACAGATGAAAATGAAAGAAAGAGAGGAGGGAGAGGGGAATTAAATTAAAAATAGAAGTGCATGAAATAAATAAAAACCTAACCACATGTGCATATTATTTATTTAGGATCCCAATAAACATGGACAGAGTTGACAAGGGAACAACATACCATCGTCATCATTCATGGGGTGGTACGAAGTCTTTGGTTCTGTTATTTTCTGCCTCACAGGTTTATTAGCTTCAATTTTACCCAGATTCATTTCATCCCATCTTACCATGCCCCTGCAGCACCAACAAAGTATCACATTAGAATAAACATTAACTATTGGGCATAGATTCCCGAGCATGTAGCACCAGTAAAATAAATTATAGTTATAGATAAGTATGTAGCCTAAAAAGTTTAGTACTTATGAAAAGAGAGGGAAAATAATAATGAAAATAAATACATATAGTATAAATGCCAACTTACATAACAACATTTACAAAGATAGCACTCACTGCTTGCATGTTTATATCATATAATAGAAGTCATTGTTGCACCTAGAAGTACAATAATGGAAAATAAGAGATGGTGAGTTCTAAACAAGTATTCAAGGTATAAAAGATAGATGCACAAGATTTGGATCCTAAAAAAAGAAAACAACTGTTTTACAGTACTCGGAGATAAAATGGAATTAGTCTTTCAAAAGGGTAAGGAAAAAAACATAAGCATAAACAATGGGTGAATGGATATAAAGAAAAACCAAAATCAGAATTTTTAAGACACATGAATTACCTCATTTCTGTACTCTTTTGATCTTATAAATCCCCCAAGTGTTCTGAAGTAGTTGAGAATGGCGTGCTTGCTGAAACGAAAATAAATAATTAAATAAAACCTCATTATTTTTATGAGAAAATGGAGAAAGAAGTTATCATGTGGCCTTTTTAAACTATAAGAAACATGAGTAAATATATGAACGCTTAACTGGAAACTTGATTAGTTCTGAACGAACTTGGCATCCAATTTTCGTTGATACGAGTGCTTCACCCCAATGTTTAACAACACATCTACCATATTGTGAAGGTAAGAATATTTGATAGTCATACATGTAGGTTATGAATTTGTCATAATGTCTTAAAAATCTGATTGCTATTTTGCGTATGAAATAAATTTAATACTTCATGAAATACCTGTGAATGTGCACTTGACATTCAGTGAGAAAAATAAATTCCAAAAGGAAATGCAATCTTTTTTTAATGTGGTTCTAACAGATAATCCACCACAACAGACATGTGATAACGGTGAGCATATTATGATATTAACACAATAAATTGTTGTTGTATTAGACCTGTAACAGAATACATAAATTAGTATGTATGCTAAAGAAAAATAATTATGCAATTGCAAATAGATAGAATATATGGTAAGCATTGAGTTTGGTAAATATTTATATGAATTTAATTTTTCAATAACTAATTGGTGACCTCTAAATAAACAGATATCATACTCTACGATATACCTGTAGAAACCGATCCTGAGTTGATTAGTATTGAACGAATTTGGCATCCAATTTCCGTATATACGAGTCCTTCACCTCAGAGTTTAACAGAACATCAGCCACATTATGAAGGTAACAATATTTTTTTAGGCATTAATGTAAGTTATGAATTTGTCATAACGTCTCTAAAATCTGATCACTATTTTTCATATGCAATAGATTTGATGCTTCATGATATACCTTTGAATTTGCATTCTACATTTAATGAGATAAACAGTTTCCACAAGGAACCGCAAACTATTCTCCATGTGGTTCCGATAGATACTTCATCTCACCAAGCATATGATAATGGTTAGCATATTGTGATATTAACATAATAAATCTGTCATATACTAGTCATGTAGAATAATACATAAATTAAAATGAATGCAAATGAAGTCTAATTATGCAATTGCAGTTGGAACTAAAGATAATGACGGCAACAACAATTTCCAGGCCAATCAAAGAAAACATTCCCCACGTGAGTTTATATTCATTTTTACACAACATGCATACATATTTGATGAGTAACAATGAATTGCCATTGCCTATGAAAAAACACATGAATACATTTTACTATTTCTACAAATATTTCATAATTGATTTTTAGTGGCCTTTTTAGTAATTTATTTTTTTGGCATTGTACTAGGTAACAAGTGCGAGTCTACAAGGATGCACAACCTCATTGACAAAAAAAACAATTGTTCGGTACGTATTTGAAATTATTATCTCATAATGGCATATATACCAAGAAAATTTTTGAGAATGGTGCTATAAAATTTTTAACTACATAGTGCATGTGTAGTATAAAAAGTCTTTATGCTTGCAGGTCAGACTTCTGAGATTCTAAATATAGGAGAGCCAAACCGTGAATGTGAAAATTGTGAAGCTATTATGTGGATGCATGAACAATCAGAGACACAACAATGGGAGCAAGGTTCTACATTTACATTGTGCTGCAATCAGGGAAAAGTACAGTTACCTTTACTACAACCAAGTCCTATAGAATTACACCATTTATTGGATGGGATAGAAGAACAATGTATTGGTTTTCGACGGCATATACATTTATATAACAATATGTTTGCATTTACTTATTTGGGAGGTGTTAACGCCCGATTTTGTACGCCTGACGAAATCACCTAAACAGCAGGCCAAAATAGCGCCAACGGTTGATGGAGTAATTGTTGTGAAATCAAACTCACGAAATACACTCACATAAACATAAATAAAGAAATATAAAGTATGAACACAAGATATAAGAATTACGTGGAAACCCAATTGGGGAAAAACCACGGAGAGAGTAATCCACTATAATAATATTGAGAGTACAAGTTGTGTATTTGTGTTGTATCTCTTGTGTCCTTCCTCCTTCAATCCCTTGCATATTGCTGTATTTATAGATAGGAGTAGGAGTCCTTTTCAGAATCACCTTATAACTGCAATTAATGGCTAATAGATTCCTTCCCAAATTAAACCTCCTTATCCCACCAAATAAGAAAATACAATCTTACTTTAATAAGGACTCTCTCACTACCCAAATAATCACACTCCAACATTAATGTTAACGCCAAGTTTCGTCTGCGCGTCCAATCACAAAATCCACGCGCTGAATCCTGCACAATAACAGATCACACAGAAGCTTGACGGCCGTACCGCCGGGGGATAGCTCCGGTGTGAGAATAAGCACAGGCCGTTCACAAGGTTTAACAATGGAGGTTTATATGTTTAGTGCTCAAAGTAGATATTACCTGTTAATTGTAACATTGGCCTTGTATTTATAAAGCTCCCATCACCTTGGTATCCTCTTCTTTGGATTAGAGTAGGACTCCTAAATATGTTAGCTACCATATTTGGGTCCAACACAATCTCCTTGAGAAGTGCAAGTGGAATTCCTTTCCACCACTACATCCAGAGTTACCTTGTTGACGTAGGATTAGGGTTGACACCCTTAATCACGTAAACTCCTTGTCGCACCAACTCTGCATGTGAACTGCTCATACGCTCAGGCCCAAACCAATAGCCAAACCCAATAGGCCCGAACTCAAACCTTACGATGACCACGGGCCCCAGCCTATTGGGATCGGGTAACCGACCCCGATCTTACATCTCTGAACATACGAGCCCGACCTCCTATGACCCGACTCAAGCCTTCAGCCCAAAAGAGGGTCGGGAAAACACTCCCGAACATTGCCCCCCAGTCTCTTGTTATAAGATATTTATGACACGAGATTTGAAAGGACATGAATTCTGATAGTCACGCCATAATGATGAGTTGTCTCGGGAACCCAAACGGTTTCCCCTCGGTCCGCGAGCTAGTACACGTTTTCTCATAACTGGGCCCACCTGCCATAAATAGCCGCCTTTGGAAGCCGTGCCAGACGGGCTATATAAGCCCCCCAACATTCAGCAGCGTCACTTTTTCGAGCCTTTAATATTTTGAATCTCTGTCAAACTTTTTCGGCAAGAGCGATTTCCGGCGAGACACTCATTTTTCCAGATTTCTTCCCGATACCCGTCTAACGGAACCCCCCGAAATGACATCAACTACACCTCGGGCTGGGGGGTTCTGCGGCGTCTGGGTATCCGGGATCTGATCTGCGGTCTCCTCTCTGGGCACCTCGGCATTTCCCCGGCCTGCCACGTATTGTAACAGTTGTCCGTTTTGGACATTTTTCTCGATCATATCCATCAGATTAACGCATGCTTCGGTCGAGTGTCCGGTACTCTGATGGTATTCACAATACTTATCCCGACCACGCTTTCCGGGCTTAGTTCGCCTGGGGTATGGCTCGTTGAATGGTTGGTTTTTCATTTCCTGCAGGATTTTCGACCGATCCGCGGTGAGGGGAGTATAGACCTTGCTGACGTTACGGTTGGGTAGTGGAGGCCGGTTGCTACCTGAACCTCCCCCGTTGAAGTTTTTCTTTTCCGTTCGGTCTGATTTCCACTGGTTATTGTCCGAACGTTGGTAGGTCGGTTTTTCCCGATCTTTCGATTTCTCGTAAGGTTGTTGGTGTGGTTTGAAATTTCCCAAAGCTTCTTCTATAGCGATGAACCCTTCTGCCCGATGAAAGGCCTCGGTCAAGTCTGCCGGAGGGTTAATCACCAAATCCTTTACCAGCTTCTTAGATCTCCCGATGTCTAAGCCGGTCGTAAAAAATCCCAGTGCTTGTGGGGAATTCAGCTCCGCTACAGATCCCACTGCCTCTCTAAATCGTTTGACGAACTGACTTAGGGTCTCGTCTGATTTCTGTCGTACCTGCATGAGGGACGCCGTGATCTTCCCTCGTCTTCGGTTGCTGCCGAACCGAGCATGGAATTTTTCACGAAGATCGTTCCATGACCCGATTGATCCTGGTGCCAGGGTCCCCAACCACTCCCTGGCACTCTTCTTAAGTGTTGTAGCGAACATGTGGCATTTGGCTGCATCCGAATGCCCATAGTACGACATCAGCCGATCATATCCATCCGAATGGTCGTAGGGATCTCCCAATCCGTCATATGTCTCCATCGGGGGCATCTTCTTCTTTGGATCGGCTATCACCCGGTTGATTTCGGGCGAAAAGGGAGATCCTAAACCTGCCGAAGATGTCCCCGTCGAGTTTTTTGTCCCTAGCAACTTTTCTAATTCAGACACTCTCCGGGTAAGGGGGTCGGATCCTTCCTTATGAGGGGACGATCGAGGTTTGTCCCTCCCATAATCAGGAGACGCTTCCCTTTCTATCTGCCCCGTCCTGCCTCGGTGTTCTGATCGGCGCCCGGCCGAAGGACTCCTCCTTCTGCTCCTTCCATCTCTAGAGCGACTCCGGTGCCTGCTCTGTTCTCTTCTTGCATCTCCCCGCCGAGGCGATCGGGACCGGCTTCGATTCCTACGCCTTCTGGAACTCACTTCTTGATCACCGACCATGTTGGCCATCTGTCTCTCCAACTCCAATTGTTGTAGCTGGAGCGCCAACATGGCGTCTTTATTCTGGTCCAGTCTCTTCTGCAAGAGAAACTCTCGTTGGTCTCGGCTTCTTGCTCCCCGGTCTTGCCTCACGAGGGCTTGAGAGTGCCTCTCGTTGGCCTGACTCGCTTGATGAGGCGTGTGTTGACTCTCGGGGAAGAGCTTCCGCCGAAGATCATGGACCGGTAACTCTTCTACCTCCTGTATTTTAGACCCCAGTCGGTCCTTCACTGACCCCCTCGCCTGAGTTGTTTGGTGGGACTGCTGGGTCTTGGCCCTTTCCGAGACAGCGATATTATCTCTACTCGTCATGATTGCTGCCAAAGAAAAGTATTTGTGGTTGCAAAGAAGCACGCCCTCCTTCTAGCGCCAATGTTAACGCCAAGTTTCGTCTGCGCGTCCAATCACAAAATCCACGCACTGAATCCTGCACAATAACAGATCACACAGAAGCTTGACGGCCGTACTGCCGGGGGATAGCTCCGGTGTGAGAATAAGCACAGGCCGTTCACAAGGTTTAACAATGGAGGTTTATATGTTTAGTGCTCAAAGTAGATATTACCTGTTAATTGTAACCTTGGCCTTGTATTTATAGAGCTCCCATCACCTTGGTATCCTCTTCTTTGGATTAGAGTAGGACTCCTAAATATGTTAGCTACCATATTTGGGTCCAACACAATCTCCTTGAGAAGTGCAAGTGGAATCCCTTTCCATCACTACATCCAGAGTTACCTTGTTGACGTAGGATTAGGGTTGACACCCTTAATCACGTAAACTCCTTGTCGCACCAACTCTGCATGTGAACTGCTCATACGCTCAGGCCCAAACCAATAGCCAAACCCAATAGGCCCGAACTCAAACCTTACGATGACCACGGGCCCCAGCCTATTGGGATTGGGTAACCGACCCCGATCTTACATCTCTGAACATACGAGCCCGACCTCCTATGACCCGACTCAAGCCTTCAGCCCAAAAGAGGGTCGGGAAAACACTCCCGAACAGGAGGCAAGGTAGACACAAGTTGCAATAATGGAGGAGGTCCATTTGTGTTTAGAATGAATGGACAATCTTATCATCGAATAGGCTCTTTATTGCCTTCGGAAGGAAAAAGTGCTATTTTTGCCCAACTCTACATGTATGATGCGGAAGATGCTTACTCAGGCAGGCTTAATTTCCCTATCCGTGAAGACACTGTAAATGAAAATATAATATAGTCACTTACTAAAATGTTAATTCGGGATAATGAGATGGTCAAAATTTTTAAACAGCTAAGAGAGCGATTTTGCGAAATAGACTACATGTCGATAAATCTAAGGCTCCTAGCAGATCGACTTACTGATGGTCGAGAAACCAATATCCCGACAAATGAATATGAGTTTGCGGCATTGGTTCCCAACGATGATTTAACCAACTCAAGGGATATTATTGTGGAGTATAAAAGCAACAAACTGAAACGAATATTAAACATTCATCCCAGTTTCATGGCTTTACAGTACCCATTGTTGTTTCCATTTGGTGAAGATGGTTTCAGACCCAATATTTTACATCGATCACTCGAATCTCCAGTACCAAAAAAAGATCAACCGAGACAATGAGAAAGTACTATGCATTTAGATTACAAATTCGTGCAAATAGGGCCAATCATTGATTAGAGGAGGACGTTTGTTTTTACAATTTGTAGTGGATGCTTGGTGTTGCATTGAACATGGACGGCTACTCTGGGTTCTTGCTAATCAAAAAACACTACGATCTGAAGTCTACAATAACATTGTAGATTGTGTGAACAGAGGAGATACTGTTGCACCTACTGTTGGCAAGTGTATTGTGCTATCTGCATCTTATACTGGCAACTATGATTCATGCAACAAATTTATCAAGACTGCTTAGCAGTGTGCCGTAAACTTGGTCATCCAGATTTATTCATAACATTTACGTGCAACCCAAATGGCCCGAAATTGGAAATTTGGTACACAAGATTCGTAACTCAGATGCCTCGATGAGGCCTGACATCATATCTAGAGTTTTCAAGATAAAGGTAGACTTACTAATAGAAGATTTGACTAAGAACAATATCTTTGGGCGTGTGATTGCAAGTAAGAAAACTTATACTTACAAAATTTACAAATACTAATTTTTACCTTAAAGAAATAATTATTGTTATTTTTTTTATGTCTCATATAACAATTGCATACACAATAGAATTCCAAAAATGGGGACTTCCACATGTTCACATAATTGTTTGGTTGGCAAAGACCGACAAATGCCACACTGCTCAAGATATTGACTTAATAATTTCAGCTGAAATTCCAAATAGAGAGACTGGTCCTTTGGCATACGAAGTAGTGTCACAGTACATGATTCATGGCCCCTGTGGTCCATGCAACCAAAATTCTCCATGTATGAAAAATAACAAATGTTCAAAGCATTTTCCAAAGAGTTTTATGTCAGCTACAACAATGGATGAAAATGGTTTCCCAATATACTGTAGACGTGATGATGGAAGGAAAATCACACGTAACGGAATACAAATTGACAACAAGTAAGATTATCTTCATAGATAAAGAAATATTGCAGCTTTTACTATTATATAGCTTTGACCAACAATTACTGTTCTAACAGGTTTATTGTACCATATAACAGAGGTCTACTTCTCAAATATCAGGCCCATATTAATGTGGAATGGTGCAATAAAGGTCGGCTGATAAAGTATTTATTCAAATATATGTCGAAAGGTCCAGACATGGCTACAATGATGCTTGAATCTAAAGACAATAAACAAGTAGAAAATACATCTCAGCTACCACATTCAAATCCTTATGATGAAGTGCATAATTACCTATCTTGCCGATACATATCATGTTCTGAAGCATGTTGGCGAATCTTTGATTTCCCAATTCACTATCGCAAACCTGCAGTCCAACGTTTATATTTTCATCTACAAAATGAACAACAAATATGCTTCAATGAGAACGAAGAGTTGCCATCATTATTTGACCGTAGTGACCCAACAAAAATAATGTTTATGCAGTGGATGGAGTGCAATAAATACTACAACAGTAGTCAAAATTTAACATTTATTAAATTTTCTGAACATTATAGATGGGACAAACAAAAAAGAACATGGATGCAAAGGAAAAAAGCAATACCAATTGTAGGGCGGATGGTTTATGCCCATCCAACCAGCGGAGAACGATTTTATTTAAGAATGTTGTTGAATGTGGTCAGAGGTGTAACATCGTATGAGCAAATTAGAACCGTTGATGGAATACTTTACAACACTTTCAAGGAAGCATGTTACCATCGAGGATTGTTAGACTCGGACAATGAATGGCATGCGACATTAAGTGATGCAGCAGTTCATCAATTAGGTCAGCAATTACGGGCATTATTTGTCACAATTTTGTTATTCTGTGAGCCATCTAACGTTTTAGAATTGTGGCTCAAACATTGGAAGGATTTATCTGATGATGTTCAAGACATGCAAAGGAAAATCTACAACATGCCAAACTTGATTCTGTCAGAAGAACGTGTGCAATCTTTAGCTCTTTATGACATCGACTTACTTCTGCGTAAAAATGGTAAGACCATATTAGACTTCCCAGCCTTACCAGCATTTGATGTTGATCTGTTGCAACAATTTAATAACAGGTTATTGTATGAGGAAACAATGTACTACAGAATTTCATTGGCATCTGAAAATGCAAGTTATATTAACATGCTTAATGAAAAACAACAAGAAGTGTTTGAGGCTGTCCTTCAACCAGTTGAAAAAGAAGAAGGTGAGCTATTTTTTGTCTATGGTCATGGAGGTACAGGCAAAACCTTTTTATGGAAAAGCATCATTGCAAAGTTAAGATCAGAAGGCAAGATCGTGTTACCAGTTGCTTCTTCCGGCATTGCTTCATTGTTAGTAGAGGGCGGTAGAACAGCTCACTCGCGGTTCAGGATTCCGTTACAGATAGATGAAAACAACAGTTGTGACATAAAACACAATACTATGCTAAGTGAGCTAATTTGTCTTACAAACTTGGTTATTTGGGACGAAGCTCCTATGAATCACAAATTTGTGTTTGAAGCGGTTGATAGAAGCTTTCGTGATATACTTCAAAAGATAGATCCAAACTCAATGAACAAACCATTTGGAGGAAAAACAATTTTGTTAGGAGGTAATTTCCGCCAAATTTTACCTGTGATACCTAAAAAGGGAAGAGAAGAAATTGTAATGTCCTCAATCAACAGATCATATTTATGGGAAAGTTGTAAGGTTATCAAATTAGAGGAAAATATGAGAATTGAGACAAATGTGCCACCTCTAACAATTAGGGATCGAACTGTTGCATTCCAAGATTGGGTACTTAATATCGGGGATGGCAAAGAGCCTTCTACATCACACATTGAAGATGAACCAAACTGGATACAAATTCCAAATGAAATATTGGTTCATGCAAGGGATAATGGAGTTGAGACAATTGTTCAAGAAATCTATTCAGATATACAGTATGAAGTGAATGAAGCATAACACATGAGGGACAGAGCCATTTTAACACCAAGGAATGAAGATGTAGACTTAATTAACAATTATGTCTTGAAGTATTTACCAACTGAATCAATGGTGTATCATAGCTCTGACACAACATGCAAGAGTTCTGTGAATTTTGAAGCTCAAGAGATAATGTACCCAGTTGAGTTTTTAAACTCCCTGAAGTTTAATGGAATTCCAAACCATGAGCTCAAACTAAAAATTGCAGCTCCAATTATGTTGCTAAGAAACATAAACCCAAGTAAGGGTTTGTGTAATGGTACAAGATTAATTGTGACACAATTGTCAAAGTGGGTAATTGAAGCCATTTTCATTACAAGTAACAACATTGGTGAGAAAGTATTTATTCCTAGAATAATCATGACACCCACAGATGCATCGTTGCCCTTCACTTTCAAGCGTAAGCAGTTTCCTGTTGCACTTTGCTATGCAATGACGATAAATAAAAGTAAAGGACAGACCTTAAGAAATGTAGGCTTATATCTTCTCAAACCAGTGTTCAGTCGTGGACAACTTTACGTGGCTATATCAAGAGTTACATCACCTACGGGCCTAAAGATATTATGTGAAGAAGAAAGTCATCCTGAAAAAGGTTTTACAAAAAATGTTGTGTACCATAAAGTTTTCAATAATTTGTAACCATTTTCAATAATACAATTTTCTCTACCAAAGAAATATAATGTTATTTCTTCTGAATATCATTAGTAAATATTTGCATAAATTTTATAACAAATTTCCATCTAAAACAGGTAAAATATCATTACTAAAATCATTAAGAATATGATAAAACAAGATTGATGAACATCAAAATTCATGAACATTTAAAATATATTTATTAAAACCATTAAAAATCTGAGAACACGACATTAATGAACATTTAAAACATCTTTAAAAAAATAATTAAGAATCTGGAAAATGATGAGTCATGAACAATAAAAAAATCTTTAATAAAATTATTAATTATATGACTTCTCACTAAACAGTTATAAATAAAAATTTAAATACATTTAATAAAAATACTACTTATCATAGTACTTCACCCTATAAAAACCTCATACTACACACAAGTACTCCACATCTACAGTTGTTTCTACACTTATTCACTATGCCAATAAATTATATAACCATTAAGAATATGATAAGACAAGATTGATGAACATCAACATTCATTAACATTTAAAATATATTTATTAAAACCATTAAAAATCTGAGAACACAATATTCATGAACATTTAAAATATCTTTAAAAAATAATTAAGAATTTGGAAAAGGAATAGTCATGAACAGTAAAAAAATCTTTAATAAAGTCATTAAGTATATGACTTCTCACTAAACAGTTACAAATGAAAATTTAAATATATTTAATAAAAATACTGCTTATCATAGTACTTCACCTTATAAAAACCTCATACTACACACAAGTACTCCACATCTACAGTTGTTTCTACACTTATTCACTATGCCAATAACTTATATAACCATTAAGAATATGAAAAAACAAGATTGATGAACATTAACATTCATGAACATTTAAAATATATTTATTAAAATCATTACAACATTCATGAACATTTAAAACATCTTTAAAAAAATAATTAAGAATCTGGAAAAGGAGGAGTCATGAACATTAAAAAAATCTTTAATAAAATTATTAAGTATATGACTTATCACTAAACAGTTACAAATGAAAGTATAAATACATTTAATAAAAATACTAACTATCATAGTACTTCACCCTATAAAAACCTCATACTACACACAAAAGTACTTCACATCTACATTTGTTTTTACATTTATTCACTATGCCATGAAATTATATATATGTGAACGAATTAACAAGTCATAGAGATGATTATACAATAAAGGTCATATTAACAAGAAAGTGGGATGAGATCAATTTGAGCACTGGACAGATTGTCAACACCACAGCTATATTGCTTGATGAAGAGGTAGTATTCTAAATTTTATATTAGTTCATAAATAAATATTACCAAGAATTAAAAGTTGTTATCTTATAAATAGATTATTTATCTTATATATATTATGTGCAGGATAATCACGTGATGCTCATTTTGAGATTCAACCAACGAGCACAATACATCAAAAGATTGAATGAAGACAACGTATACGTCATATCCAATTTTAAGATTGTACCAGCCCCACCTAGATATAAAGCAATTAATGGTGATAAGGTGATTAACTTTTTTCATAAGACAACGATAACTCAAGTAAACAACACAGATATAATTGCAAGGTATAAATTTGAGTTATACACGTTTGCTGAAACAAGAAACAAGGCTGGAGATAAAACACATCTCATAGGTAAAAAAATACTCAAAACTTCATTACACAATAAATACTTGAATTTTTCCTTCTTATACTTATTAGATTTCATTTCCTCACAGATGTTATTGGAAAGCTTACAACGATAACTGACTTGCAAACAGTTGGACAAGGAATTCAAAAAATGGATATTCTCTTAACGAATGAGAGGTATGTGTCAAAAATAGTGTGATATTTTTTCAATTCAAATTATTTTTCTCATACCACTAATAACAATTTTATGATATTACAAACAGTCACCACACAATCACAGTAACTATGTGGGGAGAACAGGCATTACATTTTCAACGAGATTTTTCAAGACAAAATGACAACTTGATTGTTGTAGTAGTGACTGGAACACTTGCAAAGGAATTTAAAGGTAATTTGGGAATTTTTAATTGTTTACAAGAATAATTACTAACGTGCACTTATTTTATTTATAGGGGAGATCAATTTATCATCAACAGCTGCCACAAGGGTTTATTTTAATATCCCTTACCAACCAATATCCACCCTAAGGAGTACTATACAAAACAATGAAGGAATCACCTCAAGTATTGAAATTGTTCCAAATATTCAATTGAACACACATCCAGAAAACTATAACATTGAATGTTTTAGCAAAAACCAACTGTTAAATGCGAAATTACCACAGGGTTTAGAGGTAAATACCTACTATAACTGATTTTTTAACATTACTGAAAAGGTTTTTTCATTTAAAACTTTAAATTGACATATACTAAAGCCTCTCAAAATGCCAACAGTTTATGTATTGCACGTGTGAAGCAACAATTGATGATATAGTGTTCGACCCATGATGGTACTATGATGCATGCAAAAAATGTTTCCGTAAGATAAAGGATCCATCAAGCAAATTACAATGTCAAAATTGCATAGGGAAAGAGATTGGGACTACACAGCGCTACAAAGTCACGCTCAAAGTTAAGGATAACACAGGCGAAACAACATTCGTTTTATTCAATCGAGAGGCTGCACAACTCACAGGTGTTCCTAGTGACCATCTCATCAATCAAAGAAAGGAACTCGCCTCAAATTCAGTACATTGCTTAATAATAAACCCATTTTTTAATAACATCTACCATTATATATTGTCATATTGTTATAATGATTGGGTCATATTTATTAATAAAATCACAAAATACAGGATATATCAATGCAAGACATTCCACCAATTATATATAATATCCGAAAGAAGAGTTATTTATTTCAAGTCAAAATCACTCCATATAACGCTCAAAGAGGCTATGAAGAATACACAGTCTCTAAGGTTCAGGTAATCAAACAACTACCAAAAAATCCACCTGGAGGGAAGAATGAACAAACAGATGATACAACTGAACGTTTCAGCATCGAACAAATTCTTACTGTCAAGCTACCGAGGGATCAGAAGTAAATTTCTTTACTTCTAACTTTTTAACTTTTTAACATTCTATTAAAAAAATGTAATAATAACAAATATTATAATGCTTATAAAATGAATATTACTGCTATAGATCATGTACTGCACATGTGAGGTCACAATACTTCAAATTCTACAAGAACAAGGATGGTACTATGTAACATGCAATAACTGCCTCAGACAAGTTAAGGAGTTATCCACAAAATTACAATGCTACAATTGTCTGAGCGAAAAAACAGAAACTACCAAACAGTACAAGCTGACAATTAAGGTAAAGGATACCACAGGAGAAACAACATTTGTCATGTTTAATCGAGAAGCTGCGCAGGTTATAGGAGTTCCTATCGAACAACTACTAAATGACACCAATAAAGAATATTCCCCAACAGTAAGTCTTTTGTATATACACATTATTCGAAAAAATAATGTTGAATCACACAATGACACTTGCTAACCATTCAATATTATGCAGGGTATAAATATGCAAGAACTGCCACCAGAAATTCAAAATATATGTGGAAAGAATTGTATGTTCCAGATTAAAATTACACCGTACAACATAGAATTGGGCTACGAAGAATATACAGTATCAAAGGTTCAAATAATCAAATCAGAGGATAAATCTGGAGGGACAAAACATGACACCACAAAAAATTTGGGAGAGATAAAACATAAAAACAATGACAAAACTGATGAGCCAAAAAATACAACAGACCTGGAAAAGAAGAACAAAAAGAAAGATAGCTGATTTTGGGAAAGATTTGGAAGATGATATCCAAGTTAACTCGAAGTGTTTCCCAGCTGTCTGATTTTTTTCAGTAGTATTGTATGAATTCCTTCAAGTTTGGCTAATGATGGGACTATTTTCTAATTGAAAAGTTGGAGTCTTCATGAACTTAATATAAAACAAAGGAGTAATATATCTAATGTTACTTATTAAATAAATAAAGAGATGTCTAATGTTCAAAGTTATAATAGTTTAGCTCAAAACAACTTTGTCTTGACAAACCAGTAACTCAAAACTTTCCAGGGAAACAGTTCCTCTTTCAAATTTCCATGATAATAGAGAATTATGAAGGAAAATAATTTACCTACAAATTTATATCTAACTAGCAGACTGTAGCTATTTTGAATACTGACAAACTTTGGTAGTCCTTCAACTTTTGCAGCATGTACAAACTCCATGACTCTGTAAGAAGTTTCATTAGAAACGCCTATGTAGCACAGCTGAAAAAAATTGTGCACTATTCATGTTAGCATAGTAATAGTGATACAGCAGGGTACCAATACTCAGCCATATATAATGATGTACAATTCTAACCTTAAATGGTAACACTTTCCCTTTTTCTTTCTTTTCTTTCAGTCATCAAAAAAGTTTTTTTAAGTGTTACTTGGTAATTGTTTCACTATTTTTCAAGAGTACTAAGTTGGTAGAAACATTTAAAAGAACTATAGTGATTAAGATTTTAAAACCCGTTAAAGTGATAAACATATGACTATGTATACCAATGAAGCTGACGTGGTATTCAAGTTTTATGAATATAATTTCAATAGTTTGTATGGGCCATAAGCTATTGATCATACTTCTTTTGGATGTAATAATATTTATAATTTAAGATTAGACTATCAGTTACCACCCAACATTTCTAAAGGTTCTTTCATCAAGTAAAAAAGTTTCCAATTCTCATCAATACAAACCATAAAGTACATACATACTACTAAAACAGTCCTATCAACAAAGACATTAAGACATAAAGTAAACCACATGCAATCCCCATCATTATGTTATGAATTTGTACACTTCGAAAATAAACCTTCAAATACTTTAGATTAATACTTCTTCTAAAATAGAATACCATTTAAATACAACATACTCACAAAACATTTATTACGAAAATAAAACAACAATCATTATATAAAAAACGATAGGGATTATGCAAAACCATAGTTAAACCGAATTAAATTAAAACCAAATAAAAACCAAATTAAACACCACCCATAATTAAATAAATAAGATCTAAACACCAAATTAAATAAATAAATAAATAATTAAATAAATAAAATTTAAACACCAAATTAAAGAAATTAATATCTAAGTTAAATAAAGGATCGAGAACCTACTGTGATGGTTGGATCCATAGTTATGCAAGGCCGGCAATGATCGGAGAAATCTATCTACATTCAATGAATAATAATGAAAGAAAGCCAAGCCGTGCGGTACAGTTGTCCTCAAATAAAAAAAAATAACACACGGACTCCAAAAGTCACCAACAACAAAAACATAAAATATTAGAACTATAAAAATTGGTGCGGTCCAGTTGGTTGTCCTCAAATAAAAAAAATAACAGAGACTCCAAAAGTCACCAAATTAGAACTATAAACTTTTATAACATAGGAGTATAACGGATAAGCATTGATGACAAAAATAAAATAAATACTCATTAAATATAAAATACCTATAAATACCACTAACACATATGTAAGACCCCGAATTTTATGAAATAAAAATATTCAATTTTTCTTATAATTACTATTCATGAGTTACTATTCACGAGTTACTATTTATGAGTTACTATTCATGAGTTACTATTCACGAAGCATGATATTTTTTTACGTAAGAAGACACTACTCAATAATTGTTACAGTAATTACTGTTCAATATTTTATTTTATTGATTCAATAATTGCTACGTTGATATTTTATATTACTGTTATTCAATAATTGTCACCACACAATATTTTTCATTATCGGAGCAACAATTCATATTATCTGAATAATATTATTGGATAACATTATTGGCAATGTCTAGAAAGTTCTGTATAAGAAGAGGTTTGGTCATCTAATTGCGCGCCAATAAGGAAAAATCGTTATTAGAAAGCCCTCTCATTCCGGCGAATGGCCTGGTTGCCAGTATTGTGATTTTGTAATATTATTTGTGAATAATTAATTATTGATTTATATGATAAGGAAAATATTAATTTTATGTGGATATAGATGGAGAAAATTTTTAATGTGACAATTGTTGAAAATTGATATTTTATCTTTTCTGATAAAAAATTCATTTAAATATATTATTATAATAATATAGTAATGGTGATATTTTTTACAATGAATGTTGGATATATGAATAAATGAGGAGGAAGAGTATTTTTGTTACTAAAAATATTTAAAACATATTTTTCATGTTTGTGGACCCCATTTCTTGACTGAAATTTGATTATAGCCTGTTAAATCGCCCTTTTGTGAATTTCGATCAATTTTTATTTGGAATTTGAAAAACTTTCTTTTGCAAAGTTGTAGAGAATAGAATTTCTTATAAAAAAGACATAAGGTTCGAATTTTTCTGATAAAAGTGTTATTTATTGTAAATTATTGAAGTCCCGAAATAATTAATTTTTTTTTTGGAGTTTTAAGTGATTTTTATATGAAAAACGTTTTTGGTGAGTTGGCACATGTGTGGCTGATGTTTTGGATCAGTGGAGGTGTGCGTAGGAATTTATAATATATATATATTATTATTTTATTTAATTTTCTGTTTTGGTGTTCTAAGCAATTTACTATAAATAGGGTGCTTAGGTTAGAATTGAAAAACACACCAGAAACTGAAGTTTTCTCTCTCTATATTATCGAGCGTATTTTGTGAGTATTTAGATATCTTGAGTGTTACTATACGGTGTAAGTTTGTTCAGCGTTATATCCGGCATTCTAGTACTGCTCTTTTGAGGTAAGGGATTTTAAGGGTTATTATGTTTTTCAGTTTCAAAATTTTTGCGAACCTTCAAAAATTTTGAAAATATTTGAAATGATAATTTGATGAGTTTTGTTAATTGTGTCCAAAAATGGCAATTTTTTGATATATAGATTAAGAGTTATGAATTTTATGAGAAAAGACTATTTTAAAAGTAAACACTTATAACTCCTTGTGGTTAACTCCAAAATTGATAAAAAATTTATTGAGAGTACATGTATATAATAGAAGTATACCGTGTAAATTTCAGAAGTTTTGGACAAAAGTACAATTTATGATAAATGTCTAAATATTCGGCAGTTTTGGCCATATGAAAAATAGTAAATGAATTTTAAAAATTCTGAGAAAAATATATGTTCAATATGGGACTATATTATGCTAAATCCCTGAAAAGAAATATTTTTGAAACTGATTTGATATTTTTCATAAAAATAGTCTAGTTATGAGTAAATGAATTAAATATGTTATGTGAAGTAAGAAATTTAGAAAATAGGATTTTATGGCTTAAGAATCCTATATAAGGTATATGCAGATTTTTTATGAGGGTTTTGGTTATTGGTGATGAAATCTTATGAGTTTGACATTTTAGAATGATTAAATGCATTAATTAGTAAAGTATAAACAATTAAAATAAATTATTTATAAATTTAAGAAATGATTAAGATATTGTGGTAATATTAATAATATTAGATTATGAGATTATTAAGTGATTTATAACATTTGGATTAAGGTGTTATGAAATCATTGATTTATGAATCTTATTCATGAAATTAAATGCAGTTCTTGATCATATTATTTTTATTATCATATATAACATTTTTATAATTCCGGTGATGATATTTCTCTTTGATTTAAGTGTAAACATGGATAGATTATTGGTATGATCGTGACTATGGGTTCTCTTTGGCCAATAGTGCAAAGATTAATTGTTGACTGGTATGATCATGACCATTGGATTTATAAACGATTATCTTTAGCTTAAGTGGAAAGGTGAATTGATCAATATGGTTATAATTATTGTTTATATAAATTCTGAAATGATTATATATTTCTTTGAGATATGAATATCTTTGGCCCGTAATGCAAAGATGACTTATTGAATATCTTTGGCCTGTAGTGCAAAGATGAATTATTGGTGAATATCTTTGGCCCGTAGCGCAAAGATGACCTGTTGTTGAATATCTTTGGCCCGTAGTGCAAAGATGACATGTTAATGAATATCTTTGGCCCGTAGTGCAAAGATGAATTTATTAGTATGATTATGAACATGAACTGTGATTTGGTATAACAATGATCTTTGATGTTTCAGGTAAAGACATGTGATGAAAATTATCTTCGTTCTAGATGAGAAAAGAAATTTGGAACCACAAATATGATTATGAGTTATTCATCTGATTGTGGACAGGAATTGTTGATTGATGTTACAGGAATAAAATATTGTTGGTGGACTTTTAACATAGAGAAGATAATAGACATTATGGTCTATTTGACTCTTCTAATGGATTGCTCGTTCCGCTGCAACTATGGTTAAAATTTTTTATCATATACCATATGTTCTAAATCTCTGATTTATTTCTGACGAAGGCTATTGATAATTTAATTATCTTTAGTCATGATATTCTTTACTGGACTAGTGTGCTCATCCTTTTGCTACACAATTCTTTTCAGGTAATAAGAGTGTTGCCGGGTCGAGCGGGGGTAACAGGGAAATAGAACGGTGGTCTCTAACTGTGAAGGTTCTCCCTAAACAATATGAAAATAATTTTATTGAGAACTTTGGAATAGTGTATAGTATTTTATACATAATTTAGTAGTTATATTTGGTGAATCATATAGGGTGAGGCGGACCCAACTTTGGAAGGGTGATTTGCCACTATCATACGAGATATCTAATGACATACAACCTCATGTCATCATAAGACAGGGTTGTGCACATCCACTTGCTGAGTATATCTACGAGCACTACCTATATGATCTTGGAGTTTATTTGAAATATAATTTTTAACTGGAGACAGTGGAGATAATTATATGTCAAGAGAAGACTCACCATTGGAAAGGACATGATAGTAATCTTCTTATTTTTTTTTTTTGGTCTATTGGGTCAACCAAGGATAATTCTGTGGTCATATGATATCTATCATAACCTAAACGCATGACCTCCCATGTACGAAGGTTTCCTTGAGCATTTCCCAGATATTTTAATTTCTAAAACAGTTATTGACTGCACCTTTATGTAAGGTGCCATTGTGACGTACTATCCAAGGTTGGGACATGAGTCACAGTTGGTATATATTTGTATCAAAACTCACAACATATGTGTTGTTGTATTTTACACGACAATTGTAGTAATAAAGTTGTAGTTATTTTCTGTACCATATTTTTGGCGACTCAGAAAAGGTTGGTTGGATTGGACCTATTTTGGGAGCGTCACAACATAAACAAAAAACCCAATACACAAACAATTTCATACAAAATACTAAATAATGGATACCAGGTAAAGTAATTAGTTTGATTTTTTAAACTAATATATTCTTCCTATTTTGCATGTTATTTTTAAAATTTTATGTGTTTTTATTTATTTGCAGATCTATACCAACAAAAAATAAAGGGCAGAACAAACGACAAATTATTGAAATAAGCGATGATAGCAGTAGTGACGATCGTTATGGATATGCCAAGAATACAAGGATCGAAGAATCTATTGTTGCGTTACAAACAAAGATCAAAGCCATGAAAGAGAAGATTCAAGAATTTGAGCAACAACTGAATAACCTTAAATAAAATAGGTTATCACAATAAAAGTGGAAGTAATAAAATAGTAATAGCAACATATTTATACATGTAATTGCTATGCAAAAAAGAATTGAAAAGTTTATATGAAAAAATATTATTATTATGAAAAATCTTTCTCATTCCAATTTTAGAAAATTATACAATCGAAAAACAAACTAGTTCGTGTATTGCACGGGCTATCAACTAGTTTTATATAATTATATATGTATTGTTGGATTCGTTAATAATATGATCTAAATCCAAGCACTAAAAATAGTTCGAATAAAAATATAAGTAGAATTTGAGCAATGTTATACTCAACTCGTTTATGATTTAAACTACTTTATACATACTCGGTTGATACATATTCGAGTAGATACTCAACATATTCTCTTATAATGTTATTAAAATTAAATAAAATTAGGATAATTAGCTATTATTTTTTTTTAATTTTTATTGTGATTTTATATTTGTAAAGTGAGTTGTAAATTTATTTTTCTCATTTTTTAGTAAAATAATAAGTTCAATTTATAATTATATGTATTATAAAGTTAGTTACTACGTGGAGACTAGAATTTGAACTTGAATTTGAAGCTCACGAGTAATTTGAATATAATTCGATCTGAGTAGGATCGAATTCGAGTAATGAATATTTGAACCGAGTTGAAAACTTTTTCAAATACAATTCTAATCTGAGTCGAATTCGAGTATGAATTTAACTTTTCGAGTCGAATTCCAGTAGCTTTTTGTATTCGGTTCAATTCAACTCATTTACACTCTTATATGCATATATCCACGGCACACTTTTAATATTGACTTTCTTTTTGAAAATTTCATCAAGAAGCTTAATTATTTCTTGAATTTTCTTCCTTCTTACAAATTGAAAATATTCTATTAGCTACTTATGGTAATAAAGTAAATAATTCAAGAAAAATGTTGTACCACCAACTAGACATATATTTTTATTTTTAAAATATAAAGTCATGAAATTCCAAATATGTCCTCATTTACTAATCCACCACTGCCATGCCATCACTATTGTATTACATCTCCAGTAGATGGACTATCTCGTAGACTATATTTAGTCCATAAGTAGATGTCTTTTAATCTTCAATCCTTCCAGCAGATGGACTATCCCGTGGACTATAATATAAAAAGATTAAAATAATTAATAAATTCAAAAAAAACTATTATTAAATATAATAAAAATACAAACTATTATTAACAAATTACTTACAATTGTACTTGTGACGCCCCCAAAATAGGTATACATCACCTATTTTGAGTCGTCAAATACATGGTACAAAATACAAATAAAACTTTATTATACAACTGTCGTGTGAAATACGACAAAACATAATACGTGAATACAACACTTTCTTCTAAACAGGATTCAAACTCAAAATAAGTCCTCAATACATTTATTTTCACACTATTTCATAGAATAGTGAGGACTACTAATGTTATCATCTGAACCGTCACTCCGTTCCCCGACTAGTCCCCGCTACGTTCTCATTTCCTGAAGAGAACAATGAAAGCAAAATGGTGAGCTCAACTAGCCCAGTAAGAAATATTATGACTAAGATAATGCATAATAAATTATCGTTAGCCTTCAACAGTGTTAAACTGATAAAATATAACAAATATTAAGTTTAACTGCAGCGGAACAAGCAATCCATTAAAATA
Organism: Panax notoginseng; assembly: GCA_016801055.1. Taxonomy (NCBI): domain Eukaryota; kingdom Viridiplantae; phylum Streptophyta; class Magnoliopsida; order Apiales; family Araliaceae; genus Panax; species Panax notoginseng. The sequence goes on along the minus strand of CM029017.1, from coordinate 14,054,799 downwards.
GTCAAGTAGAGAATACAATTTACTATCTTTTATTATTTAAAAGGTTTTTCATCACTTTTATCGCTGGGACTCAACTTAATAAATAATCCACATCATCCCTGCACTACGACCAATGATATTCATTAGTATCACAACCACAAATTATCCATGCACTATGGGCCAAGTATATTCGTGTATTCATCAATGGTCATGATCAAACCAACAACTGTCCATCAATGCACTACGGGTCAATGAGGACTTTTACCACATCATTTGTAACATTACGGTCATGATTACACCGAATAATCCATGATCATAATTATACCAAGTTTATCTATGCACTACAGGCCACAAATGACTTTCAACAAAATATAAACATGAGGATGATGATAATGATATAAGAATTCAATAAAACAAGTTCATGAAATAATTTATCCAATAACTAATAACGTCCAAATTGTCAACATGATACTTCTTTATAGAGTAAAATTCAAGAATGCTCAGAAGAATATTTTCATGAAAAGATACTGGATGAAGCGCAAATATCAAGGATATTCCACTAATTTTATGGAGTATAGAAGCCAAAACTTTAACCAACTGATTATAATAAATAATGGAATAACAAAAGAAATCACCAGGCATGCGATAGACCGCACAGACAGGTTATTCCAACAGAATAATAAATAACGGAACCAGGTCATGCGTAAACGCACCGATAGGATATTCCGACAGAATAATAAATAATAGAACCAGGTCCGGCGTAAACGCACAGACAGGATATTCTGACAGAATAATAAATAATGGAACCAGGTCCGGCGTAAACGCACAGACAGGATATTCCGACAGAATAATAAATAATGGAACCAGGTCCGGCGTAAAACGCACAGACAGGATATTCCAACAGAATAATAAAGAATGGAATAACAGAAGAATTTCACCAAGTATAGGGTAGCCCGCGTATACAGGTTATTCCAACAGAATAATAAATAATGGAATATCAGAAGTTCTCTTCATGAATACAAAAGAAATAATACCCCTTACCTTAAGAAGAAGAGTACTGGATATAGGAGTAGTGAAGTAGCATAATACTTTTCTTCTTTCTCTCTATAATTTCTCTTTCTAGAGTTTCAGTGAATTCGTAAGAAATAATGAAGGAATGAACTTCTATTTATAGAAAAATGGACTGCATAGTAACTAATTCATGAACGGTCCAGATTGATTTACTTTTAATCGGACAAACCATAATTAAAGTAAAATCTTTTAAATAAAATATAATATATTTTATTTATAATCTAATAAAACGAATAACTTTATAAAAGTATTCTGTTTTATATAAAAAGATTTTACTATGCAAAATACTATGCAGACACTATGTAACACTATGCATAATAAAATATAATATATTCTATTTAAAATCTAATAAAATAAATAGCTTTATAAAAGTATTCTGTTTTATATAAAAAGAATTTACTATGCAAACCACTATGCATAATAGAATATAATATATTCTATTTATAGTCTAATAAAACAGATAACTTTATAAAAGTATTATGTTTTATATAAAAAGAGTTCCTGTTTTATCACTTTAATAATATTAATAAAACAAAACTGAGTGACTTATCACATAAGTATCAATAATCAATACCATGTGCTACTATCCAACCACGCGTATTACTGTATTTTTACTACTGAGTAGTTCAACAGTATTAACGGTAAAACTTCCGTCGTTATTTTCATAAAATATTTTTGTCGTTTTCTCAATCCGACAATAATTCCGTTGTGGAGTCCACCAATGATTGTGCTGTCGTACGAATATTCCCTGTTAAAACGAATATTTTCCGACCAATCGAATATTATACAGTAACTTGCGTACTTTACAAAATTTATAAATATTACCCACAACTATAACATTATATCAAATTCATTCCATAATCTTTAAAAATGATATTTATAGAAAATTCATCTTTATAAAAAAAAATTGGGGTCATACGGTACTTATTTATAGATTTTCCAATTTACATTTTCAATTTCTATCCGTTAATATTTATTACTGTTTTGACCAATTTTTTTTGCTGTTATGATGTTTTTTATATCCGTTGGAGCATCTTTTCCTTCTTAAGCATCCCCATTTTCTTTCTTCTTCAGTCATCTCTTCTATTTAAATATATTAAAAATTATAGTCACAATTATAGTCTACAACTCTTATTCCTTGATATAGTCTTTGTGCCTCACCAAAAAAATTTAATAGACTATATTTAGTCATCTGCTGAAGTAAAATATGTGTTTTTAAATTAAATATAGTCTAGGATTTGTGTACGCCGGCACTGCTGGAGATACTTACTAGAAAATACTAGCAATTATGTCCGGGTCGTCTGTCCAGTTTGGTTCGAGCGATTCTTTATGTTCTCAAATCCGGTCTAGAAAAACCAGTTAACTCGTGAACAGTTCTTCGCTTTCCACCATAGCTTGGCAGAGTTTTCCATCGTTCAAAAAATCAAATAATTTCAATTATATATCCCAATATAAAAGAACCCTAACCCTAATCCAATTACCAACTGTTCTCCATCGAATTGCATACATTAATTTCGATTAAAGATGGAGATGCATACGCATCACAGCATATTTGAGAGACGCCCCATCATTAAATCCAAGGCTCCCGCAGTCAGATGGTTCAAGGAATGGTAGAGCTACATACCCTCCCCATATAATTGACTACGTTTTTGTATATATGTTTGCCTTTCATCCGTGTGTTGTTTGATTTTCATGGGTTTGTATTTTTTGATTTCTGAAAATATTGCCTTAATTATTGCTATATAAAAGTGTCACTGGCAACTTGTGGGGAAAAAAATTTCAATGTATTTGAATATACATTCATAATACTCAATCCAAGTATTTTGAATCACATTATCCCTTGGTGTTTAATTGTGGTAGTTTTTGATTGCGGTAGTAAATTTTAATTAAATTATGAGTTATGCTATGGATTGGGATTTGGGTCACAATGTTTCTTTGGTAATGTTCGAGACCAGTTTATTATTTGTCTTACCTCAAAGAAATTTGTTTGAATTTTCCTATAATATGCCATCTTCATTATCATTTTAGTTGAGGAAGAAACTAGCATTATTTGTAAAATAATGGAAGGTGTAAAGGTGGAGGTCTCCTTCAGAAGAAAGGTAGAAAGGAAAGAAAGGGGAAAGAGGAATAAAAGAAAAATAAGTAATTATTTAAGGAGGATGAACCAAAGTAGTCGAGGAGGGTGGTTCAATTGTTATCTTTCATCGGAGTTGCAATACATTTTCTACACAATATTTATTTTTTAGGACATATTCATAAAGGACCTTGCATTTCTTTGACAAATTACCTTTTATCAAAAAAATGAAAATATTTAGCTCCCTTTTCTTTTTTTGGGTACATATTTAGCTCCCTTTTCCATGTTTTCCTTGAACCCTACTCAGTAGCTAGTTCAAATATGCTAAGTAACCACTATACACCAAAAGACGCCCATAAAAAACCCTGCTAATCTCTTAATCTATAATCCCCCAAAATATTCGCAAGAAACTATTAACCCTTGGTAAATCTCATTTCATAATAAGAAAACAATATGAAAAAAAATAAAAACCATATATGCACAATTTAGGTCTCTGAATCCTCAAAGTAGTGTCCTTTCCTCTCTTTCCACAAGATCCACAAAAGACGATAAGGTACCATGCCCCATCAATTTTGCCTCAGATTGCCGATTTGTGCACCTCATCGAGCCTTCGAAAATATATATATAAAATCTTGGCGTCGCCTAAGCAACTTTAAAATGAGAAAAGATCAAATTCCAAGATCAGTAACCACCACATTATGCAAAAGTGATTCATAAATCCTAATCCCTCTTACTTATGAAACATCAATTCACTATAAACTTCCCCCTCTTCATCAATTATCTTGAATTGCGATGGCCCTAATAGTTTTTTATAGCTTCTTGATGAAGCATAGGTATTACTTTGATTGAAATGTGTTTTGTTGGTTCTCCATTCTTGAGTTCTAAATGGGTTGAAGTACTAGTGTTGGACACTCGACACTTGGACAAGAGTATGAGACTGTTCGACACCCTTGACCAAAATAGGATGCTCCTATCCTTTGTTTAATGATAGATGTAAGGTTGAATGTCAACCAAGAAGATTCTTATTTCAACGAAGAAAGAGGTAGAAATCACAACTATTCTTTATAATATGAAGCTTACTCATGCATATCTTTGAACATTTGTATAATAATTAGATGTAATATATGTATATATAATTTAAATAAACAAGGTTTATTCACCTACCTATATCCCATATTGTACACTTTTAAAGCCGAATTTGTTATCCTAAAGTTTGCAGTTCATAGAGATTCTGTACAAAGATACGTACATATACCCAAACCTTATTGTATGTGCATACATAGCTTTCTTTGTACATCAATTGATCTTCTTGTTTTAACTTCTAGTGATACATATCTATTACTTATTATAATAACACAACCAACGTTTGATTGTATGAATTAATTGGAATGTTTTGGTTGGTCCTGAAGTGAGTTGACTCATGAAACTATACTTGAATTTAATTGGTTGAGATTTTTACTTGTATTTTGTCTATATTATCTCATAAGATATATATGAAAATTAGTAAATTCTATCTCTTGGTAGACAACTCATTCATAAGATTATTATAGAATTTGTAAGCAATTCACAAGTGACATGATGATCTTAATTTCTCATTGTTTTTTCACTATCATTTATAGCATCACACTACTATTACTTAACTAATATTTTGGGTGCATTTAATAAATAAAATACAACTGTAAATCCCGTGCTTGGCACGGGACACTGAGGCCCGAGCTAGTGCTTATAAATGAGAAAAACATAGATTGTGCAAACCTTGCTACTTTTGTGATCTATAAACTTTAGTGCCTAATTTTTCACATGGTATATTTTATTGTTTTGTTTAAATTTAACTTGTTATTGTTTATGTACTGTTTCAGGGTACCACAGGATGTTGTTGCAACAGGTGGCAAGTGCTTCATTTTGAAATGGGTTACTGGTTAGTTTTGGTTTCTTTCTGCTTTGCATCCATCTATTATTAGTTGTTGTGGATAAAGGAACATAGTTTTAAAGCAAAGAAAGTTGGTAGAAATAACATCCAGGCATCAGTGAATCACCGCCTGCTAATCACAATGTATGTCTGACAAAGAGACTAATCAAAAGCTCTGATTGCATGAGCCCAAAAAGAAGTGAACGAAGGCACTCTATCTAAATTTTAAGTAAATCGATATTCATTCCTGACTAAAAAAGTCATAGTAATCCTCACGATCCAAACTCCCTACAAAATGGTAAAATATGCACGTCACAAAACCCTCCTATCTTTCCCAACACCAAAACCCCTAAATCTGCATAAAAGATGATCTTCCACCGAGGAACAAATTCAACACCCAACACACTAAACAAAAAACACTACAACTGCCAAGTCAACAAACGATCAAGTAGATGAAAATGGTTCTCACTTTCATACACATTATACATACATTTGGAGATAAAAGATTTGTAAGACCTATGCCTCCGGCGCATGTCATTAGTGTTAAGATGATGAAAGGTGTACATTTGCCTACCAAATATATTAGCTAGAGTTATATGATGAATTGGACGATAGCCAAGTGACCAAGATGCATAATTTTTCTCTACCAGGAGGGAAAGTTAAATTTTAGAGAACTTTTACTCGTTTTAGCTGACTTACTTGAGAAACAGACTATGCATGATATCTTCACTGCCTAGTTCTTTATACTCTTGTATGTAAAAATACACACACACACATTGTGAAGCAAAGTTTAGTGAAGTCTTGATTCCTTGGATTATTCTACGAGTTTGAAGAGCAATCTGGACTGATAAGATGGGATAATTTAGTTTGCTGCCAGTCTCAACATTTCTTTGATTGATTTGTAAATTTAGGGTTCACCTAATTCTCCTCACTTTCCTTTTTAGAGGCAACATTGAAGGCCTTGAAAGAGAAGTCTAAAGAGCCAGAGGCTACCGAGCCTGAACCTGAACCAACTACTGAAGTTCTTTTCCTTTGCAGTTATGAAGGCTGTGGAAAGACTTTTATTGATGCTGGGGCTTTGAGGAAACATTCTCACATCCATGGAGAGAGACAATATGTTTGCCATTATGAGAATTGTGGCAAGGTAATGCACTTACTATTTTTACTTTGCTTTCTTTCGATACTTTAGGTTTTATATAAGACTGGTAAACTGAATTTTCAGATCTAACCCACTAGTGCCACTAGTACTTTTTGGGACAAGCACTAGAAGTGACTTCATCATTCCATGTGATGATCTTTACTCGAATGATCACTCACTTCCTTATAAAAATTATAGGAGTCATGATATTTTAGGGTTCTCTAGTAACTTTCTTATAGTATGTTACATGTTGGTGTTATACATATAGTTGTATATTTTAAGGCCAAAGTGTATATTCAAGAATTTAAACTCTGTTTTACATTGTCTACATTCGTGGTCAGTTTTTTCTTGTCAGTAGTAAGTTCATTCAAGCCTTTTTATTTCTATATTATTTTATAGGATAGATGAAAATTTGCTTTATGAATTCCTAAACCTATCAGAGTCATACGTCTTTCAATCAACTAAGAACAAGTTTTGGTAATAATTGTCATCAATACGATCTTCTGGGCTGCACGACAAATTTGAAACTGTAGGTTTGATTCCTCATGGGGACTTGGAGCTATTTCGGTCCAAACATTCACTTCAAGTTCTTGATATACAGTCCAAGTCCTACCAGGGTTAGGGACAGTTAGAAGCCCATAGATGTGGTAACCAAGAACCGTGAAGTAAATCCCCAGATCTTTTTCTAGTTCGTCTTATCTTTCTTTCTGTTGGTAGACAACTTAGGGAACATAACCTTATCTTTCGGTTATTATGCCAGCACTTTATGAATGTACTGTGTCGTAATGACTTTACCCTTCTCTTTCTTTTCTTTCAATCTCTTCAATAGAAATTTTATTTTTTGTCACAATTGGCACAGTATTTCATTGATTCATCAACATATATGGGCTTCTTTTGCAGAAATTCCTGGATAGTTCAAAGCTAAAAAGACACTTTCTAATTCATACTGGAGAGAGAGATTTTGTTTGTCCTCATGAAGGCTGTGGTAAGGTGATTACTCTGTCAACCCTGAGAATCCTATTTTATTTTGGCAAGATTTCTTTTGCTTTTCTTTCTTGCTGTATCATTCTAGATTTGGTTCTCATGGTTGTTTTTTTATTACTTTCTATTATTATGGTCCTTGGACATATCTTTTTCTGCTATCAACTTTTCCCTGTATTATTTCATAAAAGCCTAAGTTCATCTTCTATACCAGTTTTGTTCCTGATATGCACTTAAAAGTATGATTGGCAAAGTCATATGTTAAGAATATTGTTAAAAATGATTTAGTGCTCAATAGTTAAAATATTCTTTTCAAGTTCAACTTATGGCAACAATTGTAAACTTACATTGTGATTTTCAGAAATTTGTGTTTACTTCTCTTCTCTCTTTCTCTTTGTTCCCCTCCCCCCCTTCCAGGGTTCCTTCTTAACATCTCTTGGTGTTTCCAAAGTAAAGCTTGTATGTAGCACGTCTCTGTTTCACTTGGTTCAATGAACCTTGTCAGGATGTGAATTGTGCTGGTGATAAGACTCATTAATTTTTAATTTGGGCTGACCTTTTTCTTCTTCTTCCATTTTTTTTTACCTATTACTGTGGGAACAGTACATATTTTTGTAGATACTCTAGTATTTTTTACTTGACAAATAAATAATTTTTAATACGAAGTAGTATAAAAATATCATGTCTTGGAAGATTTTTGCATCTGTCTCATTTTGTAGATTTTAGTTGAAACTAATTTCCAACATGAGCACTGCAGGCATTCTCATTGGATTTCAACCTAAGGTCACACATGAAAACACATTCCCAGGAAAACTACCACATCTGCCCATATCCAGAATGTGGAAAGAGATATGCTCATGAATACAAGCTAAAGAATCACATCATGTCTCACCATGAAAAGGTTGGTGTTTCCCTTCTCAGTCATGTTTGTTATTTAAAAATTCATAACATTGAATGGAAAGAAGTGTCGGTCTCACCATCAAAAGTTATCAGAACATGTGTAAACTATCGGATCAGGTTTCTTTAGAAGAGAAACTTGCAGCCTTCACTATACAATCTCGTGAAATTTGCAGAATGGGGTCTATAGAGTCAATAGACCCCAGTTCAATGTGACATTAATCTCACATTGTACTTGGGTACAATAATAGGCATAAGCTTTCAGACAATCCATTTCATTAAGCTCATTGGACAAAAGGTGCAGCAGATTGCCTCTTCTACATGGTCAGTTGATGTCCGGGCCCGTTTTTAAGGTATTAAGGAAGAATCGCCTCTGAAGAGACTGACTTGCACCTTAAGTATTAGACTTTGATAAAGGCATAGTTAAAGGCCAATCCATCTTGGCTTGATATTAATTCCTCTTTTCTGTAGAAAATGTTAGTAGCATGCATAAATATGTTCTCATTAGCTCTTCTTGTGAATTGGATTTATTTTATTTTTTTTAATTTTTGATTTTCACAAATTATTTCAGCAAAACATAGTAGATGTGCCAAAGTACGTTCCTCCTCCAGAGAAGCCAGCCAAAGCTGCAAAATCTTCTGCAGCGGCTTATGGCTCTGGATCATCTGACCGCCCTTATTCCTGTCCGTATGAAGGGTGTGAAAAGGCCTATATTCATGAATACAAACTAAACCTTCATCTGAGGAGAGAACATCCTGGCCATTTGCCAGATGAGAATGCTAAGAATGCTCAAGCTAACGTTGATAACGAGATGGATGAAGCAAGTGATCAAGATGCTTATGCTAGCAAACGTGGAACTGGCAAGGTGCAGAAACAAAGCAGGCCGAAGCCCAATCTAAAGCTCCCTCCTTCAAAAGTTCCTCAGCGGAAAGGCACAAGTGCTCCTGCCAACGTGAATATGAATGTAGTGAAAAAGCCATGGCCGGTTAAAGAAGAAACGTACGAGGAAGAGGATAGCGAAGAGACAGAAGAGGACCGTGACAACGTCGACGATGGATGGAGGTATAGGGAGAATAATGAGGATGATGATGAAGAAACAGAGTATGAAGACTAGGCTTAATCATGGAGCTTTGCTTGTTTATAAATCATAATAAATTAGCAGGTGGGGATCCAGTTCTTTTTGGGACATTTCCCCTTTTAAAGTTTAAATTTAAACTAGTTACCATGTAGTAGTAGTAGTATATACTTCTTTTCTTCTCATATTTTTTTAATAATAATGCTGTGTCTGTAGTCCATATATATGTGGACTGAACTTGCCATGAATTGCGAAGGTGACTGCATCTGGATATTTTAATTTACTTTATTTTTTACATATACATAATTTAGTGAACCAAATACAAAACATTAAAATTACTCCACAAATATTAAGAAGCAACCAAATAAATATGTCATAATAACTTATTAGTACATTACAATTATATTACATTAAGTAAATTATTGTATTACATCAAATTTGTTTGTATTAGGAGAATCAAACCCCACCTTAATGAAATTTTATATTTAATATCAATGCACTTGGTGTAAGAATGTTGTAACACATGATAATGAATAATCAATCTTGGGGTGTAGAGGGGAATCAAAGGAAGGAGCCCGAAGGGAAATTAATGAAAAAAACTTATGACGAATCTATCTTTGCTATACAGGACCTAATTTCACTCGTATAAACTTAAACTTTTGAGTATAATGTAGTATGACAAGTCTAAATAACGTTATTTATTAGAGAACTGATATTTTTATATAGTTCTTTTTTACACGAGCATACATAAAGTGGGGTCCTACTTTCACGTGAGAAGAAACCATACGAAAATATTAAAAACACATAAAAACATTACTCCCCTATTTATTAATAACAAACTAAATCGTTGTAATATGAGATTTCATTTATCTTCAAAAACACAATTTATTTATTTAATTATTTTTTTTCAAATTTAGATACAAGTATTTGAGAGTCTTAATTTCTATTTGTTATAAATGCTTTCAAAGAATGTTTTTAAAAAAATATTTGTAATCCACCAAAAATCCCATAAGTCTATTCCCAATAATTATAAGTATAGTGAAGGGTGTGTTTATGGATTATTTTTCTCAATATAGATTTTTAAAATATTTTGACAAACATAATTAAATAGAAAAGACAAAAGATAAAATTAAAACTTTCCAAATTATACACTCTCCATATCATGAAATAAATATTTATATTTGAATATAAAATTCATAAGAAAATTGTGACCTAAAACATAACAAAACATAACAAATAGTTGACGTCAAAAAGCTTAAAGTTTAAAAAGTCAATTTATAAGATATTCACAGTCCACTCTATTGCTCTGAACCCTCACGCACAAAGCGATTAATTCGCGTTTATCGCCTAAAATGGCCGGAGCATCGTCGTCGGCGGCATCACTGGTGACGGAAGAGGAGCTGACGCTGACTGTGAAGTGGAGCGGGAAGGAGTACACCGTCAGAGTATGCGGTGACGATTCGGTCGGAGAGTTGAAACGGCGAATTTGTGAAGTGACAAATGTACTCCCCAAACGCCAGAAGCTTCTCTACCCCAAAATTGGATCCAAACTTGCTGATGACTCAATCCTTCTCTCTTCTCTCCCGCTCAAATCTTCCCTCAAGATGACCATGATTGGGTTCGTATCTGTTTTTTCCTCTCCTTGTGTCTTTCTCACATATCAAATAGCTCACGTAAGTACTTATGTGATTTGTTTGATTGCTATTCATGGGGAATCACAACTGGGGGGTTTTTCGTTTTTGTTTGTATTATTTGAAAGTTTGTGTTGTGAATTTAATGGAGTTGTTGAACACATATATACTCAATGCAATTTGTTTTATTGTTAATACCTGGGTAATATACAATTGACTTGCTTTTTGTTAGCTCTCACTTGCTTCTACGTGAACTTTTCTTTGATTCATTTGATGATTTCTGTTTTATTTGAAATTTGTTGTGAATTTAATTTGCAGTGATATTGGTCTTTCTGTGACATTATGCTGCTTTTTATCAGTATTCTGTGACATTATTTCTCTCTTTTTTCTTTCAACTGGGTGGTAGATGTTTTTTCTACACATTATCATTGGCTATTAAGGGTAGTTTAGAGATTACTAGTGACCTACTTGAGCATGGAAGATAACCATAACAAGTATTGTTGGCTAACAGAACGTAATGAACATGCAAATGGCCTTGGAAATGGCAATTCAATGCTTAGAATTTGGAGACCTTCATTGATATGAATTAAGGTCTAATTTTAGATTTAGTCAATGTTTTTAAGTTTTAACTCGATTGAAACTCATTATTGTTGACATATCGTCTTAAATATCTTCATTTATTTCTGTTATGTTCTTTTTTTTTTATCTCTCTCGTTTTCAATTAAAAACTCAATATTCTGTTGTGACTCGTAACTATGAATTATATCTTTAATCTAATATTATGGAGTATCACTTTAGTTGGAAGTAGATTAATTTTGGGGAAGGTGATTGTCAGATTGTTTAGGTATGTTTATGGGAGATGGTATAGGCCTGAATTGGGGAATGAATCATGGATGGATTCTAGGGATTCTAATAATTTTTTAAGCTATATAAGCGATCTTGAATCTTTATTGTAAAAGCACATATCAAAAACGAAAATACAGTGTTTGGTACTTGGAGGATAGGTATTCCTTGGATTACCCAATTTGTAAGCTAGGTTTTTCTTTAATATACCCATGTTTGATCTTGTTATTATAGAGTAAGTTTCTATCAACTTGGTATCAGAGGTCTTTCTAGATATGTTGATTGAAATTCAATTCAGGAGATTCTGGTTAGGTTCAACTCATGGAAATGTTTAATCTAATGATCGAGCATTCAAGTAGTCTCTCCAATTTGCAAGTGATGAAGCTTCTAATAATGTATAAAAAAATCATGTAGAAGTATTTCAACATCCACTATGTTTTGCTCTTCATTTTGAGATTCTTCATATGCAATATCTATTTTGTATTCTTTAATCATTTAATTATGCTCAGAATGAAGCTTCTTCCTAATTTTTTATGCTTAAAGACAACAAGTGAGAGTAGCAAAAGTTATTAATCAACAAAGCTTATGATCCAGTTCTCAATTCATATTTTGAAAATGCAGCCATTAAGCCAAAAGCTCACGGAGGATTTCAGCTTTCTGTTCTTGGATCTTTTATCATATTGTTTAAATTGAAGGGTCAATTTACAAGACTTATCATCATGTTAAATCTGAAAAGTTATTGCCTTTAGTATCAAATTACAAGTTTCAGATTAAGTGGATAGTTGATCTGCCCTTTGGAGTTTTACAAAGAGAGAAAGAAGTGGGCTGCCCATATCCATTAAAGAAAAAAAACTTGAGGACAAGGTTGTAAACCAGGCAGGCACCCTATATTATTTAAGTAACAATATTAGTTGGAAAGTAGACTGATTTGGGAAATTAGCTGATTTCTTAATATTTTTAGGGATTGCAATGGAAAATGAATTCGGGTTTAATTAGGCACTAACTCATATCATGATCATAAAAAAAGGGATCAGTATGAAAATTTAGTGTTTAGAGCATAAAAAGTCAATTGATATACAATCAACATTCTTAATGATATTTCTTTTCTTTCTCTTTCTTAAGATGATTAATACTATTTTGTTCAAAAGTTCTTTTTATTTATCTATTTATTTTTTACTTACTTTATTTATTTTTTAATTCAATGCATGGTCTTAACTGCCTATGCTTCAAAAGAGGGAGGGGAAACAAGAAAAAGAAAGAAAGTAATAAGCAGAGACTAGACAAACAAAAAGGCATACTTTTATTTCCAACAATGAACTTCAATATGTATGTGATTCCATTAAGTACTCCATCATATGAAAGCTTCAACCATAATTACTTTGAACCTACAAAGACAACAACCAAGAAGAGCACATGAAAGTCAACAACCAAGAAGAGCACATGAAAGTCAACAACCAAGAAGAGCACATGAAAGTTCAAAGATAAACAACCGAAGGAAAATACAATGAGAAACCCTATTACTCCTTAATTTTATTGAAACTACCATAAAAGTTTTTATTAGTAGACCTGGCTTTCTGGTTGTTGCATTGACTTATTTGTTAGTTCTTTAGCTTGAACTTCTTGTTGTTTATCCAGACCTTTAAATTTTTTAGTGGTAACTCCGATCCCCGAACAAAATTTGTAAATTTCATCTTCATCATTTCCACTTATTTCCCAACCCAACTTGTTTGCAAATTCCTTCATTTGGTTCTTTTGTGATGCTGTAAACTTTGTACGAATCCTCTTTCTCTCTCTCAGTTCCTCCTTGATGTCCCCTCCATGAGCTTGTCCAAGATGCAATTCAGGTGGCAGACTAACAAGTGCATTTATAATGCAACTTTGTGGTTGCGGTTGCGGTTGCGGTGGTGGTGGTTGCGGTGGTGTTGCTAAAGACAATGCAGTAATATTAGGGCGGTGGTGAGGTGCTAATGGAGATATTTGCTCTATCCTCTGGTAGATGCTACAAACGGAACCAACACTAAGAAACACTTGTGGCGTTTCTTGCTCTCTACTTGTCAGAAACCGACATCCATCATTGGCATGTTGAACAGTAGTTTCTACATAATTTTGTGAATATTCTTGATACCTTTTGTAAATCTCAGATGCAACCTCATAGGCATTGTTGTTAGTGGCCATGAGAATGCAAGTGAGTATAGATAAACAAAGGGGAAAGATTTGTACCATTGATTAAAATTATGATGCAGAGAATATGAAAGGAACACACAACTGAACAATACAGCATGGTGAAGATGAGAATTAATATAGAGAAGATCGAGAAAGATAATTATTGCTATGTTTGGAAGCATTCCACAATAAGAGAAATTATTTTATTTAAGATCTAGAGATAAAGCAAACTTAAATTTCTTTTGACTTTTCTGCCTGTCTCCGTGTTCGTTTTTCGTTTTTCGTTTTTCGTTTTTGTTTCTCTTTCTCTCAATTCTTTAAATGAGATCGTATTTGATTGTTGTAGTTACTTCGGTCGATGTAATCGCTGTAAATTTTTTTAGATTAGATTGTACTCTCCAAGGTTAAAAAGTGTTCTTATTAATGGCCTTTGCTATTTTTATTGTTCTAATTCTTTCTCATTATTCTTTTCCTTTTTGATTGATTCTTTTTTATTTGTTTTGATTGTCTCTAATAATGTAGTTGTTGCAATATACTTTAAGATGAGATTGTACTATGACTGGCTTAAAAAAGTTTCCTATTGGGTCTTTTATTGTCTTTGTTGTATTATATTTGTTATAATGAATTTGAGATAAGATTTGGTTGGGTCTTTTTAAGTGAGTTCTTTTTATTTGTCTTTGGGCTAGTATATTTTAGAATTGTCTTTTATTATTTGTTTCGGCGCAATTGTCAATATGATAATTTGTATGTAAGCATAAAAAGTTGGTTATAATTAGTGCTAGCTACACGGTCGAGAGTTGGCATAGTAAGATACGAAGGAGCACTAAATATATTTCTATAGGTGGCTGCATTTTATAATTCAAGCTTTTATCTTGAACATTACTCTGTACACTAAGACTAAATTTGGCTACATGGTGTCTTAAAACATTTATTTCGGCGCTTGTTGGTTGGGGATGTGCCAATCTCTATTGTTTTCCTAGACTCTTCCATCTCTCTTTGCATGATGAGAACTAAATTTGCTCTATTGGAATTTTAACTTGTTTTGTAATTTGAGCGAAGAAGGGGTTGAGGGTGTTTCTTTTCGTCTTTCTCTTTCCTTTTCTCTTTTTGAAAGGGAGAAAGATCACATTTGTAATTGCAACCGCAGAAAAGCTTACAGTCGTGGATGTGGTGGGATGGTATTATGCATATGCCGTTTTTATTTTTTAAAAACATACATTGCGGTTGTTGTTATCAATACACCCCAAAACTACATTAAACTGCACTTTATGATATTATATATATTAATCATATCTTATATAAAACTAAATATCAAGTTGTAGTGCATCCAATAAAGTTGTAGATGAATAATGTAATTTGATATATTTCTTCTGAGTTTGGTCACTTGTATGAGTATTATGACATGCAAATTATGTGTTTAAAATAATGTTCAACTAAATTTAGCTTAAAGAATATTGAAGACAACATAATTCATGATAATCATTGCTAGTAGAGGGACCATAAGTGAGCGTGTAGAACTTTATTTGTGGTAAGTTATTAAATTTTCTTTAAAATTCTTCTTTTTTAGTTGACATAATAGTGGCCATCTATGTATACTTTATGTATGGGGGCAAGTTGTCATTCAGTTTTTCATTGCTTATGATAATGATGAAATATGCATATATTAGATTCTTTGATTAGGTCCGCATTGAGATTGAAATTATTTTCATAATAGGAATAAGTATTGTAAAATTATATATTACAATGTATGCTACAATTTTTTCTTTTATTTTGTAATATATTTAGAAGTGTTTATGCAACCCCAACCTCATAGATGTGGTTGTCGATTTTATAGCTCGAACATTGCATTGCGGTTGTGGTTAGTGCTTATAACCGTACAACATCGTGCTTTCCCCTAACCCTTGGTTCTTTTATCCTTTGACTCAAGAGATTGTGGTCTTTGACAATTTTTCTTATAAATTCTATTTTTTTTATACACCCATGTTTCTCCAGCTTTCACCTACCTTATTATATTGGGGAGCTGAGTTGTATTGTAACATTCAAACTTTAATATCCGTATTTTTACATATTTTTCTTCAATTATGTAACAATTCGTACTCACCTGACCTAAACCAAGCACATATCAAGGCTCAATTTACTGTTCTAAGAGTACCATTGGATCACCACATACCCACACAAAAGGTCTTGAAGTTTGTACTCTGGGTAGTATCCTTAATTCTTATGTACAATACATTATAGCACACTTGTTTCGATGTGGAAATGGGATATCACAATATCCACCACTTAAATTTTTAACGACCTCGTCAAGTTTAGTCTAAATCACATTGCAGTCCAAAATCATTGTCCACCATCCTTGGGGGATGTGTAGGCATAATGTCCCTCCACCACACTAGTCCTAGGGCCCCATACTCTGATACACCATATGTAACTTCCCTGCCCAAACCAAAATTGGGATTTAGCCCGATTTATTAGATATTGTATTAGAGATGACTGTTGTATGCTCAGGTTGGGCCATCCTATCGGGTTGCCAGAGGTGTGGAACATCAATACGATTGGTATTCGTAGAAGATGTGTTGGAGGTGAATGAAACAAAGACTATTGATTATCCCAGAATGGCTACAGAAGCAAAGCAACTGGGCTATGTGGTTGTGTATGGACATGACGAGCACGTCATATATTTAAGTAAGGGAGATTGTAACACCCCAATCCTTCATTGGAACATGTGGGATAATTTTAATTTGATATATATATATATATATAAAGTTCCAAGCTTACCACTATGACTTTTAAACATACTGACAAGATACTATTGGGTCAATAGATTAGGTATTGTACGATTTGATTTGATTCGGACTGGGGATGATTTGTCCATGTTATAAACTATATATGACATTTGGGGATATGGTAGGAGGAAGTAGAGTTTGGTTTGGTTTTGTGCATATTTGCCATTTGACAGAGAGTTTTAGGATGGTGAGTAGTGCGAGGATCTTAAGTGGCATATTCACTTGTCATTCGTGATAAGGAGAGTCACTTTTCTTGTTATTTATTTATTTTTTATTTTTTAGGGAGAGGGGTGGGAGGGTGTTGTGGGTTCTGGTGGGTGTGGAGGGTTGGTTTAATGAGTGTCTCTATGATAGAGATTGGATGGCATTCCTCCATTAAGGGTCTGGATTCTTTTTCTTCCCCCACCCCCTCTCTTTCATTTAGGCCTTTTGGTGGACTCCTCATCCTTTTTTATGCAACTGTCTTATTTATTTCTAATCAAACTTATTTTAAAATAAAATTCTTTAATTGGGGGAAGTGTTTATGACTGGTCCCACTGAATGACTGGAACCAGTCTCCCACAATAAGGTGGTCAAGAACAAATGAGGTATTTAGTGGAATGCATGTACTGGACTGCTTTCGAAGCCCCTGAAGCTCATTTCGTAGGTTTAATTATGTTTTCTTTTCCCACTTTGCTATATTGTTTGTGATAGGTTTTTATGTGTTTAGGTAAGTTGATGGCCATTTTGCTACCTCCAGCGGACTCTTTTCTCGTTGATCAACCTATTTCTTATTTCCAATATTTGAAAGCCAATCATCTAATGGATTTTTTTTTCTATTCACCTTAATGATCGGAAGGTGGAGGTTTTGGTGTAGTTGCTAGTTTTTGTGTGCTCTTGTAGATTGCCCTGGGATCAATCACGAAATGGACTCGGATGATTAAGATTGTGAATTTGTGAATAAATATGTTTGAACAAATTGGATTGCAACATATAAAATTTTCTTAGTTGCAAATTCGTTAGTGTTCCATAGTGCATGTAGTATAAATTTATGCTAAATGTTTCCCCTAGAATGCGAACCTTTGAATTTTTCATCAATTCCCAATGTCCTTAACAGCTGAACCTATTATGATGTCCTGTTGGTTGGTTATCATAATTTCTTGTTCATCATTGTACATATGAAATTAACAAAACTATAGATAACTTTAGATCACAAGTATTTTCAATTTCGCTGCACTCACTCTCACTCGTTAGGGCACTTAGCTTCAGATTACACAATTACTAGACGAACTGGGTATTTTTAGGTCTTTTTGAATATATACGTATACTTAGATTGACAAATTCTACCGATTGTAGTGAATAAATTTGAGCTGATATAGAAATAAATCCTAGGACATTCATTTTTACGTCTTGCAAAGTACAAATCAAGTTAATTAATAATGAAGTTAAGAACTCAATTCTTCAGTTACTTAAAAGGATAATAGAAATATTTTATGTTGCTAGAGTAAACAAAATAAGTGTATTTCTAACCTTAGAAAGGTTTGAGGTATGTTTAAGTGGATGCTTCCAGTTTTCCTTTTTGTGCTGAAAGCCTGAAACATGTATTATTGTGAGAAAGTTCTTATCCAGAAAGCAATAAAAGGACAGATTTTTTTTAGCAGTTTTAGATTTTTCAAATTTTATTGTTGCATGATTAAGGCTGCAATAAAGTTCTCATCAATATCATTTCATAAAATGGTGAAGTGGTTGGCGATGAGAAATCAATTTCAGTTTGGAAATATGATCTTTCTTGTCTAATTTCTGAGTGCAGTATGTGAATTAAAGTATATATTCAATACTGGATTTGCAGTACTGTGGAAGATGATATTATTGTTGACCAAGAGGACTCTCCAGAGATTATTGATGATTTTGAACTTGGACAAGATGAAGCTGTAGACATTAAAGATAAAGAGGTCAATAAACAGAAACTGAGGAGACGTATAGATCAGTACAAGGTGATCTTGAATTCTCATTTACTTGTATTTGAATTCTCTCACTTTAATTGAACCTTTTTGTTTCCAACTCGTCTCCTCCTTTAAGCATTCCTCTTTCAAAATCTTATTCAGGATCTTCTCCTCTAGTAATCAAATCAGCATTTTGAGGACTTGGGCCAGCAAACGTGTTGTTTTAGGTGGCTTCATGTTGTGTTGTGTTGTGTTAGGTCATAGGAATTACATTAAACACGTCAATAATTGCATGGTCCAAATAACAAATTGTGACAAAACCCTCAACCCTAACATGACTTGTTTATTTATCATGTTAGACATGTCAACCCATTTAATACACAAAATTCATGAATAGTGTTGTGTTACATGAATAACACAACACTACCCATTCTTTACCTGCCACAAAACCAAAGATTCACTTAACACTACATGACTCCAGTAAAAAAATTCATGGTTAATTAAATGACTAACAATATTATAATTTGTTTATCTAGGGTAATTTATAGTACTTTATTGTATTCATATCCTAATATCCTGATATTCACTATAAATAAACAAATTAAAGTGTGTTGAGTGTGTCCAAGCGTTGATGGGGATGAGGGTTTTGGGACAAGGATATATCACAGCAAACAATACTCTCAAACCAATCTCAATAATTGATAATGATTTATGATACACTATGTTACTTAGGCCAACACACACATTCATATTTGTACAAACCTGACCTAATTTGGATAAATATTATAATTAGAAATTAAATAATTTAAATACAAAAGCTAGAATCTTCTATTAACTGCACTCCTGCTTCACGGACTTTCTTGCCCATTTATGACGTGGATCAAACACTTTTATCTTTGTGTGGAAGATGTCAACCCGTTCACACCACAAACTTGTGTATACTCAACTCAAGCCCTCTTATCATGTGTCGTGTTCGTTTAATGCAACTAATTGCCCGATGTAGACCCTTTTAAGAATTAAGATGTGTAACCCTTCATTGCATCTATATTTGTTCCTCATAATTATCATTTTAACCTTCATTCTATCAGATAACCATGGTCATTGCCATCTATTTTCACTATTTACAACAATGGCCATTCTATTAGGCACTTCTCAGAATAACTTCATATCCTCCTTCAACATCATTAGATTTCTCTCCAAAATACAGCGTTGCTTCCAAACTATAGTCTATTCTCATAGCCCTTTAGCCAGATATTTCTATTTCTGAAAGGTATCGTTCCCTTCCGTTTGCTAAATGAAATTTGTTTTTTTAAGTTTCAATTTCAGTTGTTAGTTTTTGATTCATATATAATTATAGGCAGTACTAACAAAGATAAAGTGACAGACATATAGAAAGAAATTGATTCATCATATACCTATTTCACAATTTCAATCAACAGATCTATTGAGCAACTCTTGGATATACTTATAAACTAATAATAAGAAGTGGGCCGTGTACTTAATTAAAAGAAAATAAAAAATTGGGTCATGTATCTTCAATAAAAAAATTAAACTCTTTCTGAATCATCTATATTATAAAGTGGCCATGTCCGCTTGGTGTAACTATGTCACTATTTTTTTCCTCTCTTTTGTCCCAATAAGTTTAGTTATATTATTATATTGTCCTTTTTATATTAATTTTTTATCTTTTTATTTAGTCCTTCAAATTTTATTTTCTATTTTACCCTACATAATTTATACACGCAACGCGTGTGCCACTATTCGGTTATAACTGAACCGAATTGTCTATTCAGTTATAAGTGAATACCGAATTTCATACAATTTTACTATCCGAACAGGTATCCGAAATTAGCAATAACCGAAAACTAAATAATCGAATTAAACTATTCGGTTATTCAGTATACAACCGAAATATGAACTTATTTTTACCAAACAAAAAATTTCATTTCAAATTTCACACTTTAGTTTTTAAACAATATTTAACCACAATGTAATAATGCATAAACTAGTTTAATAATTTTAAATTAACAATACATAGCACATAATCATAAGACTAAGTTAAAAACTTTTTTTCTAAATATCTCATTCGGGTATTCGGATATCCGAATAGCAAACTTTTAAAAACCGGATCCGAACCCGAATAATTAAACGGTTATAACCGAATTAAGCAAAAGAACCGAATAATCAATAACCGAAATAATTTGGTTAAAAAAATTTGTTTCGGTGTTTTACCCGTTTTTTGTTCACCCCTATGTGCCTCTGGGTGCTAGTTATGGAATAAAACCCTTCTTTTTTTAGTGTGAATCCATTTTCTGTTTAAGAGCAAACGGTAACCTACCTAGATCCGTAATAGGTTCACTGACTTGGTCTTGAAAGAATGAGAAGAGAAAACTTACATCACTAATACCTACTTTTGTAGCACTAACACCTTGCACAATTTAAAAGAAAGACTCAAATGAGACACAATTTGAAAATTCAAACCTACACCCGCTGGATATGCATAATCTGTACATATAAGGGGATTTCTTGTCATTCGTCTTTGCGTACCATCTTTCTCCTGTGGAATATTACTCAAGCCATGAGCCTCAACATAATACAAGGTCGACTTCATTAGCCAGTGAAGATTGCAAGTACCTCCTCACATTCTTATGGAAAAGGAACTCTACTGAGTCTAACTATCCACATAATCTCTATCTCAACTATTTCTATCGACAATAGTTCCGCTCAGATATCCCTTTTGCTTCCTCTGGCAAGTAAAAAAAGTAGAAAAGAACAAAAAAAAAGATTTGTTGACCAAAATTCCATCATTTATGCACTATACATTTTCTGTTAGTTGCATTTAGGATATTGGGAATCTGTTTCCAACTAGTGTTTAAAAAGTTGGCAGATATTGAGGCAGTGTTTTCTTTCAAGCCTGTATTCTCCCACTGTGGTTGGTTTCGCCAGGATCTATGCTGGTAATAGTAACTGAAATCTTCCTAGTTGGAAAAATGTTTATATTTATATAATAGGAAAATTTAGGCAGTACTTACGCTGTAAAGAATATTGAAGGGGAATTAAAATTGCTATTCTTCTTCCATTTGAAATTTCTTTCTTTCTCTGTTGTATCACAAATTTATCATCCATATTTTTTCCATCATTGGTATATCATTTTCTGTGTTAGCTCTTACTGTTTTAGGAATCACCTTGTGCATTGGATTACAATTCATTCCATGAAATAGAAGAAAAGTGGGCAGGGGGAAGCGGAGGGAGTAGGGAATTGCACAAGGTGGATATTCCTAGTAAGAAGATTCCACTTAAGAAAAGTGGGCAGGGTTGCCTCACCCTCTTTTAAGGGTGTTATTTGGGATCTAAACTTTATTTTGTTCAAGTCCAATAGAGTTTTTATGTTACTTTTAATGCTTCTTCATATCCCAGCAGTGGCATAGCTAGGAAGGGACGATAGGGCGCCATGCCTCCCCCCCTCCACCCCATCCTTACCCTACCCTATCCTACCCCTATTCATTATAATATATGTCCCCTCTCTCATTGTATACATATTTTTAATAATATACTCATATTTGAGAAGATAAATTTATATTATATTATACCTAAAATAATATAAAGTATTTATTTCCAAGTTTCAATGCATTTCAAAGTGTAATTATAATTTTCAAAGTCACGTAAATAAGGTTAATATTAAAAAATGAATTTTTATTTAAAGTATAATAAATAAGATTAATATTATGGTCGATTTTAGGTGTCTCAAATTTGGTCTCTCAAATTATGATCTTAACAATACATGTTATCATTATAATAGTATGTAATGAAATTATTAGGATCAACCATAATATTGAACAAATATAATGATATCATGTGTATTTAAAACGCATCTGAAAAAAATTTGAGACCCTTTTTTTTACTCTAATATTAAAACGTTTTGATATAAGTGAATTCATATGTATGTTAAAACTAAAAATATATATAGCTTTATCTTATATTTATATTTTTTTAATAGTACATTAATACTTTTTAGTTCCTAATTTTTTTTTATAAATTTTTCGGCCCCCTCCCAGTCGAATTCCTGGCTATGCCCCTGCCCCCATTGATCCCATCAAAATAAATTTCTGGTGTTAAATAAGAACCAAGTCCTATAGTTGTCACTAACAGCTTACTCTCATCTTCATGTATTTATTGTTAATTCCTTCTGAATCATCCCGATGTTTCAGTTTTCCTGAATATTTGGTAACTGTAAAGGATGCTGATAATTAGAACCTGTTTGTGCATTGCTAAGGGTAACTAATAGTTAAATTAGAGAAGGGTAAATAATAGTTAAATTAGAGAAATGACTCTGGTGGGGTTGAAACCCAGAATCTCTGATTATGTAGGCCTGCACTGTATATTACGGAGTTGAGTTACATATTTCCTATTATTCAGTTTTGTTTGTTCACTTCTGGCTATGAACTTTTCTGATGCAGGAGCTAAACGTAACTTCGTATTTATTTTAGCAATATGCATAACAAAGATATAAAGAGATACGCCACTTTTGTTTTTGATGTTTATTCTATGCATAATTTTCAGATCGAACTCCGAAATCCATGCCGTAGAGACAAAAAGTTACTTGTTTTGGATATTGACTATACCTTATTTGATCACCGGTCCACAGCAGAGAACCCTCTTCAGCTCATGCGGCCTTGTAAGTAGTTTGTTTGCATTATATATTTGACACCTTTGTTTTTTTTGCCATTGTTATTTTTTTACATTTTCTTAATTTCTTGTGCAGATCTTCATGAGTTTCTATCAGCTGTATATGCGGAGTATGATATCATTATATGGTCAGCGACCAGGTCAGATTCTATCCCCCCCCCCCCCCCCCCCGCTCTTTTTCAATATTTTGTCTTACAATCCATACATAAAACTTTGATTTGTTTGTCTTATAGCCAATGGTGGATCCAGGATTCGACTTCAGTGTAGGCAAAATTGTTTTTTTTTAATAATTTTCTATTAAAAAATACTAATTAAACAAACATTAGAACAAAGTAAATAAAAAAAATTTGTAGTCCTTACATTACACTTTATATACAAACACAAGAAAATTTAATGTAAGAGTAAATTAGTGATAATTCTTATTTAAAAGTTAAATTTTTTTTTATGATTTTTCTTAACTCACACGTAACACAAAAGAATATTTATAGGTTTTCTATTCTTTCTTTTTTTTCCATTCTAATTTTTTTTTTCTATCCCAAACTCGTAAATCTAATGTAAAAGTTCCTCTTTTTTTTATCCAATCACTTGAATTTTTTTACCTAATCCCCTAACTATATATATATATATATATATATATATATATATATATATATATAAATTACCCCTAAAATATTTTTGTTTTTCAAAAAGCCAGTGTAGACAATTTCCTACACTGGCTAATTGTAGATCCACCCCTGCTTATAGCTGAAGAGATCATCGTGTCAGAGATTTTTGTAAACCTATGATAGTCGAAATATTGCATAAAACTTTTTCTTCTCCTTGTAATAGATTTTGGTATGTCCTTGAGTGAAAAAACAGGACAAAACTGTATGTGGCTTATGTTATACTAATATTTTTAATTATAATAATAAATAGTAACACGGTTGCTGCCATTGCCATTTATCCATCTGCAGCATGAAGTGGGTTGAATTGAAGATGGAACAGCTTGGGGTACTGAACAATCCTAATTACAAAATTACAGCTCTCCTAGACCATTTAGCAATGATCACAGTTCAATCAGATTCTCGTGGCATCTTTGATTGCAAACCTCTTGGCTTAATATGGGCTCATTTTCCAGAGGTTTATGAAACTACATTACTTTCCTAGCTTGTTTGTTGAGCAGCTCCTTACTTGGTTCTTAGATGAAACTTGTTGTGGTTTGTTTGTTTGATGTGCAGTTTTACAATTCAAAGAACACAATCATGTTTGATGATCTACGGAGAAATTTTGTAATGAATCCACAGAATGGTTTGACAATAAAGGCATTCAGAAAGGCACATGCAAATCGAGATAGTGATGAGGAACTTGTGAAGCTCACTCAATACTTGCTCGCCATCGCAGATCTTGATGACATCAGTGGCCTTGATCATAAAAACTGGCAAGTATACAACGACGCTAATTCCAAAAGACGACGGAGGCACACGTGACCTGACCGTGACTGGTTGGGTTGGAGCATTTTAGGAGGAGGAGGAGGAGGAGGTGTTTTTGAGGAGTTGTGCATCTACTGGCTGAATAATACATATAAAACATTGTTTTTTCAGCCTCATGGTATAGAACCACCAATGTGAAATAATACTCCATTGAAGATAATTTTATGGCAATCTATTAGTAGAACAAGTATCTATATGCATTGGGGGTCAGGTGGTGTCACGTTTAGTTAATTTCTTGAAATTACCGTTTATAATATCTTGAAATTTAAATTTTATTTTTAAATTTTTAATTGACATGAATTCATTTAAAATTTAAAAATAATAATAAATCTTGCTAGCTATCAGTACTTTTTTGAGTAGTTTATGATATTTATATATTTTTCTTGAGAAGATATTCATGTGGCTTTGCTTGGAGACTTGCTAATTAGTAATTTAGTAGTAGTCAGTAAATGAATTTTTATAAATAAAAAATGGGGAAGGAAGATGAACAAATAAAATGGAAATGAAGCTCAAAAGGAAAATAAAATAAGCCACGCTCACCCCACACGCCAAATTAATTGGATTGCATTTACATATTAACAAAACGGCACCACCATTGGGAACGGAGCCAAACGCGTGAAAATACAAAGACACATTCTTAATTACCGCCTAATTATGGCACTAAAATTAGGGAGGGAGGGATTCATATAACATTCTGCTTTACTATCTGCTTTCTTAAAAGATTATCGTTTAAAATTTTTGAACATAAATTAAGAAAATTATTTAATACTATGATTTAACAATTAAAATTTGTTTGAAATTTCATCATTACCCCTTTATGCGAAGTTGGAAACTATTAATACAAGAGAATTTCTTGGGACAATATGACAAAGTAAGGGTAATATAAGAAAGTAAATAATTTATTCTCCTCGAAAGTTCTAAAGGGACAATATTTTAGGAACGGAGGTTGTATTATATTCTCCAGTTACAAAAAATAATTTAATTACATTTTTTTTACATGAATTAAAATAAATTAAAAATCGTCTATAGCTCAAAAAAATAGTAATTATGTATATACATTTTTTTATACATATACATATATATATATATATATACACATATACGTATACACATTCACCTCACCCCTCTGTTATTTTAAGGAGTTAAGACAGCGCATTATTAGTCTTGATATAGTTGAGATTTGGGGATTATTAGAAGAATTGGATTGGAAGCCATTTTTGATTTGATTATTGATGAAAGATCTTCAATGGGTTTTGCTTTTCTTCTTCTTCATCATCATTTTTTTCTCACCAACCTGCTGCCGTAAGTTACCTAATTCTTCATCTCTCATCATTTTCTCAGTCATTTCTGTTCAAATTCCTTATATTCATTAATGTCAAATTTTTATTTATTTTATTTTTTGGATGGAAATTAATGAAGATGGATATGATGTGCTGGATCCTGATGGAAATATCACTATAAAATGGGATGAAATGGTAGACAATGGTGATGATACACAAAATGTAAGTTTCTTAATTACAACTTTATACATACTACATGTTATATACATATACAGCCGACTCTCTCAAGCGAACTGGAGGGAGCGAATCGACAAAAAACCGATTTTCTATGCTATAACGAAAAAAAACTGTCGCTATAGCCAATTTGTTTAGTTCTCTATAAACGGACTGTACATGTACATATTGTATATATATATATATATATATATATATATATACATATAAATATTTGTACATCCTTTATTGGTAATAAGGCAACAACTTCATTACATCGGAAAATACAGAACAGAAACTAAAACGATAATGCCAGAAGAGTTTTTTATAGTGGCAATACAACATGATAAATAGAACTCCATTATGGATTCAAACTGTGTATAAATTAACTGGTTATGCACAAATAACAGAATTCAGCTAATAAATGGTAATACAAACAGAGAAAATAGGGGGTTGGGTTGGGTTGGGTTGGGTTGGGTTGGGGTGACAGATTTTTCCAAGACTTGACCCCAAACTATTCAAATAGTAATTACTAATGACTTTATTTTCTGTACATTATTTGTATAAGCATTTATTATGTGGGTCCTATCCAGATTTCACAAAAAAAATAAAGAATAAATTTTGCATTTTATTTCATATATACGTTTAAAAATAATAAATTGTTAATTTAGTATTCCACTGCACTTTTTAATGTGTTACTATAGATGTATAACGACGGTGAAAATTGTCGTTATATTATATGTTATATAGCGACGATTTTCATATAAAAATATCATTTTCTATTGTAGATTTATCAGTTTCCTAAAACTATTATAACACGCTTTAGGACATTAGTGTTGAATGTTGAATTTGTTTTTAGTGGATTTAAATCGACCCCATTCTCCAATACATAATTTGTTTATTAGTATTTTATTTTGTAGTACTATGTTTACTAAAAAATGAATTTTTTTTGTTGTTTAATAAAAAAAATATTAATAATATATATTTTAAAAATAAAAATTGATGAGACATTTGTAGCCCCTAAAAAGAATAACAAAGATAGGTGGATGTGTGTGAATTTGATGTTCAAGTATTGGACGTATTTACCTATTTTGCATGGCGTTGGGCAGAGAAAAACAGCTCATTGGCTCCTTTAACGACTTACAGCTGCAGTGGATTTGAAATTATTAGGCTGAAAATATCACTCCCCCGAAAAATTGATACTCCTAATACTTCCGTTCTTAAAAGATTGTCGTTTAAGATTTTTGAACATAAATTAAGAAAGTCATTTAATACTACTACCTCCGTTTTTAATAGATTGTCGTTTAAGGTTTTGGCACATGGATTAAGAAAGTATCATTTACCAATTAAAATTTGTTTGAAATTTCATCGCTACCCCCCTTTATGGGAAATTGAAAACTATTAATACAAGGGAGAAAATTTCTTGACACAATGAGAGAAGGTAGGGGTAATATAAGAAAGTAAATAATTTATTCTCCTCAAAAGTTATAAACGAAAAACGATAATATTTTAGGAACGAAAGGAGTAACTTGTTTTTAGACAGAGGATTCACTTTGTCGTGTCCTACACTCAACACTAGTACGAGGACGTGAGTGTTGAACACTTTATTCTAATTTTAAAATTGATAAAATTAGAAAGTATTTGTGTTAAGACTTTTTCAAATTACTGTTGAACACTCCATTTGATCGTTTATGTAGCTTAAAATACAAAGTATAGAAAGTCACGTATTCCCTTAACTTGTAACTCATCGCAATCACATTTCTAACAAAATCTTGCATTTTATTCTAAAAACTATGGATGGTTTTCCCTCCATTAAATTTGCATTGCAGATAAAAGTATCAATTTTCAATTACCAGCTATTTCGACATATAGATCACCCTGGCTGGAAACTCAGCTGGACATGGCTAAACAAGGAGGTGATTTGGAAGATGTTTGGAGCCGAGGCTACGGAACAAGGAAATTGCTCTTCATTCAAGGGAAAAGAAGTTCCTCATTGTTGTGAAAAAATGCCGGTAATTATTGACCTTTTGCCCGGAGCCCCTTACAACGTGCAAGCTGCAAACTGTTGCAAGGGAGGAGTACTATCCTCCATAACACAAGATCCTGATAAGTGTGTGGCTCGTTTTGAAATGGCTATAGGAGGAGGTGCTTCTTATATTGCCACAGCATCAAGAGTTCCTGTGAATTTTACGCTTGGACTTCCCGGTTATACGTGTGGACCGCCTGTAAAGGTTGCGCCAAGCACCTTCTTCGAGGATAATGGCCGTAGAAAGACACGAGCTCTTGGTAAGTAAGTAAGTATTTCATCTTGCTGTATACAATTAATTAATTTAGTTGTTAATATTTTGTATGGTTCTGGTGCAGCTACATGGAATGTGACTTGTTCTTACTCTCAGTTTCTAGCATCGCCCACCCCAAAATGTTGCGTTTCCTTGTCTGCATTCTACAATGAAACCATCGTTCATTGCCCCAAATGCAGTTGTGGCTGCCAAGGACAACCTGGAATAAAATGTGTAAAGTAATTCCCTCAATACTTATAGCTAGTTTGACACACATATATATATATATATATATATATCTATATATATAATTCTCTCAATATTTTTTCGTTCATTTTGTTGATATATAGTCTTATTTTTTTTAAAAAAAATTTGAGGCCTGGTGAATTACCACCGGTATTGCAACTTCCACACGACGAAGAAACACAGCCAATAGTGCAGTGTACAGAGCACATGTGCCCTGTAAAGCTCCATTGGCATGTGAAAGTAAGTTATACGCAGTATTGGCGAGTCAAGATCACCATCACAAACCTAAATTTTGTTCAGAATTATAGTCAGTGGAGCTTGGTGGTGTTGCACCCCAATCTGAAAAGTGTTGCGCAGGTTTTCAGCTTTAACTATAAGCCCCTAAATCAACACGGCAATCTCAGTAAGTTGATACTCATATCCACAAGTGTTTTAATGCACGTTGCATAGTTGTACCATCCGCATTAAAAGTAGTACATTGCCTCGCCATAACTTTGTCGTTGTCCAGATGATAGCGGCGTGTTTTATGGGATCAAGTACTACAACGAGATGTTACTGCAGCGCGGTGAAAGTGGGAATGTTCAAACGGAGATGTTATTACACAAAGATCCGGGTGTTTTCACTTTCAGAGAAGGCTGGGCTTTTCCGAGAAGAATTTCCTTTAATGGTGATGAATGTGTTATGCCCCCACCAGATGAGTTCCCAACACTTCCAAATAGTGCAGACTCTGATGCACCACCACCATTCCACATACTTGTGTTGCTATTTTCTCTGCTAGTGTTATCATGAAGACTATATTATTACTTGAAAGATTATTTTTGTTATCAAAATTTTGAAATATCATGTAAAGGAGGGAAATTGAAAACACAAAACAACAGATTCAGCAATGCCATCTTTACATTTATAGGGATCTGGTGGTTAGCATGGAGTGTAAGTTCACTTTATATGCCCAATACAGTACTATACAGTGCTAACGGGAGGCTGATCTCTCTGCCTACGTATCAACAATGTATTGGACATGAAGTGAAATTAGCATAAAACACTTCATGCTAACCACTCTATATTCATGAGCTATTGTACCACTCCCTCCGTCGCTCGAAAACTGGCTGCTTAGTAACTTTTTTAGTCAAACCATTTTTGTAATCAAAATTTATACTATTTTTTTAAATAATAACAGTAAGAAAATATATCGAATTTATTATTATTTTCAATTTTCATGAGTTTGAAAATATAAATAAATGTGCTCAAGTTTTAATTCTTAAATTAGTAAATTTGTTCATAAAAATTAATTTTTCTAGGACATTTATGTATGTCAACTATATCTTAATATATGTCATTTCAAATGATTTTATTTTTTTCTTAATTATTTATCGTTTTATATAATTTAAGATAATTAACTACAATCTTTTAAAAATTACCCCTCATAAAAAAATGTTACTGATAGAGTATGAGATAAATATAATAATTATGAGAATTTAAGGGTATTATAGACAATTGATATTATATTTAATATTATACAATTATTTCCTTCCAACTCTAAAACGACATATTATTATATTATATTTAATATTATACAATCATATTATTATTATTTATGATTAAAAGCTAATTTGTTTATCTCTCATCTTTCCAATAAATGTTAAAAGATTAATAGTAAAATTTATACTCATTTTAGTCGATGTGCATAACCTTAAAACGTCAATTAAAAAAAGGACAAAGGGAGTATTGATTTAAAGTTAATTGTTTACCCAAGCAGAGCTTGAGCCAAACTTGTTACGAGAACATTTGAAAGAATATTGTTTTGTAATAAATTTACGCCGAATTACAATTAATATATATATATATATATATATATATATATATATATATATATGAGATTAGAATAAATTAATTATAGGACACATCTCTTCAAAAATAAAAATAATTCGATTAACACTTATTTACGTAACTGTCAATCAAAAAATTGACCTAAACATTCACAATACATATTGAAAAAATAACATTGGTATTCACCAGAAAACATAAATAGATAAAATAAAAATAAAATAATGGCAAAAGTTAATAGGAAATAATGAAAGTAAGTTCATAGAGAAAGCATATCAGCAAGTTAATAGGAAAAGCCATTTCCTTAAATAAATTGGTAATTTACAAGAGCGCAAGGAGAAATGTAACATTAGGCACCCTGAAAGTCTAACAAAATACCTCCAAGTAAAGAATATAAAGTTTTATAATCAATTGAGCATACAAGTGGGGGCATGAATAGAGAGTGCATCATGTTCCAGAGTTATCACCGCCGGTGAGTCACCTGCCAGAAATTACAATTTCCCTGACAGGAACCACCAGGTGCACATGGGATACTAAATTATCAAACAAAATGGTCAGATATCGGAAACAAAAGGGCCAAGCAAAAGCATGCAAAGAGGGCACCACGTGTAGAAATGCTTGGCTTGAGCCTACACAGAGAAACCACTCGACTTTCTGTCGTGCATCAATACTGAAGAAAGAGTCGGGCATACCACAGTTCTCCAGCTATGCATCTCTTATATGTGGAGTGGACCAGAAACAGTATCACGGCCAGAACTGGACTCCTTGTGTTTCAAAGAAAGGCTTGCCAATTGTGAATCAAGGTCTCTACTGTTGGTGCGTCGATGGCTGGAAGTCGGCAGCTGTTGTTGGGGTGCCTGCTGCTGTTGTCGGTACAAGGCTCTTAGCCTCCCAATTTCTTTCTCCAGTACTTCATGTTCCACTGAAACAGCATTGACTGTATTAGTGTCCAAATAACCTAAAGAGATGTCTCCACAACACACTCTCTCTTGACACACACAAACACACACCATTGATTTAAGTTCATGCAACACCGGTCCAATATGTCCAGTGCAATATTACTTTCAAACATATAAATCAGGGAGCATTTTCCCCCTGGTCATTTCCTAAACAACTCATAAAAGTAGTAACATATTCAAATTCTTTGTTCATATTCCTACTTTCACTTCCAACCCGTGTTTCTTATTAATGCTTCACCTAAAGATTACATAGAACTGCTATTTATTCTAACATAACTCAATATTAAGATCACAGACATTTGATAAGAGTACCAAGCAACAGAAGTAGGTTATAGGTATAAAGGTTTATCAAAAAAATAACTGATGAGAATAGATTCTTACAGTACTTAATAAGCTGCTCTTGGGCTAAACTCTCTAAGCGTTGTTTCAGGGTTTTGTTTTCCATACTCAGAATAAGGTTTTGCTGATTCAGAAATTCAAGTTCAGCAGAAACTTCAGAGCCTTCTGCCTGCATTCATTAGAAAAAATTGACATGATCATCCTTTTTTATTAAATGTAACAAATCCATTTTAAAGTCTTTCTTAGCTTTCGTTAACACTTGCCTGTAATGCCTGTACATTCCTTTCCAGCTCAGCTATGTATTGAAGCTTTCGTACCCGGGAACGTTGAGCGAATTGCCTGCATGCATCAGATGACGCATCACATTTTTTTAGCCACACTTGCAACGTTGTATTCATAGCCAATAAACTAAATCCAAATTTAAAACATTTTAAAATCTACTTGGATTAGAAACTTAATTACTATTCTACATACATACGTAAAACGTTCATTTATTGCAACTTATCTATTTACTTACTTCATTTGAGACATTTCACTCTCATGTCTATAACCAATTCTTATGATTTGCATTATTATATTTGTAACATAAGACTTCAAACCAACCAAGAAGATATGAACCAAACATCTTCTAAAAGCAATTAATACCCGAATTAGCCATTCGAAACTTGTCTAAAGCAACAAAATAAATTAGTACTGTTTCATGGGTTGATCTCCAGCAGTGAACAAGCTTAGTATTAGGAGACTCAAATACTGGCAGTCCACAATGGAAACCTATAAAATCAAACCAAAGTTACACCTTCCAATAAATCTTATGAGTTGGGGAGAGAGAGATATTTGTCCAGGGAGAAAGGAAAGTCTACAAAAGAAATATTCCCTCCGCCCCCACAAAAAGAGTGCCATTTGTAAATTTTGCAAATATTAATGAAGCATTTTTATTCCAAATTTATGGAATGATATTGACATTAGATGATGGCCTTTCATACTACTATCAATAAAAAGAAGACTTTCTCTGAGGAAAAGAAAAAAGGAATTCGCAAATGGGACTTTTTCACATGAAAAAAGTCTTCAAAATTTCACATAGACTAGTTGTCACCGAAAAAAATAAAATCAGATGGACTAGTTCAACGCTACACATCGTAGACCAGCATGAATATTGATGCCCCCAAAAGATTACTAAGAAGAACATTTTGAACAACATGCCTGACACTCTAGACATTCAACAAAAAGAATTTTGTCCTATTTTCAAAATGATTGCTGCAAGGTTCAAACCCAAAGTACCCTAATCCTTAACGACCCGAGGGAAACAATTAATCAACTTAGGATGGTTTAGAACCAGTTTCTGTTGACTTGTGAAAAATTCTAAAAGAAAAGCAATAATTTGATATGAGCTAAGGTTCACACGAAATTAGAGAAATATACCTTTAAACAAAACACAAATAACACTTGAGTATGTTTGATCAAATAAATAAGCTTCTATCTACCTGTCACTTCTTACACAATTGGCTGCATCAGGTTTAAATGTAAGAAAAGAGTATAATTTAAATTCTAAAAGGATTAAACCAAGCAAAACATTCCCACGAGTTCATCCAATATAGGATAACAAATCTAGCAGCTATCTAAATAACACATTGCACAAAGTTGCAGTTACTCAAACAAGAACTTCTTGAATGACCAAGTAAATCCTGGCCATTCTATACAGTGCATCTAAGAAGAATATAAGTTTAAGAAATGGTAAAACCAGCCACTGAGGATCATTATCATGATACCATCACCGAAAGGTGAAAGTGTGAGAATATATGAGATAGAACCAAGGAACATAAATAAAATTAAAAAATAAAGAAAAAAGTTTCATTTACTATTAATCAAGTAAAGGAAACAGAGAGAGACAGAGAGGGTGAGGGGACAAGAAGATTAAAAAAAAGAAAAGTTGAGTAAACGTACTGCTTGGCACGCTTTGTATCTGTATCGGATGCAGAAGCTTTAGCATAAGAAGAATCCTTTCTGTCAGAAGAAGCTTTTGCATCATGTATGCTAGATTCAACTAGACTCTGCTTTTCAGTTGTAGTTGTTGGAAACCCATCTGCTTCCTGGGAAGCACATAATGATACTGACTTTTGAAGCAGAAAGTTGTCCTTAGGAGGAAGAAACCCACTTGAATGTGCTATCGAATTTGAAAGTGAATCCCATGTCCTGTTCTTACATTTTCCAAAAGAGTTTGCCTCTGCATAAAAAGAATCATGTCGTGCATCTTTGGAATGATCCAAGTCCTGAGATGTCCATGAAGGCACAGAAGCCATGTTTCTTGATCTGTAATCATAATGAGCTGCATATTCCATGTTAGCAGCATTAGCTGCATCCATATATGCAAAAGAGTCGCTGGATGAACGCCGATGACCTCTACGTACAGGTGTTTCTGGCTCATTAAGAAGTTCATCCAGCCAAGAAGGTTGATCCTCTATCAGAATGCTCTCCGATGAAGTACGTTGATGGTGTGAGTTTCCCTCTCTAGGCTTAGGTATACCTTTTCCCCCAGTAGCAGGACTAGGGACATAATCGGTATATGAGGGGGAAATGCTAGGAAACGGGCTTTTAGGAGGAAGTAAAGAGTGCTTTCCATTGTACATCATATTTCTGAAGCTTGATGGCCCCTTTGAATTTGCCATAGGCCAAGCACAAACAGTTCCTATTGAAAACGTAGAATTAAATGATCAGAATATTATTTTAAGAAAACAAATAAATTAGCATTAAAAGAAAATCTAAGAATCCTACAGAGTCCAAAACTTTAAAAATCTAAAACACAGTTTGATTATAAAAAAATTGACTTAAAAAAACTAGATTTGACGGGGGGAACGGAAAATGAAAAGATTCAACAATAGGATTTTAGTATTTTGAAGAAATTATGATACATTATCAAGAAAAGCAAGATCATAGAGGAATATAACTTCAAATTGCTAAGCAGAACAACGTTTCATCATATATTGTCTTCCCCTGCTTCCCCCTTTTTCGCCAACCAAGAGCAAGCAGCTATGTAAAACATTCGGACATATACCTCCTTTGTCACAGAAAAGATACCTCAACATGCAATAATAGTATAATAATATGTGAACACACTAACAATAAAGTAGTCATATAAAGGATTTGTGCATTATTTGAGACCTACTGACACTTTTAACAAACCAAGGAGAAAGAATGATAGAACCAACTTAAACATACAACCACCCTACGCAAATATTTAAGTGAAAACACGTGCATCGGAAGGTGGGGTGGCTGGGTTAGGATGATACAGAACAAAGCACCATAGGACTCTATTTAATTTTAATAAAAACAAAGCAGCCAAATATTCATTGGCCAGTCTATGCAACTCGAACAAGAGTAACTTTCACTTTTTAAGTAAATAACTATATGTATCAAGTTTGTCTCCATTTTTTTTCAGTATGAGCTGCATAATGTATTTCAAAATACAATCAAAAGTATCTTAAACATACCAATTATGTTGATAAACTGTGTGGAACACTATGATGGTTCATTATTTGTTAAAGATCGCTATGTGGAAAATTTCCATTTGGCTCCACGTTCTCAATGACCAGTTTGTTTACTAGGGAGTTGTTACTTGCAAGCACAATGGTTTTATTTAAAATATTAGCCACCCAAACAGGTGTAAACCATATACAAATTTGTTTTATAGAATGGTAGCAGAACTATGAATTAAAGTATAATTGCCTGAATATATGGATGCCTCAGCGCTACAGCAAAAGAAGTGCACAACGACACAACGTTAGTAGGTATATACCAGCTGACTCCATCGTACAACAAACCAATACTTCTATTCTCAAGGCATTTTACATCAATTTATGCATTCACATAATTGCACAAACCAGATGGGCCAGGTTACTCCATACGTTTGACCATGACAACAGTGTCTTTTCAAAAAGATAATTATTCAATCAACATTGGGTTTTTGATCCATTAGAAACAAACTCTTATTTGTAGAGCTTGAAAAACATGCCCGATATAATCTAACAACACCGCAAAATACTACAAACAAATACATCCATAAGTATAAGAAAACTGACGTATGACCTTTTGCAGCAACAAGAATTATTATAGGAGTAACAACCTTTTCTTCTCACAATTACTTCTGAAGGTTGGATTGAAGCAATCAAATTCTAGAGAGGCATTTTTTTATCAAATTTAAACAATATTTCAACAATTCCCCCCCCCCCCCCGCCCACCACCAATTTTTTTTTTTATTGATAACTAAAAAGAAAACCCTGACAATCTATATGACTATATAGTACTCGGAAAACATAATCAACAGAAAATATAATGAATTACAAATACGAATAATTAATTAATCATAAAAATACATTTTACTTATATTTCACGTATCCTTCTTGCTGTTTCCAACTCCCAAATCAATATACAGTAATCGTACATACAACAATTTCCAACTCCATTAACTTTCTCTACCCACATTTTCTCAGAACCAAAATAGACGATTCCAAAAAAAAATTAAGCTTGAAGTATACTGTAAGGTAACCATAAATAACTAGATTCAATCAGATAATTTAACTAACCTGTAATCTGTCAGCGAAGATCTTTCAATACAATGTGATTCAGCGATAAATGAACACTGTGAATCGGAACACACTTTCTCTCTCCTAGGGTTTCAAATCCGAAAGCCCCCTTCAAAGCAAAATCCCTCTCTCAATCTCTCTCTCGCTTGTTGGATTGACAACCCAAATGAGATGTTTTGATGCTTTTGACATTTTATATTTTAGTCCCTGCAAAACATATAAATTGGTTGGAAACCCCGGATTTATGTCTAGCTTTTTGGTGAATTGTGCAAGTTGTTTATAACTCATATCATATCATATTGGTAGGCCTAGTGGACTAGTGGTAGTTGACAACATTTTCCAGCTCATTTATAACATGTTCTATTGTTGTACTAACTAAAGTTTGGTGTATATATTTTATTTTTCAATTAGTTTTGTTACCAAAAAGAATTTATTTTTATTTTTGAACTTTCAAAAATTCGATAAATTAAGCGTAATTTCTTACTTATAATCTTTTTATCTATATTCGAAAAAAATCTAAAATTAATCAATTTAATTTTAAAATTCAAACTAAATCTGTCTTTATAAGTTACAACACCGTCAATAAATAAATTTTTTTTATTTATAATCTCATTATTAAGTAGTTATCAAAGATGGAATTTCATGTGGTTAATGAAGTAGTAGTGCTTTTTTTGGACAGGTTGCATCCAGGTTGATAAAATAGGGCTTGGGCATGAGGTTTGAGTTGGGATAAGTTGAAACTATATATATATATATATATATATATATATATATATATATATATATATATATATGAGGCCCCTATTTAAAATAAATAAACAGAAATTTGGAGTAAACAATGAGTTGTTATATAAGTTCTGAATATAGGACCGATTGTATAGGAATGGCATTTTGACCATTTACATATAAATTTACTTGCAGTTTAATCCTCAGATGTGATAATAAGGAAAATGATATATTCGACTACAATTATAATTTAGTATAAACTTATTGTTCTTTAAAATATGTCAGAAGTACGCTTCAAATTCGTGATGTATAATCTATGAGATTATAATTTCAAGACTATTAATTCTAAGATTATAATATCGAAATTATAATTATAATTCACATTTGACATTAATAGTCGTATCCCAAGTACAGTATAATCTTTGTAAACAAATATATAAGAGTTTTGCAACAGCTTTTGAAAGTCATGCAACAAGATACGCGACTAACTTGGACATTGCCCAAACCTCAAGGCAGCCCAACGGAGTTGTCACCTTACAAAATCAACTCATTTCCAATGTCCTGAAGAATGATAAGCTTAAAGTTGATAACTGTCATCAGGGAATTGAGGTTATAAAACGCCAGTTATGGCATCGAAGGCTTGTTATTGTTCTTGATGATGTTGAGCAGTTGGAAAATTTAGGCATTGACCGTGATTTGGTCCATGCTGGAAGTAGAATAATTGTGACGACAAGAGATTTATCTTGTTTAAGCTTGCTTGGTGTGGATGATGTTCATACGCCAGAGGAGTTGAACCAAAGCGAGTCCCTTGAACTCTTTAGCTGTTATGCCTTCGGACAAGACCGTCCTAAAGAAGGCTACGAGGAGATGTCGGAGAAAGTAGTGGATTGTGCTGGAGGGCTTCCCCTAGTTCTTGCCATTTGGGGTCCCTATATGAGGTCTTGTAAGAGTATTGTGCATTGGGAAAGTGCATTGAAAAAGTTGAAAAAAAATCCTCACAATGATTTTCTAGATATTGCTTGTTTCTTAATTGGAATGAAGAAAGATTTTATGGTCAAAGTGCTTGAAGACGAAGACTTGGGATGCTTCTCAGATATTGGAATTGAAGCACTAGCTAGCCGAAGCCTTGTGAGTTTTGATGGGCTTGAAAGGGTGTCCATGCATGATATGATTAAAGACATGGGCAGAGAAATTGTTCGCCAAGAATCTTTGAAATTTCCTGGAAAACGTAGCAGACTGTGGGATTGGATGTTCTTCACGTACTGAGAACAAGATCAGTAAGAGATCTATATATGCTCCCTCTGTTCCAAAATTATACTTTTTTTTTCTTCTGAGTTCTGAACATATTCGCTGGCTAAAAATGTAATCTTCATGGCCCGATAGATATTTTGTAAAACAGGGGAATTTGATCTTCTTTACCCTGCCTGCACTTTTTTCTTCCAGGGAACAGAAGCAATTGAAGGCATTGAACTAATCTTGGACGAGGAGGATAAGGAACAAGTGAATGGAGAGACGTTTGAAAAGATGAACGAACTGAGATTGCTTATCCTCGGGTGTTTTCGAGTTACTTTCATTAATTCTTCTGAAAAGCTGAAATGGCTGTGCTGGTATGGGGAATTTATACTTGTACATGGACAATCTGGTTGCTATTGACTTGCAAAAACTCGGTCAAACAAATCCCAAGGCATACTATATAATTTGTTTCTTCTTGTTGAGGCATGATATTGGGACCAATTGGGCCCATCCGTTTAATTAGCCTAGTGGACTTTATCACTAAGTCTTATAGTCATACATTTATATTAATCTCATTAATAATGGGCTGGGTCAAGTCTAAGATCTCTATTTGACAATGACAGTTGACTGAGATCATCTTGATGACCTGCATACAGTTGGGACAAGAGGTGACTGGGACAGATCATGGTTGGTGGCATTGTGGTACGCATACACTTTCGATCTAGCTCAACACACTAGAGATTTTTACCCTCCATTGTTAAACCTTTGTATTGACTCTTATCCCCCGACGGTCCAGCCGTCAAGCTTTTGGTGTTGAAGGATTTTACCAGATCTTGGCGTTAACTTTCATGAGTTAATTTTACGTACATTGTGGTGAGTGTTGGAGTCTTTTGAGGTTGAGATTCCTCAATCTTAGCCATTCACATATGATAACCACAAGCCCCGATCTTTCTGGAGCCAAAAATCTTGAGCAGTTGGTGTTATGTGATTGTACAAATTTGGTAGAGCTACACAGTTCTGCTGGTAGTCTAGACAAACTTGTTGTCTTGAATCTAAATAATAGCAGAAGCATAACGAAAGTCCCTTTAAGCAAATCTCTGGAAGATCAAGATCTTGATCTCTCTGGCTGCTCAAAACTTGGATGTGAAGAACCTTTGTTACCAGCCTCAATACAAGGACTAAGTTGTATAAAGAGATTAATGCTGAGACAATGCAATGTGTTGCATGTTCCTAGTGAATTAAATTGGCAGTTTACAAGAACTGGACCTCAGTGAAAACCAATTTTCTAGCCTCCAAATACCATCAGCAATCTTCATTGCCTAATGCATCTCTTTTTGGAGAACTGTGTTTACGAGAGTAACTGCCCTTCATTGGAGATGGTCTCTGTTGCAACACAGTGGGATTAAGGACCATTTATGGATTTTACGTATTGTCCCAAATTGGTGAACAATTTTGCCAATAATTTTAGGAGAAACCTCCTTCAGTCATACCAGGTAGCCCCTTTTTCTGTGTCAACAATTTTACCCATAATTTTTCTGGTGTGGTGCACAAGATCGGATTGTTAGGATTAAATATTTTAATTTTGTGTATCATAATGCACTGGATAGTCTAGATCTCAACAGTCAGATTCTGGAAATAACTGTTTTTTGAACTCTATACTAGTAGAGTATTCTAAGGAAATCCAAAATATATATTTCCCTCCATATTGCATATATACCAAGTGAGAAATTCTCGTAGCAAGTTTCGGGGAAAATAAACACTTGGAATTTGTTATCACATATATGTTGGTATTGTAGTGAATTGCTTGCAACCATCATGTATATATATAGCAAAACTCGTTTGAGCGGGAGCAATTCTCACTTTCTATTCTTGCAACAAAATGATATATATATATATATATATATATATATATATGGTGGAGACGAGGTAGAGATTTCGTTCGTAACGAATAAACAGGAGAGATGATCAACTAGTTATTGAATATTCGGCCCGTCTATTTTGTACAGTATGGACATTGTACTTATAAAAGCAACATACACAGTTAAAGTCGTTTTTCCAAGTATGGATTTGGTTAATGAGATTGCTAAAGACTATCGGAGAAATGCTCAGACTTTGGGCCTTTGGGGTATCCGGAGGGTTCCGAGGTCTGGGAAAACTTTTTAACAACTTTCCTTGAGGGTATGGATCCATCCGGGGTCTAGTTAAGAACTATACTTGAATCTCTTCGTACTCTTTTATTAAGTAGTGGACTTGGACCATGTTCGTTCGGCAGTAGCTTATAAGTTGATCAAACCAACTTATAAGTTCTTTTGTACTATTCAACAAGTGATGGCATTCATCTTACCTTAAATCTCTGTAGTGCCATATAATTCAGACTTTTTATTAAGTGGTGGACTTGAACATGCCAGGGAGAGACCATATCACTAGTCTAGGCTGCTATCACCATTGGTCTTACGGAATCTCCTATTAATTATTTATTTTGTAATAATAACTTTTATTGTGTGATAATAAATTTCGTCTTGGTATAGTTAAATTTTTGTATACTGTTTACAATTGGTCTTGCATGAAGTTGTGGTTTTGAGATCAACCCCATACGTCAGTTGGACTATATGCTGTGATCTGTTGTTCAAACTTTGTCTATTGCTCAAAATAAAAAAAAAAAAAGTTACTGCAGGACAAGTACTAATAAGTTTGAATAACACCACAAATTATTTGAGATGAAGCGAAGCCATTCAGGTAATGTTAATTCCTGCTTCTCCATCCATCAATGGCAGTGATTTGACTATATTGGTTTGGTTTTATGGAGATCCACTCCCAGAAGAGTTT
Organism: Panax notoginseng; assembly: GCA_016801055.1. NCBI lineage: Eukaryota > Viridiplantae > Streptophyta > Magnoliopsida > Apiales > Araliaceae > Panax > Panax notoginseng. The sequence goes on along the minus strand of CM029017.1, from coordinate 14,013,676 downwards.
CCCCAGTTTTCCGGAGTTACACTTCCAAAGTACTCGAACGGATCAAAACCCTCCGGAAACCCCATTTTCTGAGCTTCATTTCTCCAGTAATCTTCAGTAAACTTATTAATGGTATCCATCAGATCAAAAAAGGATTCCATGTTTTCTCCATCAGAATACGTACGCTGGATGCTTGTATAAGCCAGGTGTCCATACTGTATAAAATTGACAGGGGCTGAATATTCGATAATTAGTTGATCATCTCTCTCGGGATCCTCTTCATCGCCCTCGAAAATCAGAGATACTCCACACTTCTTCACCCGCTTATTTGTTGAGAACGAAATCTCCAACTCGTCTCCGCCTTCCACCAAAACTCCATGCTCAGAAAGTGCTACATAGCTCAGCCACATACAGCCTGCAATTTTTGTTGAGAGATGACAATTTGTATCCTTCGTCATATTTTTTATAACACATATAACATGATCCTCTCTTCCGCCAGATGTGACCAGACACATGATCCAACCTTTAAGCTTCCTTGGAACAAATGAAGGCACTAGAAGAGATAGCACTAACCCCATGCTCTGATAATTGCACCAGTTAGGAGCCTCTGCTTCGGAAAGTGAGATGTTCATTCCCGGAATTTCTGGTCGTCCCTGTTCCATTAAATTTAGTGTTACAAGAGTTGGAAAAACAGTTATTTCCAGAATCTGACTTTTGGGATCTAGACTATCCACTGCATTCTGATCACACAAAAAAAATTAAATATTGAATCCCAACAGTCCGATCTTGTGCATGTGCCAAGTGTGTTACATTAGAAAAATTATTGGTAAAATTGTTGATAGAGAGAGGGGGGGCTACCTGGTATGACTGAAGGAGGTTTTTCCTAAAATTATTGGCAAAATTGTTCACCAATTTGGGGCAATCCGAAAAATCCATAAATGGTCCTTTATCCCACTGTGATGCAACAGAGACCATCTCCAATGAAGGGCAGTTATTCGCGTATAAACCCTCTAAATTTTTCGGAAGATCTGGAATAGAAATTAGGCAAACACAGTTCTCCAAAAAGAGGTGCATTAGGCAATGAAGATTGCTGATGCTATCTGGGAGGCTAGAAAATTGGTTTTCGCTGAGGTCCAGTTCTTGTAAAGTCTCCAAACTCCCAATTTCACTTGGAACATGCAATACATTGCATTGTCTCAACATTAATCTCTTTATACAACTTAGTCCTTGTATTGAGGCTGGTAAGAGACACAAAGGTTCTTCATATCCAAGTTTTGAGCAGCCAGAAAGGTCAAGATCTTCAAGAGATTTTAACCCGAAGATGCTTAAAGGGACCTTTGTTATGTTTCTGCAATTATTAAGATTCAAGACAACAAGTTTGTCAAGACAACCAGCAGAGCTGTGTAGCTCTACCAAATTTGTGCAATCACGAAACAACAACTTCTCAAGATTTTGGGCTCCAGAAAAATCGGGGCTTGTGGTTAACATATATGAACGACTAAGATCGAGGAATCTCAACCTCTCAAGACTCTGGAAATTAGGGAGAAAAAAAAAACCCTTGTCACCACAATGATGTACGTAAAATTAACAAGAATCAGAGTGTATATAAGAAGAAATAAATTATATAGTATGCCTGTAGTACCTTGGGTCCTTCCCATATTTGTTTAACTGAGCTATTTGGCAAGTCAATAGCAACCAGATTGTCCATGTACAAGTTAGATGGTATAAATTCCATAGGGAACCCATACCAACACAGCCATTTCAGCTTTTCAGAAGAATTAATGAAAGTACCTTGTACGCGAAAACACCTAAGGATAAGCAATCTCAGCTCATTCATATTTTCAAACGTCTCTCCATCCACTTGTTCCTTATCCTCCTCGTCCAAGATTAGTTCAATGCCTTCAATTGTTTCTGTTCCCTGCAAAAAAGGGTGCCGGCAGGGAAAAGAAGATCAAATTCCCCTGTTTAATCAGGCATATACAAAATATCTATCAGGCCATGAAGATTACATTTCTAGCCAGCGAATATGTTTTTAGAAGAAGAAAAAAAAGTCGTATCTATAATTTTGGAACATAGAGACCATATATAAAGCTCTTACCGATCTTTTTCTCAGTACATGAAGAACATCAACACGATCCCACAGTCTGCTACGTTTTCCAGGAAATTTCAAACATTCTTGGCGAACAATTTCTCTGCCCATGTCTCTGATCATATCATGCATCGACACCCTTTCAAACTTACCAAAACTCACAAGGCTCCGGCTAGCTAGTGCTTCAATTCCAATATCTGAGAAGCACCCCAAGTCTTCGTCTTCAAGCACTTTAACCGTAAAATCTTTGCTCATTCCAATGAAGAAGCAAGCAATATCTAGAAACAACTGCTTTTCAATATCATCAAGTGAATCAAAGCTTACCTTAAGTTTCGCTTGAACATCATTGTGAGGAATTTTTTTCAACTTTTTCAATGCGCTTTGCCAATGCACAATACTCTTAAAAGACCTCATATAGGGACCCCAAATGGCTAGAACTAGGGGAAGCCCTCCAGCACAATCAACTACTTCCTCCGAGATCTCCTCGTAGCCTTCTTTAGGATGGTCTTGTCCGAAGGCATAACAACTAAAGAGTTCAAGGGACTCCCTTTTGTTCAACTCCTCTGGCGTATGAACATCATCCACACCAAGCAAGCTTAAACAAGATAAATCTCTCGTCGTCACAATTATTCTACTTCCAGCCTGGAGCAAATCGCGGTCAATGCCTAAATGTTCCAACTGCTCAACATTATCAACATCATCAAGAACAATGAGAAGCTTTTTTCGACGCCATATCTGGCATTTTATAACCTCAATTCCTTGGTGACAGTTATCAACTTTAAGCCTATCATTCTTCAGGACATTGGAAATGAGCTGATTTTGTAAGGTGACAACTCCGTTGGGTTGCCTTGAGGTTTGTGCAATGTCCGCAAGAAAACATCTGTCTTCAAAATGACTAGAAATGCGGTTATACACAGCTTTAGCAGCTGTCGTCTTTCCTATCCCACCAACACCCCAAATAGCAGCAATGCGAACATCATTTGTTTTTTCAAGGCTTAACAACTTGTTGAATTTTTCGACACGAGATTCTATCCCAACAGGGTAACGGGCAACATGTAGAAATTCCTGATTTAGTTTCTTTGCAGTTTCTTCAATGATTTGTTTTATTAACTTCGCCTCATCCCTGCCAAAATTAATCAGTTCATGTACAGGCATGTCAGTTTACAAAAATTGGTACCATTTTTTTTTGGAATAACAATATCTGCTATCTGACGTATTAACACAATTGTAATGGACAAGGTGTAAACTAATACAAGTTCTTTCTTTCCATCAAACTTTACTCCTTGAAAAAAAATAGACCTTTTTTTTCTTTTGCCAAATTAAACCCTGGAACAAAACCAAGGAACATTAATTCATTCAATTAGAAAAATCAGAATTACATGTATAGAGTTGAGGGGATACCTACACTATTCAAAAATGAAATCCAAATTACAACTTTCATGATCATAGAAAAAAAAACGGAAATAACTTTTGGAGACTTGTCGCATCCTAATCCAATTAGCGTTACTACAATCACCAATCATAGACGAAATCAACTCTCTACATAGAGAGAATTGAAGCTCCCAAAAGGAGAAAACGAGCTCCCACGAGATTGGAAAAAGAACCAGAAATCTGGACCCAAATTACTGTTAGCAGAAAACAACAGCTCACCAAAGGGAAAACTGTTGGATATTTTCAAATCTAGAAAGTATATAATAAATATATTATATTTTGCAATTAAAACCGATAGATGTATTGGTTCAATTGGTTTGGTTTGAAAGATTATAACTCTTTGAACAAGAGGGATCTATTCGGACAAGAGATGTATTGATTCGGGCTAAGAAGCAATTGAACCAATACAATTGTTCAGGATGAAAGAACTGAATCGATACAATGGTTCAAATTGATAAGACCATTGGATGAATCATTACAATGGTTCAACATATCATTTCAAAGGAATATATCTCTAATATTTAAATGCATTTTCAAAGAGATGTACCTCTTCAAAAGGGTACTTGAAAACCTATAAATAGATTGTAAATCAACCCAAGTTTGGTACTTCAAATCGTTCCAAATCTTTCTCAAATTCTTAGAAAAATTATCATTCTAAATAATTTTTCATGTATTTATAGTTTTGTACCAGATTCGATTCTACACAACAAATTCGCCCTTTACTTTTGCTACACATAGTTATTGAAAATATAGTCTTGAGGAAGGAAGAGTGGTCAATCATTTAATTGAGGCATTAATATTGTTATTCTACATCAAATAACTAAGCGGGTTTCAACAAAAACAAACTTAACAAAAGAAGAAAATAACAATGTAAAGAGAGATTAATGATAACAAAACGATCCACAGAAGTTTCTCGTCAAAATAGGAAAGAGACCCTCCTTACCATTTCTTCACTAGCGGCTTGTTTATGAGTTTAGCTTTGGGAAAAGGAAAGGAAAGAGACTCCATATCCAATTTTTCGGAAGGAAGGCTCCATTTTACCCTTCCCTTACCCCAAAATAAAACTAAAAATATATACCATAAACTAAAAAAGGAGAGGGAGAGGGAGGTGGAGGTGGAGGGTTTACCCATTTGCTTCATTCTTGAGATCATAACCCGATAGATTTGAAGCTTGAGTTAGCGCAATTTTCCATTTCTCCACCTTATCCAAGTTAGTCGCGTATCTTTTCGCATGACTTTCAAAAGCTGTTGCAAAACTCCCAGTTTGATGGCGAACAACCAGTGGCTCAACATCATAAAATACAGGAAGAACTAATTGTTTATTTGTTCGCTTGCATTCGAGTATCTCGACAAGCTCGTCAAGACACCATCTGGAAGAAGCATATTCTTTTGAGAAAACAACAATGGAAACCTTTGATTCTTTGATTGCTTGTAGCAGTTGAGTTGAAATTTCGTCTCCTCTTCGTAGTTCAGGATCATCCATAAAGGTTAGAATTCCGGCCTGCTTCAAAGCCATGTATAGATGACCACTAAAGTTATTGCGTGTATCTTTACCTCTAAAGCTCAAGAACACACTCCAACAAGGAGGAGTACTACTACTACTTGAAGAAGAAGAAGAAGAAGAAGAAGAGGAGTCATGAATTTGGTTACTAGTAGAAGCCATTGACAGCAAGTAGTCGAAAATGATCAAAAAGAGATCAGAAATTGAACAGAAGAAGAAGAAGAAGTGTATGATTATATGAATGACAGTATACTTGCTTAGAAATAAATAAATAAATAGTGGAAAATTCAGAAATTGAGTGTAGAGTTGGACGAAACTTCCAATAAATTATCGAGTCTGCACCCGGTCATTATGTTCCAACGATTCTTTTTCTTTCTTTCTTTTTCCAGATCAAAGAAAAAGTGGCAGAAAGAAGTGGGCTGTTAGAGACATTTAAATATATTTAAAATATTGAATTTTTCTTTCTTTTTTTGAAGGTCAAAGTAAAGATGGCATAATTAAAGAAGACTAGTGGTTGTTAGACATTTAAATATTCAAGTCATCAAATTTGGAGGAGCGGGTATTAGTCAGTCATTGTTATAATAGGATGTAACTAGTTGTTTCTTTATATACTCCCTAGTCCCTCCTTTATTAAAAAATTATAATTTAAGATTTTTATATACGAATTAAGAAAATTATTTAATATTATTATTTAATAATTAAAATTTATTTGAAATTTCATCGCTATTTTTATATAGAAAGTTAAAAATTATTAATACAATGGAAAGAATTTCTTGGGACAATAAGCAAGTCCACAACATAACCAAGACTAAAATTCACTGAATTGTTATAAAGTGAATTGATATTTTCACAAATAAAATTTAATATTTTTACAAAGATTTGTTTTGTGGGATTCATCTATTACGAATTTTGTGGAACAATTATCATTTTTATTTACAGAAATATCAATTCCCTTGTTCTAAACTTCATATCATTTTTGTTTGTATTATACTAGTTTTTACCTCATGAGAAGTTTCTTAGATCCTTCATAAAAGCAATATATTGAAACAAACTTCCATGAATAAACCTAGGAAATTAAGTATCTTTTAATTCCGTTACCTAGAAATGCTAGGTTTCCATTTGCCATCTACTTTTTCTTTATGTTGGTCCAAAACAATTTGAAGTTTTGAACTCTGGTTTGGTCCAACATATTTCACGTTCCATTTGAAAAATTTGATAATATATATATATTATTGATTGTATACTCCTAAAGATAATAAATTGTTAATTTAATAGTGTGGAATTATAATAATTTGTGATAACAAACTTGTGTACATTGTATCATTTTATATTAGGAAACTAGCTGTATCCCGTACCTCCGACACTGTTTGGACGGTCAAACTTTGGACGGCCCAGATAATTTATTGAGTGAGCAGAAAATTCAAAATTATTTGTATTTTATTAGATAGATTGATAATTTACACATGAAAAATATCTTAATAGATATATAGCGACGATATCTATAACGACGATTTTTATGTAGAAATATCAAAAAATCATGTAAACAGTTTCCTTTATATTACTATCACTAAAAAGCACGACGTCTTTTTGCAGAACAAATGGTCCACTCTTTAGTAATAAGAGTGTAGATCATGCCAGAGTTCAAAATTATTTTGAAACACATAAAGGAAAGGTAGATAACAAAAGGAAACTAACTAGCATGTTGCCATATCAAAACTAGAATTTCCAATGTGTATTCGTGAAGTTTAGATTCAATACGTATGTTTATGAAGGAAATTAAGAAACTTCTAATGAGCAGAGCCAATATATTTTAACATGCAGTGTATATATCCCTTACAAGGGGTATGTTTTATATATTTTCCGCGGCTGCTTACGACCCAAGTAGCTTCTTCCATCTAGCATATCCTAGAATAAGCAGGAAAAGTAATGTACAAGAACCCGTAGTGACTCCAACAAAGAGGTTGAATTTCCCATGGGTGTTGTATAATTCACAAGGGATGTTCATTCCAAATATCCCAGCTACCAGAGTCTCTACAGCTATTGCGAATGATGCAATCGTCAATGTTAGCTGTAGTTGAATAAGTTCATTTCGCTGATTGTCCAGCTGGATGTTGACATAGTCTTCTGTGTCATCAATGTACTCGCGAACCTGCACATTTTAGACCTGTATTTTCATTTATTTTTTGGCACAATAGAGAATTCATTAATTTTTTAGGGGGAGGCTGAGGGGGACAGTGAGACTTGAACCATAATCAATGAGAGGGTGGAATGGTTCTGGAGACTTGGGCTTGAACTTAGTCAATAGCAAGCAGGGTTGATACTTACTAGGCAAAACCATTGGTCTGACAGAGACACGTTATTAGCTTAAAGAAATTAGCTTAGAAGTATGTCATACAAGTGTTCAACCTAGCATGTCATATAATTTGCAGAACAACTTCACGAAACAAAACAAGTCAACGACTTTGTCATCAAAATATTGTTCATCCTACCGTTAGAAAATCATACTTACAGATAATATCTTGTTACGAGTGCCATCCAGCTGCATGAAATATGCCTCCAGCAACATCTCCAGATCCTCAACATCATGGTCATTTGAATAGTTGCTAGTCACCATACTTCCACTCCTGTTAGAACTAAGTCGCCGAAGACTAGGTGTGATAGCTGTGATGTTATTTGAAGCCATAGCACCCAGTAGAGCCTCAGATTGCTGATTTTGAATCAATTTCCTTGTTAAGTATAACTGATCCATATCTTCATTGTCATCTAAAAGATGTTCAATTTCATCCCTCACCTGATATCAGACAGACAAGTGCCATAATAAGACAACTAGATCGACAGGGCATATGACAATAGAATTCCTCATATTTAGCATTCAAACCAAAGTAAAAAAGTTTTTAATCTTCTTGAGGAAGTGCTTCAAAATCTTACAACAAAAAGGAAATGACTAATGACACATCAGAAACATTATCAGAACCATAAACTTTCAAATACAATCTAGCACATGTTTGATTCCAGTAAAAGTCACAGTTTGGCATAACACATGTTTTGCAATTCTTTGGGGATTGTGGTAGGATAAGAATGCTCAGATCGTCAACTATCCTTTTCTTCCGTTCTACTTAATGTAGGATAGAGTTTATATCCTAGCGAGGACTTTAGGCCTCTGCAACGTGCACAGGATAAGAATGCACAGATCGTCGACCATCCTTTTCTTCCATTCTACTTAATGTAGGATAGAGTTTATATCCTCGCGAGGACTTTATGGCTCTGCAACATGTTCACCTCTTGTTTTCCTCCTTTTTTTTTTGAAATCTCTAATAAATTTTCCTTCATGTAATAAATTTAGTCCAAAAGATTGAAGGAAAAGGAAATTCCACATTAGCATTTAGCATAACTTCTAAAGGATGCCTATGATCAATTTAAGCACAACATCACAAAATCCAATACATTTACACCATAGCCAAATATCATTGCCTTTTATTTAAGTGGGTGTAGGGGGGAGAATGGGACACTCTAGCACTCAGAAACAGCTCAATTTATAACAACTATAACAAATTTATAAGCAAACCCTTGCAACAAAATCTTCAATAGTTTGCGGCATACCAAGTTATTAATCATGTTCATAGACCAAACAATCAAGCTTGTAGTATCTTTATCTCAGAGGTTATGAATCAGAGAGGTTTCTAATCTCATGTACTCAGTGCAGTGCACAACTGCACACAATTGACATATATATCAACAGGTCTCATCTTTCATTCTCAAAAAGGTCGATGTGTTCTCTTTTTTATTTTCTATGTGTTACGACAAAAGGTGCAACCAGAATACCAATAACTAAGGTACGAACAAAAAGCTAGATAGCACAAGGAAGAAGGTAATGATCAAGTATACCTTTTGAACCCGTGCAAGCAAACGAGTTAGATTGCTTTTCAAACTCCTCACATGCTCAAGATTCTTGGTGCTAACATTCCTTGCCAATTCATCCAACACAGGATAAGCATCTCTCTCAAGCTCTGCCACACTAGAATCCAACGATGTACAGAGAACCTCCAACGCAATTTCCAAAACCTGAAATTCAAATGGAAGCTCAGCCTGAAAACCATCAACAGCTTCAGGAGCAGATAACCATTGTCCAGTTGTTGTCATATGTTCATTATCACGTACAGCCAGCTGACCTGCTCCATCCATCTTACGAGGGCTTTTGTGAAGAAGTTGTTGCCTTAGCTGATCCACAAATGGAAGAACCTCCTGGCGGAGAGGATCAAGCAACAGAACTTCTTCAGCAGTAACTATAGCCTTTATAAACTCCAAATTGACAATAACAGCCTTCTCCCTAGCTGCCAAGAATAAGAAGAAATTTTTAAAATTTACTTTCTATGAAAAGAAATACAAACCCCTATGCGCAAGTATGTGATTATTATATGAACCGAACAGAAAAACACAAATTGACATAGATATATATATAGAGAGAGAGAGATCATTACTATTAACGTGAGTTTAGGTTTTCTTACCAAGGAATTCACAAAGTAAAACATAACAATAAGAACTTATGAGTGTAAAATACAAGCATCAGATTTGGAATGTCATATGGAGCACAACTGACACATCGAAAGGCACGTTAACAGATATAATAAGCTTAGGATGTCGAATAGCCAAATAGTATTAAGCAAATAATAATGAAAGTTAACTGCAACATAACCCTAACAATGTTTAAATAGTACAAAATAAGCCAGAAACCCTAATTAGACAGTAGGTAACGAAATTATTTTTAAAAAACCTAAGTTCATAAAAATCAGAAAAAACTTCGGAAAGCTCAAATCACTCTTTCTAGTGCCTTTTTGGGCCCCAAACATCATACCTCATGGCCGAACGCGATGACTCTTGTCGATCTCATCGCCAACTTTGATTTGACAAATTATTGACCCCATAACTCCAAACAGGTCAAAAGTTACATCCAAAACAAGATTAACTGACCAAAGGATCTCTACCGGCTGGATCAACAACTTTGAGAAATCTCGCTTGATTGTGTCTAGGACTAAAATCAAGTTTCATATGATGTTAATTTTAAGCTTAAACTAAGTAAGTTTTAGTGTTAGAAGTCAACTTGATTTTAGGAAATGTTCAAGCTCCCTTCATCCCCAACTGAGAATCCAAATATAAAAGTCAAAAGTAAGAAAGTTTGACTCTTAACAAAATCAATGACCAAGATCACAACCTAGTACTTACTTAAATATATGATTTTGTACATTGATTTTTGAAAGTGGATCAAATAAGAAAACATGGACTTCCAATTTAGGACAAAAGTAGTTTGCGATTTCCTAAATTTAGTTGATTTTTACCAACCAATAAACACATTTATATACCTAAGCTGCATTTGCCCCTTAGAAGCCACTACTAGGTGCACATACAGGCTGCTTGGCCTGCCCCGGCCTAGGTCTGCAAGACTTTGACCGTTGACCAGGCTAGGCTGAGCTTATTGGCTGAAATGGTGATCTGAGCGAGCCTGCCAGCCGGGCGCAAGCCAAGGCCGGTCCAACCAACCTACACAATTGTCAATCATCACCACCATCTCCAGCCACAACCAGCAAATATTTGGATATAGAAAAATGTTCTTAGTTCCCAAGTAGTTGGTTAGTATTAGGCTACAAAAAAATTGTGTGAACGCATTCAATTTGACAGGAAAAAGAATCAATGAGTATTAGATATTAATTTAAGAAATTAATTAGTGCTAGAAATTAAGTGGGTGGGTTACAAGTAAAGAATAAATTAGATCAGACTTGATTCTTCAACTTCTTAACCCACGCTGATTCAATTGCTCGATCTGGACCACCAACGGGTCACCGTGAAAAGAAACCAGTAAAACATCATGGCAGCGACGATCAATAGCGCAATGCACTGGCTCTTCATGATGGATTTCTGGTGGCGCAAGTGCTCGATGGTGTGTACGACTAGGCTGATTCGCAACTCGAGCGATTCTCGTACTTCCAATAGATGTCCATTAGCAAGAAAAGACAAAAGGGGGCAATGGAGAGGAAGGGTTTGACGAGGTTAGAGACTCCTACCACCATTGTTGAGTGAGATTAGAGACTCCTACTGCCATCTCTCCCCATGATTGATTCTAAGTATTTAGATTAGGGTTTTATTAGATGGGATTGGGTTGGACTTTGGAGGCAGCCTTTTTAATTTTTAGAGTTGTTGGCTTAAATTTGTATAGAAGTTGGGTTGGGTTGATGACTTGATGGATAACTTATTTTATTTAGGCTGGGCTGATGAAGGGTGCTAACTTTTTTTTTGGGTTGGGTTGTACAGAAGTGGGGTTTGGCTTGGGGCTGGTGGTGGGTGACTAGGCCTGTAGGCCAGGCGCCACAGGCCCGGTCGGGCTCAGGCCTTTTTTAAGGCCAGGCAGGCCAGATCACATGCTAAAATGAGGCCTCTTTGGGGCCTTCAGGCCAGGCCTAGGCCGGACCAAGGCCAGGCCATTTGTGCACCTCTAGCCACTACATTGCATTTTAGATATAAAGTAGACAGCTCTACTATATCAGCACTCTATCCAACAGTTCAATACTTCAACTAAACTTAAATCTGCATATCCTAGAGGAAGTAAACTCTTGTAAACAATAAGTTCACAGGATCATATACTCCCTATCTTAATCAGTAGAATTGCCAAAGAAATCTTCAGTCTCACCTTATTACTTGCAATATCACTCCTATGATAAGTCAAGTCTAGCTTAGTAGTTAATGAATTGCATATCACCTCCTAGCGGATTCAACTATTTGGCACAAGGACAAAGCAGCTGCCTTGTAACTTAAAGAACGGTAGCTCTAATAAATACAGAATTTGCAATCAAATATCAAACCAATTAATTCATCCTTGAAAACCATATCCCCTAGTCCTTTCGTCCCAAGTGAGAGTCCACTTTCTCATTTTAGCACTTTAATTTCTTTAAAAGGTCTCAAAACCAGGGTCCAATCCACCCCCTCAAAATGAGAGTGAACTTTCAAAATCAATGTACTTTATCCAGTGAGAATGCATTCATGCCTGCAGATTATAAAAGGTCAAATTCTTCTTACAAACCTTGAATTATAAAAGTGAACTGTCTCACAACGACAAGGTAAAGGGATAACACGTCTCTAGCTACGACACGACGTAATAGAATGTAACAAATTTAACAACAGCAAAACTGAATCATCACATATGATATTGATAAATGAACCAATAGATAAACAAAAAGTTACATTTCCACACAATTATTCAACTTTGAAGCAAAAGAAAGATTACCTAGAATATTAGAGGATTGAGAGAAAACAGGGCCAAGAAGAACCCTCAAATCCCTCGGGGGAATGGAGACGCGTTTAACAATTATACTCTTTTCACACTCAATTAACTCCGATTGCCCTAACTTATCAAACCTCATCCAAAGCCTCGCTCCACCAACCTTCTTCTTCGGCTTGCTCGACGCCGCAATCATCGCAGAAATCGAATTATTCGCGATATCATTAGGCGACTGAGTATTAACATCGTCTCCCGGTCCCGGTAACAACGGAGTCTCCCCAGGCTTCTTCGTCCGGCGCCGGCGAAACGATAACTTCCCCTTCCCCATTCTCTCTCTCTCTAATCTGTACTCAAAACAGGCAAAAGGCCTCTTCTCTCCCTTAGATTCTTCTTCCTCTTTCTCTCTCTAAATATGTGTAATTGCGTATGAATATATGGATTTAGGGCATGAGAAAGAATCTGAGGAGAGAAGGATAATCCTTCCTTTTGTGGTACTGTTGCTTCTTCTTCTTCTTCCATAAACAGAAGTGTGAAGCTTTTTCTCTCTGATGCAGAAAACGTTATACGGTTTCAGCACGAGGCTGTCGATGGTTGGTGGCGGTTGGAGCCAAACTTTATAATAATTTTGTTTAGAGTAAAATACACCATCCGACGTGATCGTAATAACAATCACTGTACTTCTAAATTTTTAAATAAAATATTTTTAATATAATATCTAATACAATGTTCAAGTTATAATATTTAATTTATTCATTAAATATAAATTTATATATTATAATTTTTATTTAACTTAATTTAATTAATTAAATTATAAATTTATACAATATA
>CM029017.1:13863258-14000481 GCA_016801055.1 Panax notoginseng | reverse complement strand
GTCCCTCCACCACACTAGTCCTAGGGCCCCATACTCTGATACACCATATGTAACTTCCCTGCCAAACCAAAATTGGGATTTAGCCGATTTATTAGATATTGTATTAGAGATGACTGTTTATGCTCAGGTTGGGCCATCCTATCGGGTTGCCAGAGGTGTGGAACATCAATACGATTGGTATTCGTAGAGATGTGTTGGAGGTGAATGAAACAAAGACTATTGATTATCCCAGAATGGCTACAGAAGCAAAGCAACTGGGCTATGTGGTTGTGTATGGACATGACGAGCACGTCATATATTTAAGTAAGGGAGATTGTAACACCCAATCCTTCATTGGAACATGTGGGATAATTTTAATTTGATATATATATATATATATAAAGTTCCAAGCTTACCACTATGACTTTTAAACATACTGACAAGATACTATTGGGTCAATAGATTAGGCATTGTACGATTTGATTTGATTCGGACTGGGGATGATTTGTCCATGTTATAAACTATATATGACATTTGGGGATATGGTAGGAGGAAGTAGAGTTTGGTTTGGTTTTGTGCATATTTGCCATTTGACAGAGAGTTTTAGGATGGTGAGTAGTGCGAGGATCTTAAGTGGCATATTCACTTGTCATTCGTGATAAGGAGAGTCACTTTTCTTGTTATTTATTTATTTTTTATTTTTTAGGGAGAGGGTGGGAGGGTGTTGTGGGTTCTGGTGGGTGTGGAGGGTTGGTTTAATGAGTGTCTCTATGATAGAGATTGGATGGCATTCCTCCATTAAGGGTCTGGATTCTTTTTCTTCCCCACCCCCTCTCTTTCATTTAGGCCTTTTGGTGGACTCCTCATCCTTTTTTATGCAACTGTCTTATTTATTTCTAATCAAACTTATTTTAAAATAAAATTCTTTAATTGGGGGAAGTGTTTATGACTGGTCCCACTGAATGACTGGAACCAGTCTCCCACAATAAGGTGGTCAAGAACAAATGAGGTATTTAGTGGAATGCATGTACTGGACTGCTTTCGAAGCCCCTGAAGCTCATTTCGTAGGTTTAATTATGTTTTCTTTTCCCACTTTGCTATATTGTTTGTGATAGGTTTTTATGTGTTTAGGTAAGTTGATGGCCATTTTGCTACCTCCAGCGGACTCTTTTCTCGTTGATCAACCTATTTCTTATTTCCAATATTTGAAAGCCAATCATCTAATGGATTTTTTTTTCTATTCACCTTAATGATCGGAAGGTGGAGGTTTTGGTGTAGTTGCTAGTTTTTGTGTGCTCTTGTAGATTGCCCTGGGATCAATCACGAAATGGACTCGGATGATTAAGATTGTGAATTTGTGAATAAATATGTTTGAACAAATTGGATTGCAACATATAAAATTTTCTTAGTTGCAAATTCGTTAGTGTTCCATAGTGCATGTAGTATAAATTTATGCTAAATGTTTCCCCTAGAATGCGAACCTTTGAATTTTTCATCAATTCCCAATGTCCTTAACAGCTGAACCTATTATGATGTCCTGTTGGTTGGTTATCATAATTTCTTGTTCATCATTGTACATATGAAATTAACAAAACTATAGATAACTTTAGATCACAAGTATTTTCAATTTCGCTGCACTCACTCTCACTCGTTAGGGCACTTAGCTTCAGATTACACAATTACTAGACGAACTGGGTATTTTTAGGTCTTTTTGAATATATACGTATACTTAGATTGACAAATTCTACCGATTGTAGTGAATAAATTTGAGCTGATATAGAAATAAATCCTAGGACATTCATTTTTACGTCTTGCAAAGTACAAATCAAGTTAATTAATAATGAAGTTAAGAACTCAATTCTTCAGTTACTTAAAAGGATAATAGAAATATTTTATGTTGCTAGAGTAAACAAAATAAGTGTATTTCTAACCTTAGAAAGGTTTGAGGTATGTTTAAGTGGATGCTTCCAGTTTTCCTTTTTGTGCTGAAAGCCTGAAACATGTATTATTGTGAGAAAGTTCTTATCCAGAAAGCAATAAAAGGACAGATTTTTTTTAGCAGTTTTAGATTTTTCAAATTTTATTGTTGCATGATTAAGGCTGCAATAAAGTTCTCATCAATATCATTTCATAAAATGGTGAAGTGGTTGGCGATGAGAAATCAATTTCAGTTTGGAAATATGATCTTTCTTGTCTAATTTCTGAGTGCAGTATGTGAATTAAAGTATATATTCAATACTGGATTTGCAGTACTGTGGAAGATGATATTATTGTTGACCAAGAGGACTCTCCAGAGATTATTGATGATTTTGAACTTGGACAAGATGAAGCTGTAGACATTAAAGATAAAGAGGTCAATAAACAGAAACTGAGGAGACGTATAGATCAGTACAAGGTGATCTTGAATTCTCATTTACTTGTATTTGAATTCTCTCACTTTAATTGAACCTTTTTGTTTCCAACTCGTCTCCTCCTTTAAGCATTCCTCTTTCAAAATCTTATTCAGGATCTTCTCCTCTAGTAATCAAATCAGCATTTTGAGGACTTGGGCCAGCAAACGTGTTGTTTTAGGTGGCTTCATGTTGTGTTGTGTTGTGTTAGGTCATAGGAATTACATTAAACACGTCAATAATTGCATGGTCCAAATAACAAATTGTGACAAAACCCTCAACCCTAACATGACTTGTTTATTTATCATGTTAGACATGTCAACCCATTTAATACACAAAATTCATGAATAGTGTTGTGTTACATGAATAACACAACACTACCCATTCTTTACCTGCCACAAAACCAAAGATTCACTTAACACTACATGACTCCAGTAAAAAAATTCATGGTTAATTAAATGACTAACAATATTATAATTTGTTTATCTAGGGTAATTTATAGTACTTTATTGTATTCATATCCTAATATCCTGATATTCACTATAAATAAACAAATTAAAGTGTGTTGAGTGTGTCCAAGCGTTGATGGGGATGAGGGTTTTGGGACAAGGATATATCACAGCAAACAATACTCTCAAACCAATCTCAATAATTGATAATGATTTATGATACACTATGTTACTTAGGCCAACACACACATTCATATTTGTACAAACCTGACCTAATTTGGATAAATATTATAATTAGAAATTAAATAATTTAAATACAAAAGCTAGAATCTTCTATTAACTGCACTCCTGCTTCACGGACTTTCTTGCCCATTTATGACGTGGATCAAACACTTTTATCTTTGTGTGGAAGATGTCAACCCGTTCACACCACAAACTTGTGTATACTCAACTCAAGCCCTCTTATCATGTGTCGTGTTCGTTTAATGCAACTAATTGCCCGATGTAGACCCTTTTAAGAATTAAGATGTGTAACCCTTCATTGCATCTATATTTGTTCCTCATAATTATCATTTTAACCTTCATTCTATCAGATAACCATGGTCATTGCCATCTATTTTCACTATTTACAACAATGGCCATTCTATTAGGCACTTCTCAGAATAACTTCATATCCTCCTTCAACATCATTAGATTTCTCTCCAAAATACAGCGTTGCTTCCAAACTATAGTCTATTCTCATAGCCCTTTAGCCAGATATTTCTATTTCTGAAAGGTATCGTTCCCTTCCGTTTGCTAAATGAAATTTGTTTTTTTAAGTTTCAATTTCAGTTGTTAGTTTTTGATTCATATATAATTATAGGCAGTACTAACAAAGATAAAGTGACAGACATATAGAAAGAAATTGATTCATCATATACCTATTTCACAATTTCAATCAACAGATCTATTGAGCAACTCTTGGATATACTTATAAACTAATAATAAGAAGTGGGCCGTGTACTTAATTAAAAGAAAATAAAAAATTGGGTCATGTATCTTCAATAAAAAAATTAAACTCTTTCTGAATCATCTATATTATAAAGTGGCCATGTCCGCTTGGTGTAACTATGTCACTATTTTTTTCCTCTCTTTTGTCCCAATAAGTTTAGTTATATTATTATATTGTCCTTTTTATATTAATTTTTTATCTTTTTATTTAGTCCTTCAAATTTTATTTTCTATTTTACCCTACATAATTTATACACGCAACGCGTGTGCCACTATTCGGTTATAACTGAACCGAATTGTCTATTCAGTTATAAGTGAATACCGAATTTCATACAATTTTACTATCCGAACAGGTATCCGAAATTAGCAATAACCGAAAACTAAATAATCGAATTAAACTATTCGGTTATTCAGTATACAACCGAAATATGAACTTATTTTTACCAAACAAAAAAATTTCATTTCAAATTTCACACTTTAGTTTTTAAACAATATTTAACCACAATGTAATAATGCATAAACTAGTTTAATAATTTTAAATTAACAATACATAGCACATAATCATAAGACTAAGTTAAAAACTTTTTTTCTAAATATCTCATTCGGGTATTCGGATATCCGAATAGCAAACTTTTAAAAACCGGATCCGAACCCGAATAATTAAACGGTTATAACCGAATTAAGCAAAGAACCGAATAATCAATAACCGAAATAATTTGGTTAAAAAAATTTGTTTCGGTGTTTTACCCGTTTTTTGTTCACCCCTATGTGCCTCTGGGTGCTAGTTATGGAATAAAACCCTTCTTTTTTTAGTGTGAATCCATTTTTCTGTTTAAGAGCAAACGGTAACCTACCTAGATCCGTAATAGGTTCACTGACTTGGTCTTGAAAGAATGAGAAGAGAAAACTTACATCACTAATACCTACTTTTGTAGCACTAACACCTTGCACAATTTAAAAGAAAGACTCAAATGAGACACAATTTGAAAATTCAAACCTACACCCGCTGGATATGCATAATCTGTACATATAAGGGGATTTCTTGTCATTCGTCTTTGCGTACCATCTTTCTCCTGTGGAATATTACTCAAGCCATGAGCCTCAACATAATACAAGGTCGACTTCATTAGCCAGTGAAGATTGCAAGTACCTCCTCACATTTCTTATGGAAAAGGAACTCTACTGAGTCTAACTATCCACATAATCTCTATCTCAACTATTTCTATCGACAATAGTTCCGCTCAGATATCCCTTTTGCTTCCTCTGGCAAGTAAAAAAAGTAGAAAAGAACAAAAAAAAAGATTTGTTGACCAAAATTCCATCATTTATGCACTATACATTTTCTGTTAGTTGCATTTAGGATATTGGGAATCTGTTTCCAACTAGTGTTTAAAAAGTTGGCAGATATTGAGGCAGTGTTTTCTTTCAAGCCTGTATTCTCCCACTGTGGTTGGTTTCGCCAGGATCTATGCTGGTAATAGTAACTGAAATCTTCCTAGTTGGAAAAATGTTTATATTTATATAATAGGAAAATTTAGGCAGTACTTACGCTGTAAAGAATATTGAAGGGGAATTAAAATTGCTATTCTTCTTCCATTTGAAATTTCTTTCTTTCTCTGTTGTATCACAAATTTATCATCCATATTTTTTCCATCATTGGTATATCATTTTCTGTGTTAGCTCTTACTGTTTTAGGAATCACCTTGTGCATTGGATTACAATTCATTCCATGAAATAGAAGAAAAGTGGGCAGGGGGAAGCGGAGGGAGTAGGGAATTGCACAAGGTGGATATTCCTAGTAAGAAGATTCCACTTAAGAAAAGTGGGCAGGGTTGCCTCACCCTCTTTTAAGGGTGTTATTTGGGATCTAAACTTTATTTTGTTCAAGTCCAATAGAGTTTTTATGTTACTTTTAATGCTTCTTCATATCCCAGCAGTGGCATAGCTAGGAAGGGACGATAGGACGCCATGCCTCCCCCCCTCCACCCCATCCTTACCCTACCCTATCCTACCCCTATTCATTATAATATATGTCCCCTCTCTCATTGTATACATATTTTTAATAATATACTCATATTTGAGAAGATAAATTTATATTATATTATACCTAAAATAATATAAAGTATTTATTTCCAAGTTTCAATGCATTTCAAAGTGTAATTATAATTTTCAAAGTCACGTAAATAAGGTTAATATTAAAAAATGAATTTTTATTTAAAGTATAATAAATAAGATTAATATTATGGTCGATTTTAGGTGTCTCAAATTTGGTCTCTCAAATTATGATCTTAACAATACATGTTATCATTATAATAGTATGTAATGAAATTATTAGGATCAACCATAATATTGAACAAATATAATGATATCATGTGTATTTAAAACGCATCTGAAAAAAATTTGAGACCCTTTTTTTTACTCTAATATTAAAACGTTTTGATATAAGTGAATTCATATGTATGTTAAAACTAAAAATATATATAGCTTTATCTTATATTTATATTTTTTTAATAGTACATTAATACTTTTTAGTTCCTAATTTTTTTTTATAAATTTTTCGGCCCCCTCCCAGTCGAATTCCTGGCTATGCCCCTGCCCCCATTGATCCCATCAAAATAAATTTCTGGTGTTAAATAAGAACCAAGTCCTATAGTTGTCACTAACAGCTTACTCTCATCTTCATGTATTTATTGTTAATTCCTTCTGAATCATCCCGATGTTTCAGTTTTCCTGAATATTTGGTAACTGTAAAGGATGCTGATAATTAGAACCTGTTTGTGCATTGCTAAGGGTAACTAATAGTTAAATTAGAGAAGGGTAAATAATAGTTAAATTAGAGAAATGACTCTGGTGGGGTTGAAACCCAGAATCTCTGATTATGTAGGCCTGCACTGTATATTACGGAGTTGAGTTACATATTTCCTATTATTCAGTTTTGTTTGTTCACTTCTGGCTATGAACTTTTCTGATGCAGGAGCTAAACGTAACTTCGTATTTATTTTAGCAATATGCATAACAAAGATATAAAGAGATACGCCACTTTTGTTTTTGATGTTTATTCTATGCATAATTTTCAGATCGAACTCCGAAATCCATGCCGTAGAGACAAAAAGTTACTTGTTTTGGATATTGACTATACCTTATTTGATCACCGGTCCACAGCAGAGAACCCTCTTCAGCTCATGCGGCCTTGTAAGTAGTTTGTTTGCATTATATATTTGACACCTTTGTTTTTTTTGCCATTGTTATTTTTTTACATTTTCTTAATTTCTTGTGCAGATCTTCATGAGTTTCTATCAGCTGTATATGCGGAGTATGATATCATTATATGGTCAGCGACCAGGTCAGATTCTATCCCCCCCCCCCCCCCCCGCTCTTTTTCAATATTTTGTCTTACAATCCATACATAAAACTTTGATTTGTTTGTCTTATAGCCAATGGTGGATCCAGGATTCGACTTCAGTGTAGGCAAAATTGTTTTTTTTTAATAATTTTCTATTAAAAAATACTAATTAAACAAACATTAGAACAAAGTAAATAAAAAAAATTTGTAGTCCTTACATTACACTTTATATACAAACACAAGAAAATTTAATGTAAGAGTAAATTAGTGATAATTCTTATTTAAAAGTTAAATTTTTTTTTATGATTTTTCTTAACTCACACGTAACACAAAAGAATATTTATAGGTTTTCTATTCTTTCTTTTTTTTCCATTCTAATTTTTTTTTTCTATCCCAAACTCGTAAATCTAATGTAAAAGTTCCTCTTTTTTTTATCCAATCACTTGAATTTTTTTACCTAATCCCCTAACTATATATATATATATATATATATATATATATATATATATTAAAATTACCCCTAAAATATTTTTGTTTTTCAAAAAGCCAGTGTAGACAATTTCCTACACTGGCTAATTGTAGATCCACCCCTGCTTATAGCTGAAGAGATCATCGTGTCAGAGATTTTTGTAAACCTATGATAGTCGAAATATTGCATAAAACTTTTTCTTCTCCTTGTAATAGATTTTGGTATGTCCTTGAGTGAAAAAACAGGACAAAACTGTATGTGGCTTATGTTATACTAATATTTTTAATTATAATAATAAATAGTAACACGGTTGCTGCCATTGCCATTTATCCATCTGCAGCATGAAGTGGGTTGAATTGAAGATGGAACAGCTTGGGGTACTGAACAATCCTAATTACAAAATTACAGCTCTCCTAGACCATTTAGCAATGATCACAGTTCAATCAGATTCTCGTGGCATCTTTGATTGCAAACCTCTTGGCTTAATATGGGCTCATTTTCCAGAGGTTTATGAAACTACATTACTTTCCTAGCTTGTTTGTTGAGCAGCTCCTTACTTGGTTCTTAGATGAAACTTGTTGTGGTTTGTTTGTTTGATGTGCAGTTTTACAATTCAAAGAACACAATCATGTTTGATGATCTACGGAGAAATTTTGTAATGAATCCACAGAATGGTTTGACAATAAAGGCATTCAGAAAGGCACATGCAAATCGAGATAGTGATGAGGAACTTGTGAAGCTCACTCAATACTTGCTCGCCATCGCAGATCTTGATGACATCAGTGGCCTTGATCATAAAAACTGGCAAGTATACAACGACGCTAATTCCAAAAGACGACGGAGGCACACGTGACCTGACCGTGACTGGTTGGGTTGGAGCATTTTAGGAGGAGGAGGAGGAGGAGGTGTTTTTGAGGAGTTGTGCATCTACTGGCTGAATAATACATATAAAACATTGTTTTTTCAGCCTCATGGTATAGAACCACCAATGTGAAATAATACTCCATTGAAGATAATTTTATGGCAATCTATTAGTAGAACAAGTATCTACATGCATTGGGGGTCAGGTGGTGTCACGTTTAGTTAATTTCTTGAAATTACCGTTTATAATATCTTGAAATTTAAAATTTATTTTTAAATTTTTAATTGACATGAATTCATTTAAAATTTAAAAATAATAATAAATCTTGCTAGCTATCAGTACTTTTTTGGGTAGTTTATGATATTTATATATTTTTCTTGAGAAGATATTCATGTGGCTTTGCTTGGAGACTTGCTAATTAGTAATTTAGTAGTAGTCAGTAAATGAATTTTTATAAATAAAAAATGGGGAAGGAAGATGAACAAATAAAATGGAAATGAAGCTCAAAAGGAAAATAAAATAAGCCACGCTCACCCCACACGCCAAATTAATTGCATTGCATTTACATATTAACAAAACGGCACCACCATTGGGAACGGAGCCAAACGCGTGAAAATACAAAGACACATTCTTAATTACCGCCTAATTATGGCACTAAAATTAGGGAGGGAGGGATTCATATAACATTCTGCTTTACTATCTACTTTCTTAAAAGATTATCGTTTAAAATTTTTGAACATAAATTAAGAAAATTATTTAATACTATGATTTAACAATTAAAATTTGTTTGAAATTTCATCATTACCCCTTTATGCGAAGTTGGAAACTATTAATACAAGAGAATTTCTTGGGACAATATGACAAAGTAAGGGTAATATAAGAAAGTAAATAATTTATTCTCCTCGAAAGTTCTAAAGGGACAATATTTTAGGAACGGAGGTTGTATTATATTCTCCAGTTACAAAAAATAATTTAATTACATTTTTTTTACATGAATTAAAATAAATTAAAAATCGTCTATAGCTCAAAAAAATAGTAATTATGTATATACATTTTTTTATACATATACATATATATATATATATATACACATATACGTATACACATTCACCTCACCCCTCTGTTATTTTAAGGAGTTAAGACAGAGCATTATTAGTCTTGATATAGTTGAGATTTGGGGATTATTAGAAGAATTGGATTGGAAGCCATTTTTGATTTGATTATTGATGAAAGATCTTCAATGGGTTTTGCTTTTCTTCTTCTTCATCATCATTTTTTTCTCACCAACCTGCTGCCGTAAGTTACCTAATTCTTCATCTCTCATCATTTTCTCAGTCATTTCTGTTCAAATTCCTTATATTCATTAATGTCAAATTTTTATTTATTTTATTTTTTGGATGGAAATTAATGAAGATGGATATGATGTGCTGGATCCTGATGGAAATATCACTATAAAATGGGATGAAATGGTAGACAATGGTGATGATACACAAAATGTAAGTTTCTTAATTACAACTTTATACATACTACATGTTATATACATATACAGCCGACTCTCTCAAGCGAACTGGAGGGAGCGAATCGACAAAAAACCGATTTTCTATGCTATAACGAAAAAAACTGTCGCTATAGCCAATTTGTTTAGTTCTCTATAAACGGACTGTACATGTACATATTGTATATATATATATATATATATATATATATATATATACATATAAATATTTGTACATCCTTTATTGGTAATAAGGCAACAACTTCATTACATCGGAAAATACAGAACAGAAACTAAAACGATAATGCCAGAAGAGTTTTTTATAGTGGCAATACAACATGATAAATAGAACTCCATTATGGATTCAAACTGTGTATAAATTAACTGGTTATGCACAAATAACAGAATTCAGCTAATAAATGGTAATACAAACAGAGAAAATAGGGGGTTGGGTTGGGTTGGGTTGGGTTGGGGTGACAGATTTTTCCAAGACTTGACCCCAAACTATTCAAATAGTAATTACTAATGACTTTATTTTCTGTACATTATTTGTATAAGCATTTATTATGTGGGTCCTATCCAGATTTCACAAAAAAAAATAAAGAATAAATTTTGCATTTTATTTCATATATACGTTTAAAAATAATAAATTGTTAATTTAGTATTCCACTGCACTTTTTAATGTGTTACTATAGATGTATAACGACGGTGAAAATTGTCGTTACATTATATGTTATATAGCGACGATTTTCATATAAAAATATCATTTTCTATTGTAGATTTATCAGTTTCCTAAAACTATTATAACACGCTTTAGGACATTGTTAGTGTTGAATGTTGAATTTGTTTTTAGTGGATTTAAATCGACCCCATTCTCCAATACATAATTTGTTTATTAGTATTTTATTTTGTAGTACTATGTTTACTAAAAAATGAATTTTTTTTGTTGTTTAATAAAAAAAATATTAATAATATATATTTTAAAAATAAAAATTGATGAGACATTTGTAGCCCCTAAAAAGAATAACAAAGATAGGTGGATGTGTGTGAATTTGATGTTCAAGTATTGGACGTATTTACCTATTTTGCATGGCGTTGGGCAGAGAAAAACAGCTCATTGGCTCCTTTAACGACTTACAGCTGCAGTGGATTTGAAATTATTAGGCTGAAAATATCACTCCCCCGAAAAATTGATACTCCTAATACTTCCGTTCTTAAAAGATTGTCGTTTAAGATTTTTGAACATAAATTAAGAAAGTCATTTAATACTACTACCTCCGTTTTTAATAGATTGTCGTTTAAGGTTTTGGCACATGGATTAAGAAAGTATCATTTACCAATTAAAATTTGTTTGAAATTTCATCGCTACCCCCCTTTATGGGAAATTGAAAACTATTAATACAAGGGAGAAAATTTCTTGACACAATGAGAGAAGGTAGGGGTAATATAAGAAAGTAAATAATTTATTCTCCTCAAAAGTCATAAACGAAAAACGATAATATTTTAGGAACGAAAGGAGTAACTTGTTTTTAGATAGAGGATTCACTTTGTCGTGTCCTACACTCAACACTAGTACGAGGACGTGAGTGTTGAACACTTTATTCTAATTTTAAAATTGATAAAATTAGAAAGTATTTGTGTTAAGACTTTTTCAAATTACTGCGTCCGACTGAACACTCCATTTGATCGGTTTATGTAGCTTAAAATACAAAGTATAGAAAGTCACGTATTCCCTTAACTTGTAACTCATCGCAATCACATTTCTAACAAAATCTTGCATTTTATTCTAAAAACTATGGATGGTTTTCCCTCCATTAAATTTGCATTGCAGATAAAAGTATCAATTTTCAATTACCAGCTATTTCGACATATAGATCACCCTGGCTGGAAACTCAGCTGGACATGGCTAAACAAGGAGGTGATTTGGAAGATGTTTGGAGCCGAGGCTACGGAACAAGGAAATTGCTCTTCATTCAAGGGAAAAGAAGTTCCTCATTGTTGTGAAAAAATGCCGGTAATTATTGACCTTTTGCCCGGAGCCCCTTACAACGTGCAAGCTGCAAACTGTTGCAAGGGAGGAGTACTATCCTCCATAACACAAGATCCTGATAAGTGTGTGGCTCGTTTTGAAATGGCTATAGGAGGAGGTGCTTCTTATATTGCCACAGCATCAAGAGTTCCTGTGAATTTTACGCTTGGACTTCCCGGTTATACGTGTGGACCGCCTGTAAAGGTTGCGCCAAGCACCTTCTTCGAGGATAATGGCCGTAGAAAGACACGAGCTCTTGGTAAGTAAGTAAGTATTTCATCTTGCTGTATACAATTAATTAATTTAGTTGTTAATATTTTGTATGGTTCTGGTGCAGCTACATGGAATGTGACTTGTTCTTACTCTCAGTTTCTAGCATCGCCCACCCCAAAATGTTGCGTTTCCTTGTCTGCATTCTACAATGAAACCATCGTTCATTGCCCCAAATGCAGTTGTGGCTGCCAAGGACAACCTGGAATAAAATGTGTAAAGTAATTCCCTCAATACTTATAGCTAGTTTGACACATATATATATATATATATATATATATCTATATATATAATTCTCTCAATATTTTTTCATTCATTTTGTTGATATATAGTCTTATTTTTTTTAAAAAAAATTTGAGGCCTGGTGAATTACCACCGGTATTGCAACTTCCACACGACGAAGAAACACAGCCAATAGTGCAGTGTACAGAGCACATGTGCCCTGTAAAGCTCCATTGGCATGTGAAAGTAAGTTATACGCAGTATTGGCGAGTCAAGATCACCATCACAAACCTAAATTTTGTTCAGAATTATAGTCAGTGGAGCTTGGTGGTGTTGCACCCCAATCTGAAAAGTGTTGCGCAGGTTTTCAGCTTTAACTATAAGCCCCTAAATCAACACGGCAATCTCAGTAAGTTGATCCTCATATCCACAAGTTTTAATGCACGTTGCATAGTTGTACCATCCGCATTAAAAGTAGTACATTGCCTCGCCATAACTTTGTCGTTGTCCAGATGATAGCGGCGTGTTTTATGGGATCAAGTACTACAACGAGATGTTACTGCAGCGCGGTGAAAGTGGGAATGTTCAAACGGAGATGTTATTACACAAAGATCCGGGTGTTTTCACTTTCAGAGAAGGCTGGGCTTTTCCGAGAAGAATTTCCTTTAATGGTGATGAATGTGTTATGCCCCCACCAGATGAGTTCCCAACACTTCCAAATAGTGCAGACTCTGATGCACCACCACCATTCCACATACTTGTGTTGCTATTTTCTCTGCTAGTGTTATCATGAAGACTATATTATTACTTGAAAGATTATTTTTGTTATCAAAATTTTGAAATATCATGTAAAGGAGGGAAATTGAAAACACAAAACAACAGATTCAGCAATGCCATCTTTACATTTATAGGGATCTGGTGGTTAGCATGGAGTGTAAGTTCACTTTATATGCCCAATACAGTACTATACAGTGCTAACATACAAGCGGAAGGCTGATCTCTCCGCCTACGTATCAACAATGTATTGGACATGAAATGAAATTAGCATAAAACACTTCATGCTAACCACTCTATATTCATGAGCTATTGTACCACTCCCTCCGTCGCTCGAAAACTGGCCGCTTAGTTCAACTTTTTTAGTCAAATTGACCATTTTTGTAATCAAAATTTATACTATTTTTTTAAATAATAACCATAAGAAAATATATCGAATTTATTATTATTTTCAATTTTCATGAGTTTGAAAATATAAATAAATGTGCTCAAGTTTTAATTCTTAAATTAGTAAATTTGTTCAAAAAAATTAAATTTTCTAGGACAAGCTTTATGTATGTCAACTATATCTTAATATATGTCATTTCAAATGATTTTATTTTTTTCTTAATTATTTATCGTTTTATATAATCTAGGATAATTAACTACAATCTTTTAAAAATTACCCCTCATGGAAGAATATTACAGATAATAGAGTATGAGATAAATATAATAATTATGAGAATTTAAAGGTATTATAGACAATTGATATTATATTTAATATTATACAATTATTTCCTTCCAACTCTAAAACGACATATTATTATATTATATTTAATATTATACAATCATATTACTATTATTTATGATTAAAAGCTAATTTGTTTATCTCTCATCTTTCCAATAAATTTTAAAAGATTAATAGTAAAATTTATACTCATTTTAGTCGACGTGCATAACCTTAAAACGTCAATTAAAAAAAGGACAAAGAGAGTATTGATTTAAAGTTAATTGTTTACCCAAGCAGAGCTTGAGCCAAACTTGTTACGAGAACATTTGAAAGAATATTGTTTTGTAATAAATTTACGCCGAATTACAATTAATATATATATATATATATATATATATATATATATATATATATGAGATTAGAATAAATTAATTATAGGACACATCTCTTCAAAAATAAAAATAATTCGATTAACACTTATTTACGTAACTGTCAATCAAAAAATTGACCTAAACATTCACAATACATATTGAAAAAATAACATTGGTATTCACCAGAAAACATAAATAGATAAAATAAAAATAAAATAATGGCAAAAGTTAATAGGAAATAATGAAAGTAAGTTCATAGAGAAAGCATATCAGCAAGTTAATAGGAAAAGCCATTTCCTTAAATAAATTGGTAATTTACAAGAGCGCAAGGAGAAATGTAACATTAGGCACCCTGAAAGTCTAACAAAATACCTCCAAGTAAAGAATATAAAGTTTTATAATCAATTGAGCATACAAGTGGGGGCATGAATAGAGAGTGCATCATGTTCCAGAGTTATCACCGCCGGTGAGTCACCTGCCAGAAATTACAATTTCCCTGACAGGAACCACCAGGTGCACATGGGATACTAAATTATCAAACAAAATGGTCAGATATCGGAAACAAAAGGGCCAAGCAAAAGCATGCAAAGAGGGCACCACGTGTAGAAATGCTTGGCTTGAGCCTACACAGAGAAACCACTCGACTTTCTGTCGTGCATCAATACTGAAGAAAGAGTCGGGCATACCACAGTTCTCCAGCTATGCATCTCTTATATGTGGAGTGGACCAGAAACAGTATCACGGCCAGAACTGGACTCCTTGTGTTTCAAAGAAAGGCTTGCCAATTGTGAATCAAGGTCTCTACTGTTGGTGCGTCGATGGCTGGAAGTCGGCAGCTGTTGTTGGGGTGCCTGCTGCTGTTGTCGGTACAAGGCTCTTAGCCTCCCAATTTCTTTCTCCAGTACTTCATGTTCCACTGAAACAGCATTGACTGTATTAGTGTCCAAATAACCTAAAGAGATGTCTCCACAACACACTCTCTCTTGACACACACAAACACACACCATTGATTTAAGTTCATGCAACACCGGTCCAATATGTCCAGTGCAATATTACTTTCAAACATATAAATCAGGGAGCATTTTCCCCCTGGTCATTTCCTAAACAACTCATAAAAGTAGTAACATATTCAAATTCTTTGTTCATATTCCTACTTTCACTTCCAACCCGTGTTTCTTATTAATGCTTCACCTAAAGATTACATAGAACTGCTATTTATTCTAACATAACTCAATATTAAGATCACAGACATTTGATAAGAGTACCAAGCAACAGAAGTAGGTTATAGGTATAAAGGTTTATCAAAAAAATAACTGATGAGAATAGATTCTTACAGTACTTAATAAGCTGCTCTTGGGCTAAACTCTCTAAGCGTTGTTTCAGGGTTTTGTTTTCCATACTCAGAATAAGGTTTTGCTGATTCAGAAATTCAAGTTCAGCAGAAACTTCAGAGCCTTCTGCCTGCATTCATTAGAAAAAATTGACATGATCATCCTTTTTTATTAAATGTAACAAATCCATTTTAAAGTCTTTCTTAGCTTTCGTTAACACTTGCCTGTAATGCCTGTACATTCCTTTCCAGCTCAGCTATGTATTGAAGCTTTCGTACCCGGGAACGTTGAGCGAATTGCCTGCATGCATCAGATGACGCATCACATTTTTTTAGCCACACTTGCAACGTTGTATTCATAGCCAATAAACTAAATCCAAATTTAAAACATTTTAAAATCTACTTGGATTAGAAACTTAATTACTATTCTACATACATACGTAAAACGTTCATTTATTGCAACTTATCTATTTACTTACTTCATTTGAGACATTTCACTCTCATGTCTATAACCAATTCTTATGATTTGCATTATTATATTTGTAACATAAGACTTCAAACCAACCAAGAAGATATGAACCAAACATCTTCTAAAAGCAATTAATACCCGAATTAGCCATTCGAAACTTGTCTAAAGCAACAAAATAAATTAGTACTGTTTCATGGGTTGATCTCCAGCAGTGAACAAGCTTAGTATTAGGAGACTCAAATACTGGCAGTCCACAATGGAAACCTATAAAATCAAACCAAAGTTACACCTTCCAATAAATCTTATGAGTTGGGGAGAGAGAGATATTTGTCCAGGGAGAAAGGAAAGTCTACAAAAGAAATATTCCCTCCGCCCCCACAAAAAGAGTGCCATTTGTAAATTTTGCAAATATTAATGAAGCATTTTTATTCCAAATTTATGGAATGATATTGACATTAGATGATGGCCTTTCATACTACTATCAATAAAAAGAAGACTTTCTCTGAGGAAAAGAAAAAAGGAATTCGCAAATGGGACTTTTTCACATGAAAAAAGTCTTCAAAATTTCACATAGACTAGTTGTCACCGAAAAAAATAAAATCAGATGGACTAGTTCAACGCTACACATCGTAGACCAGCATGAATATTGATGCCCCCAAAAGATTACTAAGAAGAACATTTTGAACAACATGCCTGACACTCTAGACATTCAACAAAAAGAATTTTGTCCTATTTTCAAAATGATTGCTGCAAGGTTCAAACCCAAAGTACCCTAATCCTTAACGACCCGAGGGAAACAATTAATCAACTTAGGATGGTTTAGAACCAGTTTCTGTTGACTTGTGAAAAATTCTAAAAGAAAAGCAATAATTTGATATGAGCTAAGGTTCACACGAAATTAGAGAAATATACCTTTAAACAAAACACAAATAACACTTGAGTATGTTTGATCAAATAAATAAGCTTCTATCTACCTGTCACTTCTTACACAATTGGCTGCATCAGGTTTAAATGTAAGAAAAGAGTATAATTTAAATTCTAAAAGGATTAAACCAAGCAAAACATTCCCACGAGTTCATCCAATATAGGATAACAAATCTAGCAGCTATCTAAATAACACATTGCACAAAGTTGCAGTTACTCAAACAAGAACTTCTTGAATGACCAAGTAAATCCTGGCCATTCTATACAGTGCATCTAAGAAGAATATAAGTTTAAGAAATGGTAAAACCAGCCACTGAGGATCATTATCATGATACCATCACCGAAAGGTGAAAGTGTGAGAATATATGAGATAGAACCAAGGAACATAAATAAAATTAAAAAATAAAGAAAAAAGTTTCATTTACTATTAATCAAGTAAAGGAAACAGAGAGAGACAGAGAGGGTGAGGGGACAAGAAGATTAAAAAAAAGAAAAGTTGAGTAAACGTACTGCTTGGCACGCTTTGTATCTGTATCGGATGCAGAAGCTTTAGCATAAGAAGAATCCTTTCTGTCAGAAGAAGCTTTTGCATCATGTATGCTAGATTCAACTAGACTCTGCTTTTCAGTTGTAGTTGTTGGAAACCCATCTGCTTCCTGGGAAGCACATAATGATACTGACTTTTGAAGCAGAAAGTTGTCCTTAGGAGGAAGAAACCCACTTGAATGTGCTATCGAATTTGAAAGTGAATCCCATGTCCTGTTCTTACATTTTCCAAAAGAGTTTGCCTCTGCATAAAAAGAATCATGTCGTGCATCTTTGGAATGATCCAAGTCCTGAGATGTCCATGAAGGCACAGAAGCCATGTTTCTTGATCTGTAATCATAATGAGCTGCATATTCCATGTTAGCAGCATTAGCTGCATCCATATATGCAAAAGAGTCGCTGGATGAACGCCGATGACCTCTACGTACAGGTGTTTCTGGCTCATTAAGAAGTTCATCCAGCCAAGAAGGTTGATCCTCTATCAGAATGCTCTCCGATGAAGTACGTTGATGGTGTGAGTTTCCCTCTCTAGGCTTAGGTATACCTTTTCCCCCAGTAGCAGGACTAGGGACATAATCGGTATATGAGGGGGAAATGCTAGGAAACGGGCTTTTAGGAGGAAGTAAAGAGTGCTTTCCATTGTACATCATATTTCTGAAGCTTGATGGCCCCTTTGAATTTGCCATAGGCCAAGCACAAACAGTTCCTATTGAAAACGTAGAATTAAATGATCAGAATATTATTTTAAGAAAACAAATAAATTAGCATTAAAAGAAAATCTAAGAATCCTACAGAGTCCAAAACTTTAAAAATCTAAAACACAGTTTGATTATAAAAAAATTGACTTAAAAAAACTAGATTTGACGGGGGGAACGGAAAATGAAAAGATTCAACAATAGGATTTTAGTATTTTGAAGAAATTATGATACATTATCAAGAAAAGCAAGATCATAGAGGAATATAACTTCAAATTGCTAAGCAGAACAACGTTTCATCATATATTGTCTTCCCCTGCTTCCCCCTTTTTCGCCAACCAAGAGCAAGCAGCTATGTAAAACATTCGGACATATACCTCCTTTGTCACAGAAAAGATACCTCAACATGCAATAATAGTATAATAATATGTGAACACACTAACAATAAAGTAGTCATATAAAGGATTTGTGCATTATTTGAGACCTACTGACACTTTTAACAAACCAAGGAGAAAGAATGATAGAACCAACTTAAACATACAACCACCCTACGCAAATATTTAAGTGAAAACACGTGCATCGGAAGGTGGGGTGGCTGGGTTAGGATGATACAGAACAAAGCACCATAGGACTCTATTTAATTTTAATAAAAACAAAGCAGCCAAATATTCATTGGCCAGTCTATGCAACTCGAACAAGAGTAACTTTCACTTTTTAAGTAAATAACTATATGTATCAAGTTTGTCTCCATTTTTTTTCAGTATGAGCTGCATAATGTATTTCAAAATACAATCAAAAGTATCTTAAACATACCAATTATGTTGATAAACTGTGTGGAACACTATGATGGTTCATTATTTGTTAAAGATCGCTATGTGGAAAATTTCCATTTGGCTCCACGTTCTCAATGACCAGTTTGTTTACTAGGGAGTTGTTACTTGCAAGCACAATGGTTTTATTTAAAATATTAGCCACCCAAACAGGTGTAAACCATATACAAATTTGTTTTATAGAATGGTAGCAGAACTATGAATTAAAGTATAATTGCCTGAATATATGGATGCCTCAGCGCTACAGCAAAAGAAGTGCACAACGACACAACGTTAGTAGGTATATACCAGCTGACTCCATCGTACAACAAACCAATACTTCTATTCTCAAGGCATTTTACATCAATTTATGCATTCACATAATTGCACAAACCAGATGGGCCAGGTTACTCCATACGTTTGACCATGACAACAGTGTCTTTTCAAAAAGATAATTATTCAATCAACATTGGGTTTTTGATCCATTAGAAACAAACTCTTATTTGTAGAGCTTGAAAAACATGCCCGATATAATCTAACAACACCGCAAAATACTACAAACAAATACATCCATAAGTATAAGAAAACTGACGTATGAACTTTTGCAGCAACAAGAATTATTATAGGAGTAACAACCTTTTCTTCTCACAATTACTTCTGAAGGTTGGATTGAAGCAATCAAATTCTAGAGAGGCATTTTTTATCAAATTTAAACAATATTTCAACAATTCCCCCCCCCCCCCGCCCACCACCAAATTTTTTTTTTTATTGATAACTAAAAAGAAAACCCTGACAATCTATATGACTATATAGTACTCGGAAAACATAATCAACAGAAAATATAATGAATTACAAATACGAATAATTAATTAATCATAAAAATACATTTTACTTATATTTCACGTATCCTTCTTGCTGTTTCCAACTCCCAAATCAATATACAGTAATCGTACATACAACAATTTCCAACTCCATTAACTTTCTCTACCCACATTTTGTCAGAACCAAAATAGACGATTCCAAAAAAAAATTAAGCTTGAAGTATACTGTAAGGTAACCATAAATAACTAGATTCAATCAGATAATTTAACTAACCTGTAATCTGTCAGCGAAGATCTTTCAATACAATGTGATTCAGCGATAAATGAACACTGTGAATCGGAACACACTTTCTCTCTCCTAGGGTTTCAAATCCGAAAGCCCCCTTCAAAGCAAAATCCCTCTCTCACTCTCTCTCTCGCTTGTTGGATTGACAACCCAAATGAGATGTTTTGATGCTTTTGACATTTTATATTTTAGTCCCTGCAAAACATATAAATTGGTTGGAAACCCCGGATTTATGTCTATCTTTTTGGTGAATTGTGCAAGTTGTTTATAACTCATATCATATCATATTGGTAGGCCTAGTGGACTAGTGGTAGTTGACAACATTTTCCAGCTCATTTATAACATGTTCTATTGTTGTACTAACTAAAGTTTGGTGTATATATTTTATTTTTCAATTATTTTTGTTACCAAAAAGAATTTATTTTTATTTTTGAACTTTCAAAAATTCGATAAATTAAGCGTAATTTCTTACTTATAATCTCTTTATCTATATTCAAAAAAAATCTAAAATTAATCAATTTAATTTTAAAATTCAAACTAAATCTGTCTTTATAAGTTACAACACCGTCAATAAATAAATTTTTTTTATTTATAATCTCATTATTTAGTAGTTATCAAAGATGGAATTTCATGTGG
This sequence comes from Panax notoginseng, assembly GCA_016801055.1. Taxonomy (NCBI): domain Eukaryota; kingdom Viridiplantae; phylum Streptophyta; class Magnoliopsida; order Apiales; family Araliaceae; genus Panax; species Panax notoginseng. The sequence continues at coordinate 13,979,613 of CM029017.1, read as the reverse complement.
TTAATGAAGTAGTAGTGCTTTTTTTGGACAGGTTGCATCCAGGTTGATAAAATAGGGCTTGGGCATGAGGTTTGAGTTGGGATAAGTTGAAACTATATATATATATATATATATATATATATATATATATATATATATATATATATGAGGCCCCTATTTAAAATAAATAAACAGAAATTTGGAGTAAACAATGAGTTGTTATATAAGTTCTGAATATAGGACCGATTGTATAGGAATGGCATTTTGACCATTTACATATAAATTTACTTGCAGTTTAATCCTCAGATGTGATAATAAGGAAAATGATATATTCGACTACAATTATAATTTAGTATAAACTTATTGTTCTTTAAAATATGTCAGAAGTACGCTTCAAATTCGTGATGTATAATCTATGAGATTATAATTTCAAGACTATTAATTCTAAGATTATAATATCGAAATTATAATTATAATTCACATTTGACATTAATAGTCGTATCCCAAGTACAGTATAATCTTTGTAAACAAATATATAAGAGTTTTGCAACAGCTTTTGAAAGTCATGCAACAAGATACGCGACTAACTTGGACATTGCCCAAACCTCAAGGCAGCCCAACGGAGTTGTCACCTTACAAAATCAACTCATTTCCAATGTCCTGAAGAATGATAAGCTTAAAGTTGATAACTGTCATCAGGGAATTGAGGTTATAAAACGCCAGTTATGGCATCGAAGGCTTGTTATTGTTCTTGATGATGTTGAGCAGTTGGAAAATTTAGGCATTGACCGTGATTTGGTCCATGCTGGAAGTAGAATAATTGTGACGACAAGAGATTTATCTTGTTTAAGCTTGCTTGGTGTGGATGATGTTCATACGCCAGAGGAGTTGAACCAAAGCGAGTCCCTTGAACTCTTTAGCTGTTATGCCTTCGGACAAGACCGTCCTAAAGAAGGCTACGAGGAGATGTCGGAGAAAGTAGTGGATTGTGCTGGAGGGCTTCCCCTAGTTCTTGCCATTTGGGGTCCCTATATGAGGTCTTGTAAGAGTATTGTGCATTGGGAAAGTGCATTGAAAAAGTTGAAAAAAAATCCTCACAATGATTTTCTAGATATTGCTTGTTTCTTAATTGGAATGAAGAAAGATTTTATGGTCAAAGTGCTTGAAGACGAAGACTTGGGATGCTTCTCAGATATTGGAATTGAAGCACTAGCTAGCCGAAGCCTTGTGAGTTTTGATGGGCTTGAAAGGGTGTCCATGCATGATATGATTAAAGACATGGGCAGAGAAATTGTTCGCCAAGAATCTTTGAAATTTCCTGGAAAACGTAGCAGACTGTGGGATTGGATGTTCTTCACGTACTGAGAACAAGATCAGTAAGAGATCTATATATGCTCCCTCTGTTCCAAAATTATACTTTTTTTTTCTTCTGAGTTCTGAACATATTCGCTGGCTAAAAATGTAATCTTCATGGCCCGATAGATATTTTGTAAAACAGGGGAATTTGATCTTCTTTACCCTGCCTGCACTTTTTTCTTCCAGGGAACAGAAGCAATTGAAGGCATTGAACTAATCTTGGACGAGGAGGATAAGGAACAAGTGAATGGAGAGACGTTTGAAAAGATGAACGAACTGAGATTGCTTATCCTCGGGTGTTTTCGAGTTACTTTCATTAATTCTTCTGAAAAGCTGAAATGGCTGTGCTGGTATGGGGAATTTATACTTGTACATGGACAATCTGGTTGCTATTGACTTGCAAAATAACTCGGTCAAACAAATTTGGGAAGGACCCAAGGCATACTATATAATTTGTTTCTTCTCATACAAACTCTGATTCTTGTTAATTTTACGTACATTGTGGTGACAAGTGTTGCTTTTTTTTTTCCTTCCTAATTTCCAGAGTCTTTTGAGGTTGAGATTCCTCAATCTTAGCCATTCACATATGATAACCACAAGCCCCGATCTTTCTGGAGCCAAAAATCTTGAGCAGTTGGTGTTATGTGATTGTACAAATTTGGTAGAGCTACACAGTTCTGCTGGTAGTCTAGACAAACTTGTTGTCTTGAATCTAAATAATAGCAGAAGCATAACGAAAGTCCCTTTAAGCAAATCTCTGGAAGATCAAGATCTTGATCTCTCTGGCTGCTCAAAACTTGGATGTGAAGAACCTTTGTTACCAGCCTCAATACAAGGACTAAGTTGTATAAAGAGATTAATGCTGAGACAATGCAATGTGTTGCATGTTCCTAGTGAATTAAATTGGCAGTTTACAAGAACTGGACCTCAGTGAAAACCAATTTTCTAGCCTCCAAATACCATCAGCAATCTTCATTGCCTAATGCATCTCTTTTTGGAGAACTGTGTTTACGAGAGTAACTGCCCTTCATTGGAGATGGTCTCTGTTGCAACACAGTGGGATTAAGGACCATTTATGGATTTTACGTATTGTCCCAAATTGGTGAACAATTTTGCCAATAATTTTAGGAGAAACCTCCTTCAGTCATACCAGGTAGCCCCTTTTTCTGTGTCAACAATTTTACCCATAATTTTTCTGGTGTGGTGCACAAGATCGGATTGTTAGGATTAAATATTTTAATTTTGTGTATCATAATGCACTGGATAGTCTAGATCTCAACAGTCAGATTCTGGAAATAACTGTTTTTTGAACTCTATACTAGTAGAGTATTCTAAGGAAATCCAAAATATATATTTCCCTCCATATTGCATATATACCAAGTGAGAAATTCTCGTAGCAAGTTTCGGGGAAAATAAACACTTGGAATTTGTTATCACATATATGTTGGTATTGTAGTGAATTGCTTGCAACCATCATGTATATATATAGCAAAACTCGTTTGAGCGGGAGCAATTCTCACTTTCTATTCTTGCAACAAAATGATATATATATATATATATATATATATATATGGTGGAGACGAGGTAGAGATTTCGTTCGCAACGAATAAACAGGAGAGATGATCAACTAGTTATTGAATATTCGGCCCGTCTATTTTGTACAGTATGGACATTGTACTTATAAAAGCAACATACACAGTTAAAGTCGTTTTTCCAAGTATGGATTTGGTTAATGAGATTGCTAAAGACTATCGGAGAAATGCTCAGACTTTGGGCCTTTGGGGTATCCGGAGGGTTCGAGGTCTGGGAAAACTTTTTAACAACTTTCCTTGAGGGTATGGATCCATCCGGGGTCTAGTTAAGAACTATACTTGAATCTCTTCGTACTCTTTTATTAAGTAGTGGACTTGGACCATGTTCGTTCGGCAGTAGCTTATAAGTTGATCAAACCAACTTATAAGTTCTTTTGTACTATTCAACAAGTGATGGCATTCATCTTACCTTAAATCTCTGTAGTGCCATATAATTCAGACTTTTTATTAAGTGGTGGACTTGAACATGCCAGGGAGAGACCATATCACTAGTCTAGGCTGCTATCACCATTGGTCTTACGGAATCTCCTATTAATTATTTATTTTGTAATAATAACTTTTATTGTGTGATAATAAATTTCGTCTTGGTATAGTTAAATTTTTGTATACTGTTTACAATTGGTCTTGCATGAAGTTGTGGTTTTGAGATCAACCCCATACGTCAGTTGGACTATATGCTGTGATCTGTTGTTCAAACTTTGTCTATTGCTCAAAATAAAAAAAAAAAAAGTTACTGCAGGACAAGTACTAATAAGTTTGAATAACACCACAAATTATTTGAGATGAAGCGAAGCCATTCAGGTAATGTTAATTCCTGCTTCTCCATCCATCAATGGCAGTGATTTGACTATATTGGTTTGGTTTTATGGAGATCCACTCCCAGAAGAGTTTCCCCAGTTTTCCGGAGTTACACTTCCAAAGTACTCGAACGGATCAAAACCCTCCGGAAACCCCATTTTCTGAGCTTCATTTCTCCAGTAATCTTCAGTAAACTTATTAATGGTATCCATCAGATCAAAAAAGGATTCCATGTTTTCTCCATCAGAATACGTACGCTGGATGCTTGTATAAGCCAGGTGTCCATACTGTATAAAATTGACAGGGGCTGAATATTCGATAATTAGTTGATCATCTCTCTCGGGATCCTCTTCATCGCCCTCGAAAATCAGAGATACTCCACACTTCTTCACCCGCTTATTTGTTGAGAACGAAATCTCCAACTCGTCTCCGCCTTCCACCAAAACTCCATGCTCAGAAAGTGCTACATAGCTCAGCCACATACAGCCTGCAATTTTTGTTGAGAGATGACAATTTGTATCCTTCGTCATATTTTTTATAACACATATAACATGATCCTCTCTTCCGCCAGATGTGACCAGACACATGATCCAACCTTTAAGCTTCCTTGGAACAAATGAAGGCACTAGAAGAGATAGCACTAACCCCATGCTCTGATAATTGCACCAGTTAGGAGCCTCTGCTTCGGAAAGTGAGATGTTCATTCCCGGAATTTCTGGTCGTCCCTGTTCCATTAAATTTAGTGTTACAAGAGTTGGAAAAACAGTTATTTCCAGAATCTGACTTTTGGGATCTAGACTATCCACTGCATTCTGATCACACAAAAAAAATTAAATATTGAATCCCAACAGTCCGATCTTGTGCATGTGCCAAGTGTGTTACATTAGAAAAATTATTGGTAAAATTGTTGATAGAGAGAGGGGGGGCTACCTGGTATGACAGAAGGAGGTTTTTCCTAAAATTATTGGCAAAATTGTTCACCAATTTGGGGCAATCCGAAAAATCCATAAATGGTCCTTTATCCCACTGTGATGCAACAGAGACCATCTCCAATGAAGGGCAGTTATTCGCGTATAAACCCTCTAAATTTTTCGGAAGATCTGGAATAGAAATTAGGCAAACACAGTTCTCCAAAAAGAGGTGCATTAGGCAATGAAGATTGCTGATGCTATCTGGGAGGCTAGAAAATTGGTTTTCGCTGAGGTCCAGTTCTTGTAAAGTCTCCAAACTCCCAATTTCACTTGGAACATGCAATACATTGCATTGTCTCAACATTAATCTCTTTATACAACTTAGTCCTTGTATTGAGGCTGGTAAGAGACACAAAGGTTCTTCATATCCAAGTTTTGAGCAGCCAGAAAGGTCAAGATCTTCAAGAGATTTTAACCCGAAGATGCTTAAAGGGACCTTTGTTATGTTTCTGCAATTATTAAGATTCAAGACAACAAGTTTGTCAAGACAACCAGCAGAGCTGTGTAGCTCTACCAAATTTGTGCAATCACGAAACAACAACTTCTCAAGATTTTGGGCTCCAGAAAAATCGGGGCTTGTGGTTAACATATATGAACGACTAAGATCGAGGAATCTCAACCTCTCAAGACTCTGGAAATTAGGGAGAAAAAAAAAACCCTTGTCACCACAATGATGTACGTAAAATTAACAAGAATCAGAGTGTATATAAGAAGAAATAAATTATATAGTATGCCTGTAGTACCTTGGGTCCTTCCCATATTTGTTTAACTGAGCTATTTGGCAAGTCAATAGCAACCAGATTGTCCATGTACAAGTTAGATGGTATAAATTCCATAGGGAACCCATACCAACACAGCCATTTCAGCTTTTCAGAAGAATTAATGAAAGTACCTTGTACGCGAAAACACCTAAGGATAAGCAATCTCAGCTCATTCATATTTTCAAACGTCTCTCCATCCACTTGTTCCTTATCCTCCTCGTCCAAGATTAGTTCAATGCCTTCAATTGTTTCTGTTCCCTGCAAAAAAGGGTGCCGGCAGGGAAAAGAAGATCAAATTCCCCTGTTTAATCAGGCATATACAAAATATCTATCAGGCCATGAAGATTACATTTCTAGCCAGCGAATATGTTTTTAGAAGAAGAAAAAAAAGTCGTATCTATAATTTTGGAACATAGAGACCATATATAAAGCTCTTACCGATCTTTTTCTCAGTACATGAAGAACATCAACACGATCCCACAGTCTGCTACGTTTTCCAGGAAATTTCAAACATTCTTGGCGAACAATTTCTCTGCCCATGTCTCTGATCATATCATGCATCGACACCCTTTCAAACTTACCAAAACTCACAAGGCTCCGGCTAGCTAGTGCTTCAATTCCAATATCTGAGAAGCACCCCAAGTCTTCGTCTTCAAGCACTTTAACCGTAAAATCTTTGCTCATTCCAATGAAGAAGCAAGCAATATCTAGAAACAACTGCTTTTCAATATCATCAAGTGAATCAAAGCTTACCTTAAGTTTCGCTTGAACATCATTGTGAGGAATTTTTTTCAACTTTTTCAATGCGCTTTGCCAATGCACAATACTCTTAAAAGACCTCATATAGGGACCCCAAATGGCTAGAACTAGGGGAAGCCCTCCAGCACAATCAACTACTTCCTCCGAGATCTCCTCGTAGCCTTCTTTAGGATGGTCTTGTCCGAAGGCATAACAACTAAAGAGTTCAAGGGACTCCCTTTTGTTCAACTCCTCTGGCGTATGAACATCATCCACACCAAGCAAGCTTAAACAAGATAAATCTCTCGTCGTCACAATTATTCTACTTCCAGCCTGGAGCAAATCGCGGTCAATGCCTAAATGTTCCAACTGCTCAACATTATCAACATCATCAAGAACAATGAGAAGCTTTTTTCGACGCCATATCTGGCATTTTATAACCTCAATTCCTTGGTGACAGTTATCAACTTTAAGCCTATCATTCTTCAGGACATTGGAAATGAGCTGATTTTGTAAGGTGACAACTCCGTTGGGTTGCCTTGAGGTTTGTGCAATGTCCGCAAGAAAACATCTGTCTTCAAAATGACTAGAAATGCGGTTATACACAGCTTTAGCAGCTGTCGTCTTTCCTATCCCACCAACACCCCAAATAGCAGCAATGCGAACATCATTTGTTTTTTCAAGGCTTAACAACTTGTTGAATTTTTCGACACGAGATTCTATCCCAACAGGGTAACGGGCAACATGTAGAAATTCCTGATTTAGTTTCTTTGCAGTTTCTTCAATGATTTGTTTTATTAACTTCGCCTCATCCCTGCCAAAATTAATCAGTTCATGTACAGGCATGTCAGTTTACAAAAATTGGTACCATTTTTTTTTGGAATAACAATATCTGCTATCTGACGTATTAACACAATTGTAATGGACAAGGTGTAAACTAATACAAGTTCTTTCTTTCCATCAAACTTTACTCCTTGAAAAAAAATAGACCTTTTTTTCTTTTGCCAAATTAAACCCTGGAACAAAACCAAGGAACATTAATTCATTCAATTAGAAAAATCAGAATTACATGTATAGAGTTGAGGGGATACCTACACTATTCAAAAATGAAATCCAAATTACAACTTTCATGATCATAGAAAAAAAAACGGAAATAACTTTTGGAGACTTGTCGCATCCTAATCCAATTAGCGTTACTACAATCACCAATCATAGACGAAATCAACTCTCTACATAGAGAGAATTGAAGCTCCCAAAAGGAGAAAACGAGCTCCCACGAGATTGGAAAAAGAACCAGAAATCTGGACCCAAATTACTGTTAGCAGAAAACAACAGCTCACCAAAGGGAAAACTGTTGGATATTTTCAAATCTAGAAAGTATATAATAAATATATTATATTTTGCAATTAAAACCGATAGATGTATTGGTTCAATTGGTTTGGTTTGAAAGATTATAACTCTTTGAACAAGAGGGATCTATTCGGACAAGAGATGTATTGATTCGGGCTAAGAAGCAATTGAACCAATACAATTGTTCAGGATGAAAGAACTGAATCGATACAATGGTTCAAATTGATAAGACCATTGGATGAATCATTACAATGGTTCAACATATCATTTCAAAGGAATATATCTCTAATATTTAAATGCATTTTCAAAGAGATGTACCTCTTCAAAAGGGTACTTGAAAACCTATAAATAGATTGTAAATCAACCCAAGTTTGGTACTTCAAATCGTTCCAAATCTTTCTCAAATTCTTAGAAAAATTATCATTCTAAATAATTTTTCATGTATTTATAGTTTTGTACCAGATTCGATTCTACACAACAAATTCGCCCTTTACTTTTGCTACACATAGTTATTGAAAATATAGTCTTGAGGAAGGAAGAGTGGTCAATCATTTAATTGAGGCATTAATATTGTTATTCTACATCAAATAACTAAGCGGGTTTCAACAAAAACAAACTTAACAAAAGAAGAAAATAACAATGTAAAGAGAGATTAATGATAACAAAACGATCCACAGAAGTTTCTCGTCAAAATAGGAAAGAGGCCCTCCTTACCATTTCTTCACTAGCGGCTTGTTTATGAGTTTAGCTTTGGGAAAAGGAAAGGAAAGAGACTCCATATCCAATTTTTCGGAAGGAAGGCTCCATTTTACCCTTCCCTTACCCCAAAATAAAACTAAAAATATATACCATAAACTAAAAAAGGAGAGGGAGAGGGAGAGGGAGGTGGAGGTGGAGGGTTTACCCATTTGCTTCATTCTTGAGATCATAACCCGATAGATTTGAAGCTTGAGTTAGCGCAATTTTCCATTTCTCCACCTTATCCAAGTTAGTCGCGTATCTTTTCGCATGACTTTCAAAAGCTGTTGCAAAACTCCCAGTTTGATGGCGAACAACCAGTGGCTCAACATCATAAAATACAGGAAGAACTAATTGTTTATTTGTTCGCTTGCATTCGAGTATCTCGACAAGCTCGTCAAGACACCATCTGGAAGAAGCATATTCTTTTGAGAAAACAACAATGGAAACCTTTGATTCTTTGATTGCTTGTAGCAGTTGAGTTGAAATTTCGTCTCCTCTTCGTAGTTCAGGATCATCCATAAAGGTTAGAATTCCGGCCTGCTTCAAAGCCATGTATAGATGACCACTAAAGTTATTGCGTGTATCTTTACCTCTAAAGCTCAAGAACACACTCCAACAAGGAGGAGTACTACTACTACTTGAAGAAGAAGAAGAAGAAGAAGAAGAGGAGTCATGAATTTGGTTACTAGTAGAAGCCATTGACAGCAAGTAGTCGAAAATGATCAAAAAGAGATCAGAAATTGAACAGAAGAAGAAGGAGTGTATGATTATATGAATGACAGTATACTTGCTTAGAAATAAATAAATAAATAGTGGAAAATTCAGAAATTGAGTGTAGAGTTGGACGAAACTTCCAATAAATTATCGAGTCTGCACCCGGTCATTATGTTCCAACGATTCTTTTTCTTTCTTTCTTTTTCCGGATCAAAGAAAAAGTGGCAGAAAGAAGTGGGCTGTTAGAGACATTTAAATATATTTAAAATATTGAATTTTTCTTTCTTTGTTTGAAGGTCAAAGTAAGAATGGCATAATTAAAGAAGACTAGTGGTTCTTAGAGACATTTAAATATTCAAGTCATCAAATTAGGAGGAGCGGGTATTAGTCCGTCATTGTTATAATAGGATATAACTAGTTGTTTCTTTATATACTCCCTAGTCCCTCCTTTATTAAAAAATTATAATTTAAGATTTTTATATACGAATTAAGAAAATTATTTAATATTATTATTTAATAATTAAAATTTATTTGAAATTTCATCGCTATTTTTATATAGAAAGTTAAAAATTATTAATACAATGGAAAGAATTTCTTGGGACAATAAGCAAGTCCACAACATAACCAAGACTAAAATTCAATGAATTGTTATAAAGTGAATTGATATTTTCACAAATAAAATTTAATATTTTTACAAAGATTTGTTTTGTGGGATTCATCTATTACGAATTTTGTGGAACAATTATCATTTTTATTTACAGAAATATCAATTCCCTTGTTCTAAACTTCATATCATTTTTGTTTGTATTATACTAGTTTTTACCTCATGAGAAGTTTCTTAGATCCTTCATAAAAGCAATATATTGAAACAAACTTCCATGAATAAACCTAGGAAATTAAGTATCTTTTTATTCCGTTACCTAGAAATGCTAGGTTTCCATTTGCCATCTACTTTTTCTTTATGTTGGTCCAAAACAATTTGAAGTTTTGAACTCTGGTTTGGTCCAACATATTTCACGTTCCATTTGAAAAATTTGATAATATATATATATATTATTGATTGTATACTCCTAAAGATAATAAATTGTTAATTTAATAGTGTGGAATTATAATAATTTGTGATAACAAACTTGTGTACATTGTATCATTTTATATTAGGAAACTAGCTGTATCCCGTACCTCCGACACTGTTTGGACGGTCAAACTTTGGACGGCCCAGATAATTTATTGAGTGAGCAGAAAATTCAAAATTATTTGTATTTTATTAGATAGATTGATAATTTACACATGAAAAATATCTTAATAGATATATAGCGACGATATCTATAACGACGATTTTTATGTAGAAATATCAAAAAATCATGTAAACAGTTTCCTTTATATTACTATCACTAAAAAGCACGACGTCTTTTTACAGAACAAATGGTCCACTCTTTAGTAATAAGAGTGTAGATCATGCCAGAGTTCAAAATTATTTTGAAACACAAAGGAAAGGTAGATAACAAAAGGAAACTAACTAGCATGTTGCCATATCAAAACTAGAATTTCCAATGTGTATTCGTGAAGTTTAGATTCAATACGTATGTTTATGAAGGAAATTAAGAAACTTCTAATGAGCAGAGCCAATATATTTTAACATGCAGTGTATATATCCCTTACAAGGGGTATGTTTTATATATTTTCCGCGGCTGCTTACGACCCAAGTAGCTTCTTCCATCTAGCATATCCTAGAATAAGCAGGAAAAGTAATGTACAAGAACCCGTAGTGACTCCAACAAAGAGGTTGAATTTCCCATGGGTGTTGTATAATTCACAAGGGATGTTCATTCCAAATATCCCAGCTACCAGAGTCTCTACAGCTATTGCGAATGATGCAATCGTCAATGTTAGCTGTAGTTGAATAAGTTCATTTCGCTGATTGTCCAGCTGGATGTTGACATAGTCTTCTGTGTCATCAATGTACTCGCGAACCTGCACATTTTAGACCTGTATTTTCATTTATTTTTTGGCACAATAGAGAATTCATTAATTTTTTAGGGGGAGGCTGAGGGGGACAGTGAGACTTGAACCATAATCAATGAGAGGGTGGAATGGTTCTGGAGACTTGGGCTTGAACTTAGTCAATAGCAAGCAGGGTTGATACTTACTAGGCAAAACCATTGGTCTGACAGAGACACGTTATTAGCTTAAAGAAATTAGCTTAGAAGTATGTCATACAAGTGTTCAACCTAGCATGTCATATAATTTGCAGAACAACTTCACGAAACAAAACAAGTCAACGACTTTGTCATCAAAATATTGTTCATCCTACCGTTAGAAAATCATACTTACAGATAATATCTTGTTACGAGTGCCATCCAGCTGCATGAAATATGCCTCCAGCAACATCTCCAGATCCTCAACATCATGGTCATTTGAATAGTTGCTAGTCACCATACTTCCACTCCTGTTAGAACTAAGTCGCCGAAGACTAGGTGTGATAGCTGTGATGTTATTTGAAGCCATAGCACCCAGTAGAGCCTCAGATTGCTGATTTTGAATCAATTTCCTTGTTAAGTATAACTGATCCATATCTTCATTGTCATCTAAAAGATGTTCAATTTCATCCCTCACCTGATATCAGACAGACAAGTGCCATAATAAGACAACTAGATCGACAGGGCATATGACAATAGAATTCCTCATATTTAGCATTCAAACCAAAGTAAAAAAGTTTTTAATCTTCTTGAGGAAGTGCTTCAAAATCTTACAACAAAAAGGAAATGACTAATGACACATCAGAAACATTATCAGAACCATAAACTTTCAAATACAATCTAGCACATGTTTGATTCCAGTAAAAGTCACAGTTTGGCATAACACATGTTTTGCAATTCTTTGGGGATTGTGGTAGGATAAGAATGCTCAGATCGTCAACTATCCTTTTCTTCCGTTCTACTTAATGTAGGATAGAGTTTATATCCTAGCGAGGACTTTAGGCCTCTGCAACGTGCACAGGATAAGAATGCACAGATCGTCGACCATCCTTTTCTTCCATTCTACTTAATGTAGGATAGAGTTTATATCCTCGCGAGGACTTTATGGCTCTGCAACATGTTCACCTCTTGTTTTCCTCCTTTTTTTTTTGAAATCTCTAATAAATTTTCCTTCATGTAATAAATTTAGTCCAAAAGATTGAAGGAAAAGGAAATTCCACATTAGCATTTAGCATAACTTCTAAAGGATGCCTATGATCAATTTAAGCACAACATCACAAAATCCAATACATTTACACCATAGCCAAATATCATTGCCTTTTATTTAAGTGGGTGTAGGGGGGAGAATGGGACACTCTAGCACTCAGAAACAGCTCAATTTATAACAACTATAACAAATTTATAAGCAAACCCTTGCAACAAAATCTTCAATAGTTTGCGGCATACCAAGTTATTAATCATGTTCATAGACCAAACAATCAAGCTTGTAGTATCTTTATCTCAGAGGTTATGAATCAGAGAGGTTTCTAATCTCATGTACTCAGTGCAGTGCACAACTGCACACAATTGACATATATATCAACAGGTCTCATCTTTCATTCTCAAAAAGGTCGATGTGTTCTCTTTTTTATTTTCTATGTGTTACGACAAAAGGTGCAACCAGAATACCAATAACTAAGGTACGAACAAAAAGCTAGATAGCACAAGGAAGAAGGTAATGATCAAGTATACCTTTTGAACCCGTGCAAGCAAACGAGTTAGATTGCTTTTCAAACTCCTCACATGCTCAAGATTCTTGGTGCTAACATTCCTTGCCAATTCATCCAACACAGGATAAGCATCTCTCTCAAGCTCTGCCACACTAGAATCCAACGATGTACAGAGAACCTCCAACGCAATTTCCAAAACCTGAAATTCAAATGGAAGCTCAGCCTGAAAACCATCAACAGCTTCAGGAGCAGATAACCATTGTCCAGTTGTTGTCATATGTTCATTATCACGTACAGCCAGCTGACCTGCTCCATCCATCTTACGAGGGCTTTTGTGAAGAAGTTGTTGCCTTAGCTGATCCACAAATGGAAGAACCTCCTGGCGGAGAGGATCAAGCAACAGAACTTCTTCAGCAGTAACTATAGCCTTTATAAACTCCAAATTGACAATAACAGCCTTCTCCCTAGCTGCCAAGAATAAGAAGAAATTTTTAAAATTTACTTTCTATGAAAAGAAATACAAACCCCTATGCGCAAGTATGTGATTATTATATGAACCGAACAGAAAAACACAAATTGACATAGATATATATATAGAGAGAGAGATCATTACTATTAACGTGAGTTTAGGTTTTCTTACCAAGGAATTCACAAAGTAAAACATAACAATAAGAACTTATGAGTGTAAAATACAAGCATCAGATTTGGAATGTCATATGGAGCACAACTGACACATCGAAAGGCACGTTAACAGATATAATAAGCTTAGGATGTCGAATAGCCAAATAGTATTAAGCAAATAATAATGAAAGTTAACTGCAACATAACCCTAACAATGTTTAAATAGTACAAAATAAGCCAGAAACCCTAATTAGACAGTAGGTAACGAAATTATTTTTAAAAAACCTAAGTTCATAAAAATCAGAAAAAACTTCGGAAAGCTCAAATCACTCTTTCTAGTGCCTCTTTGGGCCCCAAACATCATACCTCATGGCCGAACGCGATGACTCTTGTTGATCTCATCGCCAACTTTGATTTGACAAATTATTGACCCCATAACTCCAAACAGGTCAAAAGTTACATCCAAAACAAGATTAACTGACCAAAGGATCTCTACCGGCTGGATCAACAACTTTGAGAAATCTCGCTTGATTGTGTCTAGGACTAAAATCAAGTTTCATATGATGTTAATTTTAAGCTTAAACTAAGTAAGTTTTAGTGTTAGAAGTCAACTTGATTTTAGGAAATGTTCAAGCTCCCTTCATCCCCAACTGAGAATCCAAATATAAAAGTCAAAAGTAAGAAAGTTTGACTCTTAACAAAATCAATGACCAAGATCACAACCTAGTACTTACTTAAATATATGATTTTGTACATTGATTTTTGAAAGTGGATCAAATAAGAAAACATGGACTTCCAATTTAGGACAAAAGTAGTTTGCGATTTCCTAAATTTAGTTGATTTTTACCAACCAATAAACACATTTATATACCTAAGCTGCATTTGCCCCTTAGAAGCCACTACTAGGGTGCACATACAGGCTGCTTGGCCTGCCCCGGCCTAGGTCTGCAAGACTTTGACCGTTGACCAGGCTAGGCTGAGCTTACTGGCTGAAATGGTGATCTGAGCGAGCCTGCCAGCCAGGCGCAAGCCAAGGCCGGTCCAACCAACCTACACAATTGTCAATCATCACCACCATCTCCAGCCACAACCAGCAAATATTTGGATATAGAAAAATTTTCTTAGTTCCCAAGTAGTTGGTTAGTATTAGGCTACAAAAAAATTGTGTGAACGCATTCAATTTGACAGGAAAAAGAATCAATGAGTATTAGATATTAATTTAAGAAATTAATTAGTGCTAGAAATTAAGTGGGTGGGTTACAAGTAAAGAATAAATTAGATCAGACTTGATTCTTCAACTTCTTAACCCACGCTGATTCAATTGCTCGATCTGGACCACCAACGGGTCACCGTGAAAAGAAACCAGTAAAACATCATGGCAGCGACGATCAATAGCGCAATGCACTGGCTCTTCATGATGGATTTCTGGTGGCGCAAGTGCTCGATGGTGTGTACGACTAGGCTGATTCGCAACTCGAGCGATTCTCGTACTTCCAATAGATGTCCATTAGCAAGAAAAGACAAAAGGGGGCAATGGAGAGGAAGGGTTTGACGAGGTTAGAGACTCCTACCACCATTGTTGAGTGAGATTAGAGACTCCTACTGCCATCTCTCCCCATGATTGATTCTAAGTATTTAGATTAGGGTTTTATTAGATGGGATTGGGTTGGACTTTGGAGGCAGCCTTTTTAATTTTTAGAGTTGTTGGCTTAAATTTGTATAGAAGTTGGGTTGGGTTGATGACTTGATGGATAACTTATTTTATTTAGGCTGGGCTGATGAAGGGTGCTAACTTTTTTTTTGGGTTGGGTTGTACAGAAGTGGGGTTTGGCTTGGGGCTGGTGGTGGGTGACTAGGCCTGTAGTCCAGGCGCCACAGGCCCGGTCGGGCTCAGGCCTTTTTTAAGGCCAGGCAGGCCAGATCACATGCTAAAATGAGGCCTCTTTGGGGCCTTCAGGCCAGGCCTAGGCCGGACCAAGGCCAGGCCATTTGTGCACCTCTAGCCACTACATTGCATTTTAGATATAAAGTAGACAGCTCTACTATATCAGCACTCTATCCAACAGTTCAATACTTCAACTAAACTTAAATCTGCATATCCTAGAGGAAGTAAACTCTTGTAAACAATAAGTTCACAGGATCATATACTCCCTATCTTAATCAGTAGAATTGCCAAAGAAATCTTCAGTCTCACCTTATTACTTGCAATATCACTCCTATGATAAGTCAAGTCTAGCTTAGTACTTAATGAATTGCATATCACCTCCTAGCGGATTCAACTATTTGGCACAAGGACAAAGCAGCTGCCTTGTAACTTAAAGAACGGTAGCTCTAATAAATACAGAATTTGCAATCAAATATCAAACCAATTAATTCATCCTTGAAAACCATATCCCCTAGTCCTTTCATCCCAAGTGAGAGTCCACTTTCTCATTTTAGCACTTTAATTTCTTTAAAAGGTCTCAAAACCAGGGTCCAATCCACCCCCTCAAAATGAGAGTGAACTTTCAAAATCAATGTACTTTATCCAGTGAGAATGCATTCATGCCTGCAGATTATAAAAGGTCAAATTCTTCTTACAAACCTTGAATTATAAAAGTGAACTGTCTCACAACGACAAGGTAAAGGGATAACACGTCTCTAGCTACGACACGACGTAATAGAATGTAACAAATTTAACAACAGCAAAACTGAATCATCACATATGATATGATAAATGAACCAATAGATAAACAAAAAGTTACATTTCCACACAATTATTCAACTTTGAAGCAAAAGAAAGATTACCTAGAATATTAGAGGATTGAGAGAAAACAGGGCCAAGAAGAACCCTCAAATCCCTCGGGGGAATGGAGACGCGTTTAACAATTATACTCTTTTCACACTCAATTAACTCCGATTGCCCTAACTTATCAAACCTCATCCAAAGCCTCGCTCCACCAACCTTCTTCTTCGGCTTGCTCGACGCCGCAATCATCGCAGAAATCGAATTATTCGCGATATCATTAGGCGACTGAGTATTAACATCGTCTCCCGGTCCCGGTAACAACGGAGTCTCCCCAGGCTTCTTCGTCCGGCGCCGGCGAAACGATAACGTCCCCTTCCCCATTCTCTCTCTCTCTAATCTGTACTCAAAACAGGCAAAAGGCCTCTTCTCTCCCTTAGATTCTTCTTCCTCTTTCTCTCTCTAAATATGTGTAATTGCGTATGAATATATGGATTTAGGGCATGAGAAAGAATCTGAGGAGAGAAGGATAATCCTTCCTTTTGTGGGCTACTGTTGCTTCTTCTTCTTCTTCCATAAACAGAAGTGTGAAGCTTTTTCTCTCTGATGCAGAAAACGTTATACGGTTTCAGCACGAGGCTGTCGATGGTTGGTGGCGGTTGGAGCCAACCTTTATATAATTTTGTTTAGAGTAAAATACACCATCCGACGTGATCGTAATAACAATCACTGTACTTCTAAATTTTTAAATAAAATATTTTTAATATAATATCTAATACAATGTTCAAGTTATAATATTTAATTTATTCATTAAATATAAATTTATATATTATAATTTTTATTTAACTTAATTTAATTAATTAAATTATAAATTTATACAATAAATAACATAAATATCAAAAAATAATAAATATTCATTTTATCAGAAAAATAAAACTATATATTTTTTGCTAATTAAATTTTTCAAAGATTAAAACTTACGTAATATACATCTAAATATATTTTTTTGTAATTAAAAAGTAAAATTTTAATATCCATAAAAGTACAAATTAACGCAAAAAAATATAATTATTTTTTTCATGTAAGACCCCAACTTTTATAAATAAAGATAAATTTTTTATAAATATCATTTCTGAATATTATGGAGTTAATTTGATATAATGTTATAGTTGTGGGTAATATTTATAAATTTTACAAAGTACGCAAGTTGTTATATAATATTCGATTTGGTCGGGGAATATTCATTTTAACAGGGAATATTCGTACAATGGCACAATCATTGGTGGACCCCACAACGGAATTATTGTCGGATTGAGAAAACGACAAAAATATTTTATTAAAAATAACGGCGGAAGTTTTACCATTGTTACTGTTGAACTACTCGGTAGTAAAAGTACAGTAATACGTGTGGTTGCATAATAACACACGGTATTGATTATAAATGCTTATATGAGAAGTCACTCAGTTTGATTCAATTATTGTCAGTTAATAATACGAATTATTTAGCGATAATGACGTTTTGTTTTATTCGTATTATTAACGTAATAAAACAGAAACATCTTTTTATATAAAACATAATACTTTATTAAAGTTATTCTATAAATAGAATATATTATATTTTAATTAAAAGATTTTTATTTAAATATAGACCGTCAGATTAAAATAATCAATCTGGACCGTTCATGGATTAGTTACTATGCATTCTATTTTTCTATAAATAGCAGCTCATTCCTTCATTATTTTTTACGAATTCACTGAACTCTAGAAAGAGAAACTATAGAGAGAGAGAAGAAGAGTATTCTGCTACTTAACTACTTCCTTATTTCAGCTCTTCTTTAAAACGGTAAGGGGTGTTATTATTTCTTATTCATGAAGAGAACTGTTGTTATTTCATTTTTAATTATTCTGTTGAAATAACCTGTATACGCGGTCTACCCTATACTTGGTGACATTCTTCTGTTATTCTGTTGGAACATCCTGTCTGTGTGTTTTACACCGGACCTGGTTCCGTTTTTATTATTATTCTGTTGGAACATCCTGTCTGTGTGTTTTACACCGGACCTGGTTCCGTCTTGTTATTATTCTGTTGGAACATCCTGTCTGTGTGTTTTACACCGGACCTGGTTCCATTATTTATTATTCTGTCGGAATATCCTGTCTGTGCGTTTACGCCGGACCTGGTTTCATTATTTATTATTCTGTCGGAATATCCTGTCTGTGCGTTTACGCCAGACCTGGTTCCACTATTTATTATTCTGTTGGAATAACCTGTCTGTGCGGTCTATTGCATGCATGGTGATTTCTTTTGTTATTCCATTCTTTATAATACTCAGTTGGTTAAGTTTTGACTTCTATACTTCATGAAATTTGTGGAATATCCTTGATAATTGTGGTTCATCCAGTATCTTTTCATGAAAATATTCTTCTAAGCATTCTTGAATTTTACTCCACAAAGCAGTATCATGTTGACAATTTGGACGTTGTTAATTCTTGGATAAATTAATTCTTGAACTTGTTTTATTCAATTCTTATATCATTGTCATCATCCTCATGTTTATAAAATGTTGAAAGTCATCTGTGGCCTGTAGTGCATAGATGGACTTGGTATGATTATGACCAGGGATTATTCGGTATAATCATGACCGTAATGTTACAAATGATGTGGTAAAAGTCCTCATTGGCCCGTAGTGCATTGATGGACAGTTGTTGACATGAGCATGACCATTAATGAATACACGAATATCCTTGGCCGTAGTGCAGGGGTGATTCGATGATGTGGATTATTTTATTAAGCTGAGTCCCAGCGATAACAGTGTTGAAAAACCTTTTAAATCATAAAAAATAGTAGAGTTTATTTTCTACTTGACTCTTTTAATGGATTGCTTGTTCCGCTGCAATTAAACTTGATGTCTATTATATTTTATCAGTGTAACACTGTTGAAGACTAATGATAATTTATTCTGCATTATCTTAGTCATAATATTTCTTACTGGGCTAGTTGAGCTCACCCTTTCTTTCACTGTTCTCTTCAGGAAATGAGAACATAGCTGGGGCAAGTCGGGAAACGGAATGATGGTCCGAATGATAGTGTGACGCCCCCAGAATAGGTATACAACACCCATTCTGAGTCGCCAAATACATGGTACAGAAAGCAAACTACAACTTCAATAATACAATTGTCGTGCAAAATACGACAACACATACTGTGAGTTTAAATACAAATATTGTCTTCTAGACAATATCCACACTCAAATAAATCCTCATTACAATTATTCAAACACTATTTTACAGAAATAGTGAGGACTGCTAATACATCTTTCTAGAACCATCACTCCATACCCCGACTAGATCCTGCTATGTTCTCACCTCCTGAGAAGAAAAATGGAACAAAAAGGAAAAGGGTGAGCTCAACTAGCCCAGTAAAGAATATTATGACTAAGATAATATACAACAAATTATCGTTAGTCTTCAACAGGGAAAAATCTGATAAAATATAATCGACAACAAGTTTTAGATCAACAACTGCAGCGGAAACAACAAACCATTAGAAGAGTCAAGTAGAGAAAGAATTCTACTATCTTCTAAGATTTAAAAGTCCATCATCAATATTTTATCCCTGTAACATCAATTAATAATCATCTTTAACCAAATATTCATCTTTGCACTACAGGCCAAAGATATTCATTTGTATCATCAGTCGGTCATGTTCATCTCAACACCTGTTCATCTTTGCACTACAGGCCAAAGATATTCATCAAGTAATTATACATCTTTGCACTACAGGCCAAAGATATTCAGTAATATCATCATTTAGGACTGAGGATGATGAAAAATATCTTAAAGAGAACGAATCCAATGAGACAGAAGGACAAATAGTAGGGATTCGTATAACAGTTTATCCAAGATCAATAATACTTCATAATAATCAATTGTGAAGCAGAATTCAAAAATAAAGATCAAAACATGGATACAATCAAAGATAGTAACCATAATAGACATCTTGGACAAAAAGGGAAAATTTTATTTTTCGGTGAATAGTGCCGTATTCGTGAATAGTGCCGTATACGTGAATAGTGCCGTATACGTGAATAGTAACCCCCGACACAAAAAGTTCCAAATTTGATAAAAACTCATATCAATATTTCAGCATAATGATATTGAAGAAAATAATATCATTTAAGAAGAAAATAATATCCCTTACCTCAAAATATCAGTACTTCTGGTCGGAATACCGGTATAAGGCTGAAAGAAACTTGCTCTGATGAATAGAAACTCTCAAAGTATCTAAATACTCACAAAATACACTCAATAATCTAGAGAGAGAAAGAGAGAAAACTTGTTTCTGGTGTAATTTTCAATTCTAACTTAGCCCTCTATTTATAGGAAAATTTTGGTAGGTTTGACCTGCAACCTGATGGCTTTACCTGCTACTATTCCCACCTACCACATTTGAAATATAATTCAGCACATTTCTTCACCAACCACAAGTGGGGCCCACCAATTCTAGAATTTTCCATCAAAATGATAAACTCCGAAAATTCAACAATTTCTGAACCAGTCATCTTGTAAAATTCATAATAAATCATAC
Organism: Panax notoginseng; assembly: GCA_016801055.1. Classification (NCBI taxonomy): domain Eukaryota; kingdom Viridiplantae; phylum Streptophyta; class Magnoliopsida; order Apiales; family Araliaceae; genus Panax; species Panax notoginseng. Next base: position 13,958,994 of record CM029017.1, on the reverse strand, counting down.
GTTCATTTTTAACGGTTCAAAATTTGTGGACATATACTCAACTTATATATGTATAACATATCCAAAAATTACCACGATCCAACGGTCGGATTAAAAATTATAACCCCCGCAAAATATCTCAAAAACCCTGATTTTTAATACCTCCATTCCGACAAAAATATGATAAAAACCTCAACATTAACTCCTTCATTTTTAACCACAAAAATATATCCCTCATTTATATCCACATAAAATAAATATTTCCTTATCATATGAATCAATAATTAATTATTCACAAATAATATTACAGAATCACATTTATGACAACCAGGCCGTTCCCAGGAAAGAGGGGGCTTTCCAATAAGGATTTCTCCTTACTGGCGCGCAATTAGATGACCAAACCTCTCCTTAGACAGAACTTTCTAGACATTGCCAATAATGTTATCTAATAATATTATTCAAATAATATGAATTATTGATCTGATAAATGAAAATACTGTGCAGCAACAATTATTGAAACAACAATAATATAAAATATCAACGCAGCAATTATTGAATCAATAAAATAAAATATTGAATAATAACTACTGTAACAATTATTGAGTAGTGCCTTCTTACGTAAGAATCAATAATTGGTGCAATACCGTGTGCTACTGTATTTTAACCACCGGGTATTCCAACAGTATTAACGGTAACAACTACGCCGTTATTTATAAACAACTTATACTTGTCGTTTTCTTCATCCAATCGCTTTCCGTTATGGGGCCCACACAAGGCTGCGTCGTCGTACGAATATTCCCCGACAGCAAGAATATTCCACGACCAACCGAATATTCACCGACCAAAAATAAATATTTTATAACCACTTGCTTATTTTGCAAAATTTGCACATTTCACCCATAACCAAAGTATTATATCAAATTAACCCCTTATTATTCACAATAATATTTAGAGAAAATTTGATTTTATTCATTAATAAGTTGGGGTCTTACAACCTCCCCTCCTTATGAAATTTCGTCCTCGAAATTGACGTACGTACCTGATGTTTCAAAAAGGTGAGGATACCTCGCTTTCATTTCTGATTCCAACTCCCAGGTCATTTCTTCAATAGCATGGTTTCTCCACAAAACCTTAACTTGTGGTATAACCTTCGTGCGTAGGACATGCTCTTTCCTATCCAAGATCTTAACAGGTACCTCCTCGTACGTTAAATCTTCAGCTATCTCGTCTGGTTCTAACTCAATAATGTGGTTCGGGTCTTTAACATATTTACGAAGCATAGATATGTGAAAAACATTATGAACACGAGACATGCTTGGAGGTAATGCGAGTCTATATGCCACATTTCCTATTCGCTCAAGAATCTCAAATGGACCAACAAATCTTGGATTGAGCTTTCCTCTCTTCCCAAATCTTGTAACTCCCTTCCATGGTGCAACACGTAACAATACATGATCCCCAATATTAAATTCCACGTCCTTCCGATGAAGATCCGCATAACTCTTTTGTCGATCCTGTGCCGTTTGTATACGTTGTCGAATCGTTTGGATCTTCTCTGTAGTAATGCGTACCAATTCTGGTCCCAACAATGTTGCTTCACCCACCTCGTCCCAGCATACTGGAGAACGACATTTTCTTCCATACAACGCCTCAAATGGAGCCATACCTATGCTCGCCTGATAACTGTTGTTGTAGGAGAATTCCACCAATGGTAGGTACTTATCCCAACTCCCTTTGAGATCTAAGACACAAAGTCTTAATAGATCTTCAAGAGTTTGAATAGTCCTCTCTGATTGTCCGTCCGTTTGAGGATGGTATGCTGAACTGAATCGTAAATCCGTGCCCATAGCTTTCTGCAAGCTAACCCAAAATCGTGAAGTGAATCTTGGGTCACGATCCGAAACTATGGATACTGGCATGCCATGCAATCTCACAATCTCGTTCACGTACATACTAGCAAGACGTTCAAGGGAATAAGTCTCACGTATCGGCAAGAAATGAGCGGACTTGGTTAATCTATCAACAATAACCCAAATCGCATCTATGCCTTGAGAAACCTTGGGAAGACCTGTAACAAAATCCATAGTAATGTGTTCCCACTTCCATTTCGGAATCTCAAGTGGTTGCAATGGACCCTTTGGTACTTGATGCTCCGCTTTTACACGTTGACAAGTTAAACATCTCGAGATAAACTCCGCGATCTCTCTTTTCATATTGCTCCACCAAAATGTATGTCGAAGATCGTGATACATTTTGGTACTCCCAGGATGGATTGCAAACGGTGTGTTGTGTGCCTCCATCATTATTCTATGCTTCAAGTCAAAATCGTTAGGAACACAAAGTCTGGAGTTGACTCGAAGTATTCCTTCTTCATCGATTCTTGCTTCTGGAATAGCACCTTCTTGCACTTTCTTCTTCATACGCATCAGCTCTATATCCGTAGCTTGAGCAGCTTTAACTTTATCGATTAAAGTCGGTTCTACTCGTATATTTGATATCATCATGTGGGTACTTGGAGCCTTCATCTCTATCTCCATCCTTTGCAAGTCATACAAAATGGGCCTTTGTGTTAAAAACATTGCACTCGTACCCGCATATGATCTTCTACTCAATGCGTCAGCTACTACGTTTGCTTTTCCAGGATGGTATTGGATGGTATGATCGTAATCTTTCAACAGCTCAAGCCAACGTCGTTGCCGCATGTTGAGTTCCTTTTGGGTGAAGAAATATTTGAGGCTTTTATGATCTGTATAGATCTCCACTTTCTCCCCATACAGGTAGTGTCTCCAGATCTTCAACGCAAAAACGACTGCTGCCAACTCCAAATCATGAGTAGGATAATTCCTCTCATATTCTTTGAGTTGTCGTGAGGCATAGGCTATGACTTTCCCATGTTGCATGAGAACACATCCTAACCCTTTGCCTGAAGCATCGCTGTAGATAACAAATCCATCCGAACCAGATGGTATTGTCAAAACAGGTGCCGAAATGAGTCTCCTCTTGAGTTCTTGGAAACTCTTCTCGCATTCCTCACTCCATACGAATTTTGTATCTTTCCGAGTCAGCTGAGTTAACGGAGTAGCGATTCGAGAAAATCCTTCCACAAATCTCCGATAATAACCAGCTAAGCCCAGAAAGCTACGTACTTCGGTTACCGACTTCGGTTGCTCCCAACTTTGTATGGCTTCAATCTTCGCCGGGTCGACAGATACTCCATGTTTTGACACCACGTGCCCAAGGAATGCTACTTCCTCAAGCCAGAACTCGCATTTCTTCAGTTTGGCATATAGCTTGTTTTCACGAAGCCTTTGCAGTACCAGCTTCAAATGGCGCTCATGATCTTCACGGCTTTTGGAATAGATGAGGATGTCATCAATAAAGACAACAACGAACTGATCCAAATATTCTTTGAATACACGGTTCATCATATCCATGAAGGCAGCAGGAGCATTAGTCAATCCAAAAGACATTACTAAGAATTCATAATGCCCGTACCGAGTTCTGAAGGCAGTCTTTGGAATATCCTCAGTTTTAATCTTCAGCTGATGATATCCAGAACGAAGATCGATCTTTGAAAAGAATTGTGCTCCTTGCAACTGGTCAAACAGGTCATCAATGCGAGGTAGCGGATACCTATTCTTGATGGTGACATGGTTCAATTCTCGATAGTCAATACAAAGTCGCATACTCCCGTCTTTCTTCTTTACGAATAAAACAGGAGCACCCCAAGGAGACGTACTAGGACGAATAAAACCGATGTCCAACAACTCCTGTAGTTGGACTTTTAACTCCTGAAGTTCAATAGGAGCCATTCGATATGGGGTTTTAGAAATGGGCTTTGTACCGGGTTCAAGGTCAATAAAGAATTCAATTTCTCGTTCCGGGGGTAGACCGGGAAGTTCTTCAGGAAATACATCGGAAAATTCTCTAACAATAGAAATATTATTCAAATCTGACTTGTCTTTGTTCAAATCCATAACATGGGCTAAGAAAGCTTGACATCCGTTTTTCAATAAACGAATAGCTTTGTGGCTTGATATGACAGTGACTGATTTTAGTGGTTTAGTAGTTTGAATTCGTATGACAGGTTGGTTAGGAATATGAAAACTAACAACCTTACGAAAACAATCAATTTTAGCATGATGAGTGGTTAACCAATCAATTCCTAAAATCACATCAAAAGCAAGTATCTTTAAAGAGATAAGATCAACAGGTAATGTGATAGTGCCAACTTGGATCATGCAAGATTTATAAACTGTAGATGTAACGAAGGTTTCACCCAACGGAGTTTCAACAGATAAGTTAAAGTCCAATTTCTCCGGAGTCAAGTTTAAACGTTGAGCACAAGCAGGAGAGATAAAAGAATGGGTAGAACCGGTATCTAGTAAAGTATAAACTTCGCAAGAATTCAAGATTAGCTTACCCGTGATCACCTCGTTCGGGTTTCTCACGTTTTGGCCAGTTACGACAAACGCTCTTCCAGGAACCGCTGATTTCGCCTTATCCGGGACAGCCCTTGGAATCACCACTCCCGCTGAACTTGGTTTCGCTATAGTACAATCTCGAGCGATGTGGCCTTCCTTCCCACAGTTGTAACACACCTTGGATTGTTGTGGACAGTTTGGGCTGATATGTCCCTCTTTCCCGCATTTGTAACATCTAACTGGCGGTCGTTCTCCTCCCCTAAAATTTGTTGTTGGTGCTGGTGCTGGTGCTGGTGCTGATGTCTTCCCGTCATTGTTGAATCTCCTCTTTCTGAAATTTCCACTTGACTCACCTCTCCTATTATCATGGCCACGATGACCACCCGAGTGGTTACCGCCTTTGTTCGTATTTTTCCCTCCTCGTTGGTTATCATCGCTCTGATGATTGCTGTCACCGGTATGACCCTGGTTGTGGTCCCTCGGTTGAGTATACTCATTATCTCTCTCTAATAATTGAGCCCTGTTTACAACATCTGAATATAAAGAAAATTTATGAGAGATAAGATATTGCCGAATCTCGGGTTTTAGACCTCTCAGAAACATCCTTGTCATTCGTTCCTCATTTTCGACCAAATGAGGTGCAAACCTGGATAACTCTGCAAACTTCGCCTCGTACTGGGACACCGTCATGTTGTTTTGTTCCAGTCTAATAAACTCAACCTCCTTCATATGACGAATACTTTCAGGAAAGTACTTGTCATTGAACAGTTTTTGAAATGTTTCCCAGGACATGTTGAGTGCGTCAGGCTGGGTACGCTTCACAGACTCCCACCAGTAGTCTGCCTCACCGCGGAACATAAATGTGGCGAATGGAACCTTCTGTTCCTCCGTGCATCCCAAGACATCAAATATCTTGGTAATTTGCTTGACCCACGTTTCCGCCATGATCGGATCCGGCTTTCCCTTAAATTCTGGTGGTCCCAATTCTTTGAACTGCTTAGCTGTGACAAACCGCGCGTTGTTATCATTTCCACCCGTATTCTGCACACGAGTCTCCCTCGTCTGATTTTGCATGAACTGCAAAAAGCTCCTAAACATTCCATCATTCATCGTTTGCTCGGTAACGTTGTTTACAGGAGGAATATTGCCTTCCTGTTGCACGTTCCCCTGGGTAGTGATCAAAGGTGTCTCCACGGTCTGATTTACTCCATTATTAACGTTCTCAGCTGCCATTCTTAAATACTGCCATAAAACAAGGGTTAATAGTCATGTCATATATTATCCCTATACTCTGACCGACCAAATAAACACCAAATAAACTTAGTCAGGTCATACTAGCGAAGGAATTCCCCGTCTCTCCCCTCCTAGTTCTTGTCTCACATCTCAGCCAGGGATCATATCCCTAAGCTCTGATACCAACTGTGACGCCCCCAGAATAGGTATACAACACCCATTCTGAGTCGCCAAATACATGGTACAGAAAGCAAACTACAACTTCAATAATACAATTGTCGTGCAAAATACGACAACACATACTGTGAGTTTAAATACAAATATTGTCTTCTAGACAATATCCACACTCAAATAAATCCTCATTACAATTATTCAAACACTATTTTACAGAAATAGTGAGGACTGCTAATACATCTTTCTAGAACCATCACTCCATACCCCGACTAGATCCTGCTATGTTCTCACCTCCTGAGAAGAAAAATGGAACAAAAAGGAAAAGGGTGAGCTCAACTAGCCCAGTAAAGAATATTATGACTAAGATAATATACAACAAATTATCGTTAGTCTTCAACAGGGAAAAATCTGATAAAATATAATCGACAACAAGTTTTAGATCAACAACTGCAGCGGAAACAACAAACCATTAGAAGAGTCAAGTAGAGAAAGAATTCTACTATCTTCTAAGATTTAAAAGTCCATCATCAATATTTTATCCCTGTAACATCAATTAATAATCATCTTTAACCAAATATTCATCTTTGCACTACAGGCCAAAGATATTCATTTGTATCATCAGTCGGTCATGTTCATCTCAACACCTGTTCATCTTTGCACTACAGGCCAAAGATATTCATCAAGTAATTATACATCTTTGCACTACAGGCCAAAGATATTCAGTAATATCATCATTTAGGACTGAGGATGATGAAAAATATCTTAAAGAGAACGAATCCAATGAGACAGAAGGACAAATAGTAGGGATTCGTATAACAGTTTATCCAAGATCAATAATACTTCATAATAATCAATTGTGAAGCAGAATTCAAAAATAAAGATCAAAACATGGATACAATCAAAGATAGTAACCATAATAGACATCTTGGACAAAAAGGGAAAATTTTATTTTTCGGTGAATAGTGCCGTATTCGTGAATAGTGCCGTATACGTGAATAGTGCCGTATACGTGAATAGTAACCCCCGACACAAAAAGTTCCAAATTTGATAAAAACTCATATCAATATTTCAGCATAATGATATTGAAGAAAATAATATCATTTAAGAAGAAAATAATATCCCTTACCTCAAAATATCAGTACTTCTGGTCGGAATACCGGTATAAGGCTGAAAGAAACTTGCTCTGATGAATAGAAACTCTCAAAGTATCTAAATACTCACAAAATACACTCAATAATCTAGAGAGAGAAAGAGAGAAAACTTGTTTCTGGTGTAATTTTCAATTCTAACTTAGCCCTCTATTTATAGGAAAATTTTGGTAGGTTTGACCTGCAACCTGATGGCTTTACCTGCTACTATTCCCACCTACCACATTTGAAATATAATTCAGCACATTTCTTCACCAACCACAAGTGGGGCCCACCAATTCTAGAATTTTCCATCAAAATGATAAACTCCGAAAATTCAACAATTTCTGAACCAGTCATCTTGTAAAATTCATAATAAATCATACGTTCATTTTTAACGGTTCAAAATTTGTGGACATATACTCAACTTATATATGTATAACATATCCAAAAATTACCACGATCCAACGGTCGGATTAAAAATTATAACCCCCGCAAAATATCTCAAAAATCCTGATTTTTAATACCTCCATTCCGACAAAAATATGATAAAAACCTCAACATTAACTCCTTCATTTTTAACCACAAAAATATATCCCTCATTTATATCCACATAAAATAAATATTTCCTTATCATATGAATCAATAATTAATTATTCACAAATAATATTACAGAATCACATTTATGACAACCAGGCCGTTCCCAGGAAAGAGGGGGCTTTCCAATAAGGATTTCTCCTTACTGGCGCGCAATTAGATGACCAAACCTCTCCTTAGACAGAACTTTCTAGACATTGCCAATAATGTTATCTAATAATATTATTCAAATAATATGAATTATTGATCTGATAAATGAAAATACTGTGCAGCAACAATTATTGAAACAACAATAATATAAAATATCAACGCAGCAATTATTGAATCAATAAAATAAAATATTGAATAATAACTACTGTAACAATTATTGAGTAGTGCCTTCTTACGTAAGAATCAATAATTGGTGCAATACCGTGTGCTACTGTATTTTAACCACCGGGTATTCCAACAGTATTAACGGTAACAACTACGCCGTTATTTATAAACAACTTATACTTGTCGTTTTCTTCATCCAATCGCTTTCCGTTATGGGGCCCACACAAGGCTGCGTCGTCGTACGAATATTTCCCGACAGCAAGAATATTCCACGACCAACCGAATATTCACCGACCAAAAATAAATATTTTATAACCACTTGCTTATTTTGCAAAATTTGCACATTTCACCCATAACCAAAGTATTATATCAAATTAACCCCTTATTATTCACAATAATATTTAGAGAAAATTTGATTTTATTCATTAATAAGTTGGGGTCTTACAGATAGTATTAGTTAGTAGTCCTCACTATTCTATGTAATAGTGTGTTAATAAATGTAATGAGGACTCCTTTTGAGTATGAATACTCTCTAGAAGATAATATTTGTATTCAAACTCACAGTTTATGTTTTGTCGTATTGTACACGACAGTTGTATTTGTAGTCTGTACTATGTATCTGACGACCCAAGATGGGTGATGTATACTTAATTTTGGGGGCGTCACATTCCAAATATTAAAATTTACTTAAAATAAACTTATTATTAAATAACGAATATTAATATTCATATAAAAAAGTATTAAAAATTATATTAATTATTTTTCTCAAATATTAAATTAAACATAAATCACACTTAGACATAATAATTTACAATAAAAATGACAAATGTTGTTAGACTTGGTAATAAATATTATTATATTTTTTTTTATTCAACATTGCACAAAAACAACACCAACAATTGTATACTAAAAAATGTAATTAAAATAATAAATATCCCAAATTTCGACATATACTCAAGAAAATTTAACATTTAAAAATCATAATATGAAACTAATAATTTTTGTTGTTAAACACCAAAAACTAAACTATCAACATACTCAATCACTCTAATTAGAACAACTCTATTAATAATTTAATTTAAAATTCTTAATATTTGTATCATTTGTCTAAAAATACGTGTACAAAAATATTTTTTAAATAATTTATAATATTTAATTTTATATCAACTACAACTAAATGAATTTATTTTAATTTTTTTTAAAAATATTTTAAATTAGCTTCAAAGGGTACTATTCGAAAAGATTATAAGGTTAGTTTATACTGATAAAATATTATTAATTATGTTGTCCATCTAATCCGCAATAAAAAAAAATAGATTATAAAATTGTAAGATATATTATTTTTTAAAATTAAAAGGGAATTTAAAAAGGAAAAAATGTTATTTGTCTGTGGTTTTCTCAACTACCGTTGTCCGTTTATATAAATGGGTGTTCCATCAGTCATTACTCTATATCTGTTGAGCCATGCTATACATTACAAAAAAATTCAGAAGAATTAAAATTACAACCTATATGTACATAGGATAGGTAAGAATTAAGAAAGATCTTATTTTAATTTAGTATATTTTATTATATACATTTTGACGTTAGTTATAATTCAATTTCGTTAAATATTTATCGACATGTATAACATTTTTTATATTCATTATTGCATTTGTGTTATTATGTAGCAAAAAAGTTGTTTTTTTAGAAAGTTCTATTAATTTACATCTGTGACCAGGAAAATTGCCTTTATACAAAGAAAAACTTGCATTTTACTAACTTTTGTGTTAACGCCAAAATTTGTTTCAAAACAACGAACTTAAACAGGCATAATGAGCAAACAATCACACCAGAAAACTTAACGGCCGAAGTCGTCGAGGGATAATTCCAGTGTGAGAATAAGTAATGCCAAAAAAATCAACAATTGAGGTATATAATTGTTCCAAGGTATAAGAGTAATTAGTGTATTTTTGTGTACCAACTTAGATTATAATTGTATTTATAGTTTGATCACACTTTCCCAACATGCATGTCACCCCAATATAAACCCCCCCGATTGAATAAAACATGTCTTTTTTAAAAATAGAAAGTCAAATTAGATAAAGGAATTATCATAAGTCAACTTGAATTATAACCCTTCAAGAATATCCAACTCTTCATTGTCAACGTAAATATTCAACCAAGTGACGTGGGTCCCCCAAACCTTTCGAACCCATTAAATCACACTCCCACATTGTCCTCCATTCTCTTATTATAAGAAAACTTAAAATAAGAGAGTATATCAATTAGTCACCGAATAATATATCATGTTAAAAAAGTTCAACCAATACCCCAGCAAACCACGTATTTTTTATGTATATACTCTCCATAGTTCGAAACTGATATGTTCCCGACTTCGGCACCTCAATGACTTCATACGACCCCTCTCAGTTCGGCACAAGTTTTCCTGTATTATGAGGATTAGAAGCATCAGTCTCCCGAAGTATCAAATCGCCAACCTCAAACCTCCGTTGTTTAACCCCCGATTGTAATGTCGAACAGTTCGATTATCAACTTCAGAATGTATACCGCCCTAATATTAATTAGAGCCTTATGCCATAATTGATATGATATGTTGTCTTGTAAAAGCGATGATATCAGTTGATAATTTTGTTAGTGATTTTAATTTGACACTAGAACAGATCCTCTTTCAAGCGTCAATTTTAACGCCAAAATATGTCCGTTTGCCAAATCATCAAACAACGAACTTAAAAATATATATTGAACAAACAATCACACCAGAAAACTTGACGCCTGGAGCCGTCGGGGGATAATTATAGTGTGAGAATATGTACATACTAGAAAACATCAATAATAAAGCTATGTAATTGTTCTAGTGAATAAGAGTAATTCGTGTATTTTTTGTGTGTACCTTCAACTTGGATTATGACTGTATTTATAATTTGACCACAATTTCCCAACATGCAAGTCACCCAATCAGACTAGAAGTCATGTGTAAAGAATTCTTATTACACCAGCAAATCCCCGATTGAATAGAACTTGTCTTCCTTACAAATAGAAAGACACCAGCAAACTCCTGATTGAATAGAACTCGTCTTCCTGATTGAATAGAACTTGTCTTCCTCACAAATAGAAAGACACCAGCAAACCCCTGATTGAATAGAACTTGTCTTCCTCACAAATAGAAAGTCAATTTCCTTCAAAAATATTCATCTACTTATTATCAATATAAATATCCAACCACGCAACATGAGTCCGTCGAACTCCTCAGACTCATCAAATCACGCTCCAAACACTTTGCATAATTAGAAAGTTGTTTTTTATAAAAATAAATAAATTGCATAATGTCCCTACTAACTCAATTTTTACAACAATTGTTGTTGTATTTACGAATGCAACTTTTTCCTATACATTCGGTTTAAGAAATAGTTGCATCGTCGGTTATTTTATTTTATAATATATATATATATATATAGTCCGGATCTTAAGTTCACCCATTTTTTAACTCACCCGAGCTCACCCCCTTTAGCGACGGACAACATATAGCGTCTCTAAAAATATAGACTACGGTTGTTTGACCGAACCATCGTCGGATCTGTCGTTAAAGGAGGGGTGAGCTCGGGTGAGTTGGATAAGGGGTGAGCTTAAGATCCGGGCCGTATATATATATATTATATAAAAAAAGAATTGTATAGCAAAAAGGTTCATCAGAGCCCCTATTTAGTTTATAAATTCTCTGTGCATAACATTATTTATTCAATTTGTTCGATCAGAATTTATTGTGGGATCTTATGTAATTTTCTCTCACTAAAAAAAAGAGAACGCAAACGAACAAATTTAGAGGGCAAAAATCATCTTCCTTTTCAAAAGGAGAAAACTTAATTGTAATTATAAAATGTCAATTTTGTACACCATGAAACTTTTGTGAACTACCTCCTATAAAAGATCTTTTAACCAAAAACATGATCATGATATTATAGTCTTGGATGAAGCAATAGAAGGCAGTGGTAACTTTTAATGAGAGATTTCTTCTTCAATGGCTAAATGATATTAGCACATATACAACCAGTAACAATTACCTTTTTCAGAACAGACTGCGAAAAACTTTAGGAGAGAGAGTTCACAGACAGGTGCCGGTGCCGGTGCCTCCCAAACTTCTGCATTTCTCTGAAACTATATACTCTTTATGATGGAGTAAGATAGTGGGCTAAAGATGCAAGGAAGAACTTCAAAACACTTCGAATATGCAAATACTTCGACTTTTATCTCTGCGAAGACACAACTTTAGTCCCCAAATCTCTATTCCGGTCAGCACAATGTGCCACATTCCTCATCACAAACTTACCAGTTACCAGCTCAGTCGACTGTATTGGTATTCTTTGTTGACTGTTTGTTTCTGCTTCATGAGCAATATCTGCATCCAGTTTTGCAGCTTCTGACTCGCTGCAACTTTAAAATCTCCGGGAAAATTTTAAGATATGGAAAGGAGTCTGTGCCCATGCCATTTATATTAGACACAACAGCTCTCATAGACAACTTCGCTGCTTTGTTGTCACTATTTTCACTTTCTATGCTGGAATTTCCAACTCTTTATGTAATAAATAGTATACTCTTGTCCGTTTGAGCCTTCAAGAATAAAAAATACACACCTTCGGGTACCACTATCCAATACAGTAGGCATCCATGGCTGGTAGATCAATCTGCCTCTATATATTGCCATTTTTAGATTCCTGGAGATGTGTAGCACATTTGAACAAACTGGCAATAATTTTGAGAAATAAGATGCTGCATTCAGCATCCGTTGCCTCAAAGCATTCTCTTCTATATCTGCAAACTGTTTGATGACATCCATAATCAAGTGGATATCTGGGAAGCCTTTTCTCATGGTGACAAGGTTGATGCAAGTTGGAAACCTTTAGTGGACGGTTAAACAAATTTCCAGTAAAGGCTAAATCCAACAGCATGAATCTGCTATTCTTTGCGAGAAATCTTACAAACAACTAAAATTTCACGATGAAAAAGAGGCACTAATATGGCCAGTAGTGAAACAAGGAAGTGGTTGTCATGTACATGTCAGAGTCTAATGGAAGTCAGTAACCTGCAGAAACTATCAAAAGAAATTCAAAATTCAGATCAGAGTCGTAAGCAATAGAGACACAGATCATTGTAAATTATGACACTGTACTAAATGTCTTCAAATATAATGTTACTGTTAGTCAGTATTACATGCAGAAAATGTCGCACATTATGAGGCCAATCATCCTTTGTTGGATCTCGTTCGGATGCTGCCCCTTCATGTTCGCTTAAATGCTTAATAATAATGGAGTTTGTCTTAAGGAAGACAATGTAATTGGATAAGTTTTGTCAAACTTTTTATCTAAACATCGTGTCTACGCACCCATATCCAGACATTTTTCAACCGTGCCCACATATAAAGAATTGATTTTGCCGAATTCGACGCCTAGACACCATATGCGTAACTACATCCACACATGTTAAATCAGCTTCTTCTTTTTTCCTTTAATAATTCATTCTATAACGAACAGGGCATTAAGTACAAAGTAGAAGGTAGTTCCTACACATATTGCGTCACTTTGTTTGGTCCAAGGGCTTGGAATAATTCTTAATTTTAAGTCAGTTACAGCAGGGTGAGGTTCTATAAGGCTCTATTGAGACATTTTTGTGCAAGATAAATTCTTCATGCACATGATAAAACAAGAAGGCGTGGTTGTATAACTAACAATTCTAAACATATAAAAATTACAAAATTATAAAATATATACATTAGCTGAACACGACTACACAAGTAGAAAATGCATAGAGAAACTCCTACCTCTATTGAGACATTTTGTGGAAGATTATAAATTCTTCATACAAATTGGAAATTATGTATATATGTGTGTGTGTGTATATTAGCTGATGCACAAGTAGAAAATGCAAGGAAGAACTCCTACCTATACACCATCAATATAGCTATCATTGTGGAACTGAAAAGAGTAACCAACCATTATCCCAGCGTACTCTAATTTCCCTTCCAACATGAAGTCCCTTTCCTCTAATGATCTGGCCCCATTTGCCAATAAGATTGTAATAACTCCCACGCCATTTCAACTTCATCAGATATAGATCACCTGTGTCATCATCTCGAGCATTAATATTTACTTCATGGTCATTCCTCAACTGTTCCCGTGCTTGAAGCGTCCAGTAAAATAGAATATGATCTTCAACTGCTTTTCCAGGTAAAGTGAGAAATGGGTGATTTGTATCCACATCAGACAACGTTAGTGCCTTCTTAATTGGCCATTGCTCCTGTCCTGGTAGTACCACAGCATTGCGATCATAGGGAACTGAAAAGTTTAAGCATCCATTACCCCAACGTATTTTTATCTCTTTTCCTGCACCAAGTCCCTTCCGTCTAATGATTTTTCCCCATTTTCCAATAAGGTTATAATAATTTCCATGCCACCTCAATTTCATCCCGTACATATCCCCACCATCAACATCTAGAGCATTCACATTAACTTGTTCTTCATTTCTTAAAAGTTCTCGTTGCTGCTGAGTCCAATGGACAAGAATATGATCTTCAACTGATCGACGTGCCAAAGGTAGAAACGGATGATTGGTATCCACATCAGACAGTGTCAAAACCTTCTTAATAGGCCATTGGTCGTGAAGTATAGCTGGTGCAATACTCTGCAACGGTGCCACTGTTGCAACCTGCTGGTGTGGAACTGTGAAGTGTAAGCATCCATTAAGCCAGCGGATTTTTATCTCCCTCCCAGCATTGAGTCCCTTAGCTCGAACAATTCTGCCCCATTTTCCTATAAGATTATAGTAACTCCCACACCACTTCAATTTCATAACATGAGCTTCGCCTGTATCCTCATCTCGGGCATTAATGGTTATTTGCTCTCTATTATTCAAATGATCCCGTTCTAGCTGTGTCAAATGCACAAGTATATAGTTTTCAACCGGTTGGCGAGGCAGAGTGAGGAATGGATGAGTGATATCAACATCAGACAAAGTTAGGGATTTCCTAATTGTCCACTCATCCTGCCCTTGGTTAGCAACATTATGATATCTTGCCCTCCTCATTCCTGGAAGAGAAAAGAAAAGAAACAAAATGTATCAGTTCATAACCTAAATATATTGGGATTTCACTCGTGACTTGTGTATACTTGCAAAAGATGCCCCTAGTAAGACATATGGGGTAATTACCACTACATGCTCATACAACCATTTTAAAAGTTAGGACATTATCAACCAGGGAGGAAATCACTGAATACAAAAGATTACGTTTGTTCTCCATACAGGACAAAGCAGTAATAGGTATCCAACTCTTGTATAACTAACATAATAGCTTCCGTGTGATTATTTCATCAAGAAAATACCAACTGAATTTAGACTCGAATTGAGCATTCCTTAATTTATAAACGAAGTATGCAAAAGTAACACTATTAACCCAGAAGAACAAAATCAAGAAACGTATGAACTGGTCACTAATTATGTACATTCACCAGAGTATATAACGACTCAGTGCTTCAACAACTTTGACTGACCTTAAAATCATATACTAAACCACACATCACAAACAACAGCTTACCCTAATTATAGAAACAAATGTAAGGATTGTCTGAGAGCTTTTTGGGCATTAATTGCAATCCCTAGCTGCTTACTAAAGTCATCTGGAAAACAAAAGGGCTTTTATCAAGTAAATTAGTGGGTCTTTGTGATTTGTATATACAAATTTAGGCATACTTCAACTGTATTGGCACTTCCCACAATTGCATATTTGATAAATCATACATAAATAAACCAATTAAGTAAATACCAAAAACCCTAAACAGATTTCTCAATACTAATAACCTAAAAACTTACCAAAAAAAATTTAAGAAGTAACCCATCCCGTATGAAGGTCTCAGACTCTCCGAACTACAAATAATTATGTTACCTCCATATTCGCAAAATCACAAACACACAACAAGCAAATACATTAAAATTTCTTACTTTTCCATTACAGGGAAACAAAAATTACTTGATTGGGAGCTGAACCAGAAAAGTTGAATTGATCGGCAGCAATCCCAGAGAGAAGTTTTTATTACAAGGGAAATTTGTTGTTAGAAATCATCACATTAAACGTCTATGAGAGAGAGAATACTGAGGAAGATGACTTTTTGCGTGAGGGGATGAATTAGTTTAGGAAAGAGAGCAATTTTGGGGGCAAAGTGTCGCTAAAAATAATCACAAAAATATTGTTAAATGAAATTATATGCATATCTTCTGTTGTGTCTGCAAACTGCATTTTACACACCTTTTGGTTCGGCAAATAAAATAGAGTTTTATTTGATTTTGATCTTAAATATTTTATTAAATTTCAAATTATGATGATGAATATATTTTAATTTTTAATCATGCTATAGAAATTTCTAATATTTTTCAGCTAAATTAAAATTACACAAAAAATAAATTTCAGCATATACTGCCATCTTCTAGGGCACCAAATGATTGCAAGTATACAGTAAAAAACGGATCCGGTTACTATAGTAAGTTGATCAATTAACCAATACAATGCTGACAAGTAGAGAGAAATCATCTCCCGCCCGGCCTGCATGTCGACACTGTATTGATTAATTGACCAAATTAACTTCACTCCCTAAAAAACCAAGTGGAAATCATGAAAAGAAACAGTTGCAATGAGCAAACTAAAATTGCCCCTCAAGAGTCGTATGTATTGAGAATTAGCGTAATACAAGTACAAACGGCCATAATCAGTATTGAAAAACATCATATGTTAAACGTAGTTGGTTAGCAAAGGCTTATGATGCAGATAGAGGAATAGGCTTCACAGCAGTTTGAATTCGTTGAAACGCCATCCTTACACGTTCCTTCAGACCTGAATTTTCACTTTCAACGTCACCACTCTGTTTATCAAGATGTGCCACATTTCCGTCTACTGTAATTACCAGCTTCCCATTCTCCCCCAACTTAACATCTCCAAAGAGAGAAACAAGGAGGGCATGGATGATTTTCTCGGCCTTCTTCTCATTTTCTACTTCATCTTTTATGGGTTCTGATTCGACCACCACCTTAGGCATCTCCCTGCTGGCATTTAATACCAGAGCCATAACTGAGTCCGATACCATATCACTAATAGGGTCTGCTGTCCAATGCAGTGAGATATGTTTCTCCGACTCTTGCTTGACCGTCACCCGATCGTGCACTCGCAAAGCTGGAACCCCAGATTCTTCATCTACCAAAGACTCTACACTCTCGTATATCTGCTTGAGCCTGTGTTTTATCACACCAAAGGCGCCCGTGTAAGGGATGCTAATTCTTTGCATGACATTGGCTGTGGACAGCTGCGAAAAAACATGCAGATCTTCACTGGCCATGATCTGGTAAGAAAAACCTTTCTTTACCAGTAAACCGCTGACAGTTTCGCCAACTTCTGGGGTCTTTTCAGCCAGCTTTCCAACAGTTTTTGCCATTTTCTCAGAGTTGAAATACATTTCAACAGACTGGCAGTTCTTAGGCGAGACGATTTTGGTGTTGCGGTCAGCAAACAGAGATATAAGCTTTTGCTTGAGCCTCCCCATCTCATTAGCTTCTCCATGAACAAGAATAATGTTAGGAGGCATGAGCTCTTTCAAGAATGTACTCGTCTGGGCATAATCTGCGTGAGCTGAGAAGGAAATGTAATGGACTTGCATGTTCAGAGGAGCAGTCAGCCCATTCATGAGGGTAACTTCCTTGGGTTCATTAATGATAGTTTTTGCTAATGTCCCTTCCACAACATACCCAGGTATAACACAAGAATTTTTCTTGTCAGCGCACCACTTATCAAATAGCTGTCTAGACAACCCGCTCTGAAGTCCACTAGGACTTGCCATCACCACTGATGGGCCTACATCTTCGAAATTGTCAATGCTCTTCAGCGGTGATATGTGTTTGAAATCGAAAGGATTTGAGTTGGCAAATTGGCTGCGGATCCTTTCATTCATGGAATTGATATAGGTCTGATAAACAGCCATGCACCTTTTTGCAAGTGGAGAAGCATAATATATGGGAATGTTATGGAGCTCAGGATGGTTTGACCAATACTCATCGAGGATCAGGAGAAGTTCTTGGGCACGACCAAGGGCAAAAGCAGGTATTAAGACACGGCCCCCCTGAGCAACAGTAGAGTGAATCACATCAGTGAAGCGCTTCTCGCGAATGTGCCTCGACTGATGGAGTTGAACACCATAAGTGGATTCGATAATACAGACATCCGGGGAGAACTGTGGAAGCTCAGCAGCACGGAGATGCCTGTCTTCTTCTCGTGAATAGTCGCCAGTATAGAGCACTCTGACACCGGCAATGTCAACCATGAACATGGCAGCACCAAGGACATGGCCAGCAGTGTAACACCAGAAGCGAATACCATTTACTTCTAAAGTCTGATGGAAGTCAATAACCTGCAAAACGGGGAAATGATTTGATGAGTTACATGAGATGTAAAATTCAGGGCAATGAAGTTGCGTGATTGCAGGACTAACTAATTTAGATGGCCAAACTTGTGAAAGTATGAACTCAATACATCCCCCCTGGATACTATTCTGTACACCCAACAATGATAATTCCCATTTCCTGAATTTCTTTTGAGAATTGCAAAGCAAATTAGGAAGAACAACTAAATCTTCTTTTAAAACTCGCAAGATAGCTTGAACAAGATGGGGTGACCATCTGACAGTGCTAAACAAATATACCTCAATTTTATCCATTGAGCGAAGAATGTCTTGTTCATCAAACAACATATCCTCAACTGAAACTTTGCTCACTTTCACATAATCTGACAAAAGCAACTTGTAGATAGCCTTTGTTGCATGAGTCATGAAAACTCGCCCTTTGAAAGTGGTCTGAAAAAAGAAATAATAAATTTAAACATGTAAATTAAATAATCTGCAAAGAAACTTTACAAATATCAGTAAGAATCATCAGAAGAGCAACCAACCTTCTCCAAAAAGTATGGAAGGGATGCAGCATGATCCAAGTGAAAGCTGCAGACAGAATAAATGAGCTACAAAGCAGAGATATCTAAATATTCAATATAAAGAAGGCATGCCAACATAAGATTGTAAATTAGTTACACACACAGTATATGAATGTAGCAAGTTTTTAAAACAATCTGCTATGTGTCCCCTATAGGCTACAGCTAAGATTAATGTTCACAGACATTTGAAATTCGGAGTGAAAATGTAACACTAGAAGACCCAACCTACACACATTAGCGATGTGAATAATAGATTTTACTTTAAATTGCAGATAATTAAAAAAGGGAAGTCTTCATGCTCTCCAGTTCTACAAGTGATTTGAATTGATTGTCTAATTTTAGTTGGATTTTACCACTATTAGGAATCATACCAATACATATTTTTGGCGCAATGGATATAATTTTCTTACTGATTCCATAAACAATTTTTTTTTTATGATGTGCTTTCTAAAATCTTTAAACTCAAAACGATCTACAAAAGCTTCACAAATGTCAGGCTTATAAGTGTATTCACACAAGGTGAATCCTGAGCTTGCAACCTCTCTCCCGTAATATCTAACTCTTAGTACATTTTAGAGAAGAAGAAAAGGTGTGACATGTATGCAAAGCGTAGCTTTACTTTATCATCTCGTCCATTTAAATAAATCCAAGTTAGTAACTAACCAAAGACGTCTCTAAGGTTATGGATAAACTATCCTTAATTATTAAGGTATCCAAATTAAAAAAAGGTTTGCTTACATTAATGGATATGCTTAATTTCCTTAACCATAAAGTAAATAAGACAAATATCCACTTAGACTCTTAAATGGATGACAATTAGGTTCAGATTATTTTGCTCTTAGGAAATAATACCAATCTAAGTAGGATTTTGCCCAACTTGGCTGAGTATGAAAGGTGAGGTTATATAATAAAGGTAGCAACTTTACATGCAGAATCTCACAGTCTCTTCTTCTCTAGAAATACTAAGATTTAGAGTGAGAAAAGTTTAAAACCTCAATATTCACTTTGTGCAGATATAACTAGACGCCACATATTTGCAGCTTTTGAAGGAGTTATAAATAGTGAGGGCAAGGTTTCAACCTCAAAATTCACTTTGTGCAGATACACCTAGAGGCCACATATTTGTAGCCCTTGTAGACCAACTGAATGGCTGAATATAAAATGAGATATTATTATATAATAAAGCTTGCAATGTTACATGCATCTCACAGTTTCATCTTCTCTGAAAGTGCTAAGAGTTATAAATAGTTAGAGAAAGGTAGAAACTTTAAGATTCTCTTTGTGCATATACACTTAGAGGCCGCATATTTGTAGCTTTTTAGATCAACTAATCTGAGTGTTCAGAGTTCAGACTAGAAAACTCTGGAAAGCATGCTATAAGGGCGATAGTTCTATTTCTATCTAACTATATTTATATTCCAAATAAATCATAGAGATGTTAAGTTTATGAAAACCTTGAAACTCTAATCTCAATCAGTACAAAAGTCTCTAATGCCAGTTCTGAACAAGCTTAACAAATGACTAATTACTATTCCCAATTTTCTGATTAATTGAAAAAAAATATATAGGTACTTTTGGTCAAGGTACACAAAAAGCAAAATAAGAGAAAGGTGAATTGGTGAAAAGAAAAGGAACTTACTGAGTAATGAGAAGAACATCAATAGTGGAAGGATCAATTTCATCAAAGTAGGGCAAAGCAGCCATGCCCGAGTAAGCAGGATGAATTCCGCAATCAAACTACACATAAATTAAACACAAAAATCAGTAAACCCGAAAAAATTACCCTCAATTCACAACTACTCAAATCAAAAGAAATAAATTAACTACATTTTACCAATATGGTTTTCCCTTTGTAAGTCATGTAAACACAGGACCGACCCACTTCACTCCCAGCCCCTAAAGGGGTTATAATCAGCTGATCACTCTCTCTTGTTGGCAACGAATCACGCCTCTTCAGAGATGATACCGGCTGCCCCGTTGAAGCCATTTTTTAACTCAATTATCAACACAAAACCCCTTAACCGAATATTAATTCCCGCAAAAACAATTCACTCCTGCTGGAAAAACAAATTGAAAATCAACTACATTAGCTCTGAAATTGTTCTAGGCAGAAATTAAAGAAAAAGAACAGGTAATACAGAGAGATATTGTAGAGAGAGAATTTAGTTTACCTTGATTCAGCATTCAGGACAAATATGGAGCGAGAAGAGTGCCAAAAACCCTAAACTAAAGTCGGTTTAAGCAAATAGAGTGAATAGTCGGGGACAAAAACGTAAAAACTAAACGACCACAGTGGGAGTCGAACCCACGACCTTCTGATCCGAAGTCAGACGCGCTAATCCACTGCGCTATGCGGTCATGTGCTGATTGGAGTGACAAATATTTGAATTTTAATATCACTATTACACCTTCAAAAATAAAATAGATCTCCATGTTAGTGTCAAAAGACTAATTTATGTGGGAAAATGATATATATTACAAATGTTTATGTCAACTTTATAATTGTCATGAATAGATTTTAGTGGTAACTTTTTTGAAAAGATGTGCCATATGTGGGGTCCTCTTATAATTTCTAACTAGTATCGATAAGTTTCACAATTGTAATTCGGTGTAAATGCATCGTAATACATAGCGGGACTCATTTATGTGGAAAAATATTACATGGAAAAAAAAATGGCACAAATTTTTGGCTCGAGCTCATTGCGGATTTGCAATATATTATCTAATATTTATTTTTTATTTTTGATATTTTTACATAATTCTTTAATCACTCCTACGTGAGAGAAGACTTTTATGAATATTAAATATACATATGAAAATATTGTTCTCACCCCCTAATTGGAATAAAATTTGAGTCCTTAATTTAAGTGAATTCACCAAATGTGACATTCTTTAAAGGAGTGGATAGAGTAGTAGTATTAGACCATGTACATGCCCATATCAGGTGAAGTACCACCTGAACTGCATGCATTGTGGACAAGCTTATACACTTGATCATCAAAAGAGTCCAACAAAACTACCAAGCAAGCAAATACCATCAGTTATATAGTAAGAGCTCATTTGATTCTTCCCTAAATTTGACTCGAACCTCTTACATTTTGTAGAATGCTTTGATAATATGATCTCCAATTTTGAAGTTCAAAAAATAAAATTACATGTAAAACAATTATTACAATTCTAAAATTAGCTTATTCAAAATGAGAAGTTTACATATAATTTGTTCCATTCAAATGGAGAGAACAACCAAATGGGGCTACAAATTGCTTAAAGAAATCCACCATTTTCATTATTTTCAACATAACACAAGTAAATAAATACAACCATCTCATTAAAGCCTCCCACCAAATCCATTTGCAAATTTTTAATCTTTACATAAACTTCTAAGCCTGGATTATATCAGAATTTTCTCCCCTTCAATGATTTCTTCTTCAAAATCATCAAATTCTTCTTTTCTTCCTTGGAAATCACTTCAATATGAACTTAAAACGCTTCGACAAAATATACATTATGTGGTTAGAGCATCAGGAAGAGTGGTGGGAGCTCCTATAACTTTACCTCCAACATCGGGAAATGATTCATAGCCCGGTAATGCGCTGACCTTTCCATTTCTACTTATTTGAACTGGATATTTCATCAAGTGCCCCATCAACTCCTTGTTCTCCTCCCCCACATAAGTTTCCCAGTTGCTTTTCGCAATCTCGTTGACATAATTAACACATTCTATGGTTTGAGGTTCTTGAAAACATTTTTCAATATTGCCAAGATGCTCGGCCCAGAGAGACATCCGATATCCATATATCTACATTCAAGGACAATGTTCCGTTAATGAAATGACTTGATGTGTGCCAAATTCTCATAATGTTGAGAAATGACAGTACTATTTGACTTGTTGACTTTTTTGTTAAAAAAAAATTTGCATACGAGTGTTTGTAACTCCGCCTATTCTTTTTGCATTGCTTGTCCCAAGCCAAGGATAAAGGAGGATTTGCATCACCAAAAAGGTAGCTACTCCTATGAAAATGAATCCTAATGATAATGCGTATTAATGTTTGCCTAGGATACATGTAAACAATTTAATTCTTTTCGAGTATGAAAGATGAAGCTATCTTAAACAACTGTATGCATTTTTTTTCAAGGTAGCACCCGTACCAAATATGAAGATAGGTTGAAATTTCATACCTGGCCATGTGGAGGACTCTTCCGGCTTGCCCATGTGTAATTTGGTTGATAAGCACCCATAGCAATTTCTGTGTCCCTTGAACCATCCAAGGACCTTTGATTTATGTTTGCCGAGCCCATCAAAATGTATTCATCATCAACTATCATTCCTTTGGCATGGACATAGATCATAAATCTGCCGTACTTTTGAGATGATTTCTGTTCCAAAGAGTTGCAAAAAATGAAAATGTCATACTTTATCACCATAACAAAACTTACAAAAAATGTATCTATGTATGCATATAAAACTATAGAAATTCAGAGTGTTAACTGGCAAGGACATATTCAACATGTTTCATGTCCACCTACATGTTATAACTGGAAGTAGCATCCGGTAACAGAAATAATATAAAAAAATTTATAAGGCATGTATTGATTCTTATTCTTCCTTGCAATTTCAACTTTTATTTGAATTATGTTTCTTATTGTTAATTTTTGTGGCCCGTTATAAATTAGATGACTTCCAGCACAAAATTTGATTTATACATGTAACTTTCTAAATGAGTCTTGTTGCTTTTTAAAATTTAAAACTTCTGCTACATTTTAACATTTATGTTATGTGGATGAAGATACCTTATTAAATAATCCTAAAAGTAGGAAAATACAATACCAGATAACGGCCTTCACAAGGTATATCAGCTTGAGGTATACTATCTAGACACGGAACTTCACGTTTTCCAAGGCAATAGAAGTTCAAGTAATCCTGAGGGTGATGCACCTCAGAAAGGCCTTCCTTTTCAAGAGCCTCTGCAACAATTTTGTACATCATAGACATTGTCTGTCCCTGTATCAATTATAAAACCCGAATCAACTTCTAAATTAATAGAATTGCCAATATTCAGAAAGAACTTTAGATGCAATGCATATAACCATTATAGAAAAATGGGATTTTAAATTTAACCTGCCAATACAGTATTTCTTGCACAGCCGCGCTGGAGGGAATACCCTCTGGCCACATTGGAATCACAATGTACACGGTGAAACGTTCATTTGCACTTATTTTGCTAACAATTTTCAACGCAAGTTCCATAGGAATCAAATTGTCTGCACCTGCATACATTAATTAAGCTGAAATCTTAAGAGTGCCAAAGATGTATGTTATAGTTTAGAATATAATGGGAAAACAGAATCATATGGAAAACTTCTTACTGGCTATCCACTCGAACAAGAGGTTCATGGAGGAATCCATATTTATAAGACCTTGCACCTCTTATTAGTAGGTTCTTGCTTAGTTGTACAGAAAAGGGAACAAGTAAGATAGCATTCTGCTCACATGGAAAAAAATATGCTTTTTATAGTCATTATATAAGCACTTTCTTTTCCATTTCTTTTTCGTTTTTTTTTTCAAATTTAAAGAAACCAAAGTCAAAAGGTAATATTGCTTTCAATTTGCACCTAAAAACTTAGAAAAAGGTCACAATCATTCCCTTCTTTAATGGAAAAGGTTTAAGCTTATTACCAAAAAAATATATTTTTTCTTTTGCTTATTTAGGTAGGGTTCAACCGAAATACTTCTCTATACATTTACATAATTACACTAAAAAAATATATACATATGCGTATAAAAGTAGAAGAATGTATATACAAAGAATGAAAATGATATGGCTAACTTAATCCTCAGGATTTAAAACTAATCAGACTAGGCAACATAGTTGTCATAGTGCCAAGGCGAAACACCACGGTAGTTAACTATTAGGACGCTTAGGCGATAAAGCGCTCGCCATAGCGTCCGTATGGCGAAAAGTCGTTAACAATGTGCAATTTATACATTATCTATTTTATTTCAAAAGTATATTGAACAATAATATTTTATATACATTAAAACCCCAAACATAATAAATAACACTGTAGAATAAAATAAAAAACACAATCATATGAATACTTAACAATCAAAATTCAAAAGAAAAACATGTGACATCAAAAACTAGTAGAACAAGTCAACAAACACTACACAGAAAATAAAGAATCAACCAAGTCATTGTCCATCACACGCTACAAGTCTATTTACTAATAAAATCACACCACATAAAAACCCATGGGTTATAATGAGTCATGAGTAAAAAATGGCATAATCACTTAACTTGGGTCAGTTACCAAGGCATTAGCCTTGACACCTCGGCGTACACGGCATCACATTGCCCTTCTCTAGGGCTAGGACGCCTAGGCGACGTGACAACTATGTTAGGCGCTAGTAAAAAATAATAGAGCCAAATCAACTATATAAATACCCAACCGTAATTAGCCTGCGGTCATACAACTAAGAGACATGGACATGTAAGTTTGTGAATTTATTACATCATAAGACAACACAATAATTGGTGATGTACAAAAAAATTGGGGAAAAAAACTTTTCCACACCTGCATTTTTGTATGATGGCCAGTAATATGAAGATCCGACAAAATACTGGTTCTCTATGTATATAAAATGTTGTGCAGATCTTATTGCTTTCACGTATGCGGTATGTATGCTTTTGTCTACTTTCAAGTTTTTTCCGCATACAAGATTCTGCAATAAAATAGGAATTAGAGATTACATACTAAAAACTGAATTTCCTTCGGCACGCCTTCCCTAAAGTATTGACTAACACACTGCATAGAATAGAACTTGGTGAAACTGATTCACAATTTAATGAAAATAGAAACTGAATAAGCGTAATCCTAACCTGTGCCTCAGCTTCTTTAACACCCTTTGGAAATCCCTTCACAGATCCGGAATCAATTGAACGAAACACCTGTCAAGAATAAACAACCACCAAGCACAATCAACTTATATTACCTTTTCAAAGTACCACGTACAAGTGAGATATAAGAAACTATATGTTTATAACCTGCACATGCCAATTCTCAGGATCTTCTTCAGTAGTGACATGCACAACTTGGTCACCGTCAGGGCCTGAATAGGGAGTGAGTATAAATGAAAGCCGTTCTATCTTTAACAATGTGTCATCATGCCAATGTCTGACCTTTCTGAGCCTGAGATCACGCCACTTTGCGGCTTTTTTCCATCTTTGTTCAAAATTTGTCAATATATCATAAGCAGCAGGACCGTCGATTCTACAGTGTAAATCATGCCATGGTTCCCTTGGTCCACTGCCAATAGACTGACCACATTGTTGCAATACAACAGTCAAGACAGTAGCATTCTAATACAAACTATTAAAGCAATTTCTAACCATCAGAGGTAAGACATAGAAGGAAGTGAAAAAAAATAAAGTGGCTTGACTTTAAACAGAAATTTCCTCATTGCAGAAAGTGTTAAAAAATATATAGCGACTTAGTAGACTTACTGAAAAAGTAGGATTATGAATATCATTTGCGAAGACAGTGTCAAGATCATCAAACAGTCTGTGCTCAGGGGTATCGTATCGTCCATCACATAAGTCCAGTCCACCAATGAAAGCAGTAATTTTTCGATTATTTCCAGTAGCTTGAGTGTCAAGAAGAACACACTTTTGGTGATGCGTAAAAAGGGTTCCCACAACCTGGACTAAAATATTTAATCTAACTCAGGAAGGGTAAAGTAATCTTCATGAAAATACACCCCTTTGTCTAAATAGGTTCATGTAAAAAAAGTAGGAATCCTATTAAATGCAATTTCATAAAATCCAGCTTTAGTTTACACATACTTACTGGCCAAATCTAGTAGTTTTTCTCACCTGTTGCTTGAAAATGCTAAGCTTAGTGCTGCCATAACGAGGACAAAGCACACAATGCACACTGGAGTGCTTGAAGAACCTTTTGGTTTCTTCATCATGAGTCTGCATAACGCCATCCTGCATTCAAGCCTAGGGTTTTTTAATGCACATAGTATGAATCTCAATTAAGTATATAGATTTCATCCATTTTACATTTCTATTCTGGAAAGAATACAAAAGGAGAAGGTTCAGTATTAGTAAGATAATGTGATTCATATTGGATATTTAAATTTCCTTATTGAGTAAAGACCCTTACCGTTTTGAAAAGAAGCTTGTCGTGTGAAGTTTTGTCGTCCCAAACAAGCACAATCACTCGAAGTCCTTCTTCCGACTTGTACTTCAACAAGTCTCCGAGGGTAAGCTCTCCTCCAGAAGGCAATGGCCTCGTAGGCTCCCTCACAAGCTTTATTTTGTGATATATGGACCAACCAACAATATAAATCAGGTTATGAGCTTCCAATAAGGCATGACATATGTCCTCCCAACACTGGTTTTGCTTAAAAACTTTTCCATCATCTAGCGAAATTTCAGGAATCATTCCATTAGGCATATGTGCATCTTGATAAAGAGTCACACTCCCTCCTCTACGAAGTGGAAAATAAGTGTTTGGGACTCCTCCATATTCTGGACCAGAACCAACACCGTCTTTATACAGAGGGTTATCCTCAACTGGCCGAAATTGAATAAAGAGATGCAATTCGGGAGAAGGTTTCGAAGTCCTTTCATAAGCACCTGCTATAGGGAACCAACCATCAATTGCATTCCCTGACAGGAGTTTTTCCGAGGGTATCCCCACTACTCCAATCAATTGAGCACCTAGAACATCATTATCCTTGACCTGAAATTCTACATTTATAACAGGATGAGCAACTGGTGCACTAAAATGCTCGTCCCACCAAGGATTTTCACAGTTCAAAATCACTCTTGTTTGAGCTACCGTAGCCCCTCTAAGACAAATGGACACATAGGGGTCACTAGTAATTACCGGATGCTTTCCTGAGTGCTTGCATGGAGTCTTACTTCTTTTTACCAATGTAGGTCCACAACTCCCAAACATAGTAAAACATTTTCGCATTCTTTCTGAAGCTAAATCCAAATTTGGAAGGGACCTTGCTTCTTTAATCCATATATCAAGTTCTCCATGCAAGAATATAGGGATCCCAACAGATCCAGACCTCCTGGCCGCTACAATTTGTTCAATAGTTGAGTAACCAGCCATTTGGACTCGGAGCTTATCCAGACACCAAACTTTGAATAAATCTCTCTCTCTCTCTCTCTCTCTCTCTCTTCTTATAAGTAGACCCACAGAATATCAATCAAATATCAGGACCTAAATGTGACAAAAGATGCTTTTGCAGCCAAATGGCTCAAAGGAAGTATGCCTTATCCACCGTATATTTCAGAATTTGTATATCTAAAACTCGGCAGGCATATTCCAAGAACCATAATTTTAAAGAGATTTTTCTTAATTATGTGATTCAGTCGTCCACAATTAAAAATAACTACTTTTGACTGGATCTCAATAATTTATACATTTTCCAACAAACATGTACATCCATTCACTTTTCATTGTAGTTGCACATAAAACAGTCCAGAGACCAGAGCCACTGATTAAACTGATCCAAGAATCGTCCCCCTCTGAAACACCAGCAAAAACATATATGTGAATATAATACAAGCTTTATATAGCTGTACATATGTATACAGTAAACATTTGGCCGCTTTATAAGTAGCTAGCCACACTAAACAGTGTCCGGAAAAGGATCGCATCTTACACACCCATGAACCATTTAGAAGCTTAAACAATTACATAGGAAAACGAAGAACCAACTAAAAAGCAGTAGGACAAAAGTTGTACGATTATTAAATTTCATTTTTGTGCATCATCATCCATGAAATAGACAATGCACATAATATAAAGCTGTCTACCATATTTTGATTGACAAAAGACATTGGAATGGACTGATACTTCTGTAATAAACATCATGGATATAGAACATACACTTTTGATAAGGGTTCAAAATCCTTAGTTTACAATACCCTCGACACTTCAATAGAGCGATGAAAACTTTATAGACTAAAATGTGTTCCCTCCTTCCTAAATTAGTTGTCTCCCTTTTCTTTTCTTGATGCTCCCAAAAACAAAAGCTTTTAAATTATGCTATCATTGAACTTTAGGGTGGGGTTCAAAAAATGGAGATCTGTAACTCTACCCAACTTTTTATACCATTCCCATTACATTATTAAATTATGTGAAATACAAGGATGGAGTAGATGATTCAATCTCTTCTGAACAAAGCGCAGCCTGAATCAAGTCCCCCCCCCAAAAAAAAAAAAAAAAGAAAAAAAAGAAGAAGAGACATAAAACTTCTCACCAAATAGAAGTGATATGCTCATGCGGCCATATTTAACCATATCATACATGATGCCAATTCAAGAAATAACCTTAGTAATAGAAGTATGCTTTGATACCATTGAGTTCACCAATTCAAAAAGATATTGCAAAATAATAGCCAAAGTTAACATAGGAAAAATTTTGGAATGGAAAATTAAAATCAAGAGATTATATTTTATTTGCTGCATAGAACGGAATTTTGATCAGATGGAGTCAGAGAGCTGCATGGTTTATCTTCTTCCATTCTTTTTTTCAGCTTACCATTTCTATGCAACTTAATAGAACAATTCCAACCTCAAGGGGTCATCAAATTTATGTCGAAAACTTTCCACTGTTGATTTCGTTTTTCAATCATCAAAAGCTAATGCTAGAGTGTGAAAGCATGAATCCAATCTTTATCGGCTCATGCTTAACAGAGGCTGGCAAAGTTATTTTGGAAAAAAAATTGGAACTACAAAATCAAGAATTACTAAAGTATGGGTTTTGGGGTAATATGGTTTGTTTTCTTCAGTCTGTTTTTTGGCTTACAGTTTTCAAGTAAAATTATTGGAACTACAAAATCAAGAATTACTAAAGTATGGGTTTTGGGGTAATATGGTTTGTTTTCTTCAGTCTGTTTTTTGGCTTACAGTTTTCAAGTAAAATTATGTAACGCCGCCAAATTCTTCACAAGTTCGAGTGTTGTTAGGATAACCTTAATTACACTTCCCAAAATTTAATCCTAAAATTATCAAGGCCTAGAATAAGAGTACGAAAATTTGCATAAGATCATAATCCAAAACACTATTGATTAGCTGAGGTGATCATTTCTTTAATTAAATTTTGTGGGTAATTAATTCCCTTCATTCTATAATAAATTATTAATGTTTTGTTCATGGGAAAAAAGAAGAAGCTTAGAGATATCTAATTTACGCCCTCCCAAAATTCTGAGAACTTCATACATTTGAATAAATATTCTGACGGTTCAGTCTCTCCCATAAACAATTCAAGGCATCATATAATATTCACAGAAATCAAAATAAAAATAAAAATAAAAAATCATAACTTATAACATATTCATGTAAATGCTAAAACCCATTTCATATATACATACATTAAATGTATGTATATATATATAGAGAGAGAGAGATTGTGTAATGTGGTACCTGAAGAAGAGAAGCGACGACTCTGAGGATCAGAAGGGGAGGGACATGGAAATGGAGATGGCAGAGGGGAAAGAAACTGAGATGTTAATTAATTTAATTAGTTCTTCTTCAGGGGAAAATAGAGAGAGAGCTCCTTAAACCAACCATAATATAAGGTTGCGATATAGGTGGGAATTGCCAGAATTCCATGCATATGAAAGAAAAGAAAAAATAATCTGGAGAGAGAGAGAGATTTTTTATTTTAAATGTCTATTTTTATGAAGTTTCATATCTCATGATAATATTTAACTGATCCAAAAGAGCTTCCATAATATTTAAATATTTTTTTTAGGTAATTGATATTGTCACTTATTTATAAAAAGGGTTAAGTTCAGATGACCACATGAGGTTTTACCGGTTTCTCACTTCACCACCTATATTCCGTAAAGCTACATTTAAACACTCCACCTTTTGAGTTAAAGTGAAAAAGTCACATTTTCCATCCAAATTAACTGTGCGTGTACGTCAGTCGCCTAAAACGCGTGAGGAGGGGCCTGTAGCGGTCAGAAACAAAGGTTAAATGTCTAAAATAGGTCTCTTCTTCCTCGCTATTGTTAAGAGAGCAGATCTACCCAATTTCTCAGCTATTTCAGCTCCATCTTCTACGAAATTGAAAGCTACTTCTTGACTAAAGCTACATAAACCTGCTTTGCAAAACTCCTATCTTCCACGAAATTTCTCAACTACTAAAGCTTCATCTTCTACGAAATTGAATTTTGCAACAACCATTTGCAATTTCTGAAGGTAAGTTTTCCAATCCCCTTCTATTCCTTTTTCATTTCATCCTTGTTAAGAAAATGACTTTTAGTAGCTACACTGTTTGTCTTTTTAGTTGGGTTAGTTGTTATGTTGCTGCGAGTAGATTTAGTTCACTGGTATGCTTATGTTATGTATGGAAATTAGGCACAAGGAGATAGGTTGAGCTGTGGAGTAATAAGGATGTTGTTATGGGTTGTTATTGTAAACAATGGCTATGAAATTATTAACCTAAAATTATGCCTATCAGTTGTTTGATAAAAGTTCTAAAAGAACTATGTTGACTGAAAACTATTTATTAGACCAAAGTAAAGCTTGGGCTTGACTTGTTTATCATATGTGGTGTTATCTACTCTTTGATATTATTCTTCGTGTTGTTTATGTGAACAAGAGTCATGTCTTCGTCAAGTAATGATGTAGGAAGGATGAATGGTGACTTACGCTACATACCTAGGCGATGTAAATGTGGAAAAAAAGCAAGTGTAATAATTGTTGACTCGAACAAACCATCGAAGGGAAGGTTATATTTTGTATGCGATGAGTGTGAGTTTTGGGCATGGTGCTTGCCTTCTACAACAAGCTCAAGTGGAATAGTTAGTGGCCCCAATGAAGACAATGATAGAATGGGGACATTGGTGAGTGGAACAAAATGCAACTGTTTGTGACGCCCCCAAAATTAGGTATACATCACCCATCTTGGGTCGTCAGATACATAGTACAGAATACAAATACAACTGTCGTGTACAATACGACAAAACATAAACTGTGAGTTTGAATACAAATATTATCTTCTAGAGAGTATTCATACTCAAAAGGAGTCCTCATTACATTTATTAACACACCATTACATAGAATAGTGAGGACTACTAACTAATACTATCATTCGGACCATCACTCCGTTCCCCGACTTGCCCCAGCTACGTTCTCATTTTCTGAAGAGAACAGTGAAAGAAAGTGTGAGCTCAACTAGCCTAGTAAGAAATATTATGACTAAGATAATGCAGAATACATTATCATTAGCCTTCAACAATGTTAAACTAATAAAATATAATAGACATCAAGTTTAACTGCAGCGGAACAAGCAATCCATTAAAAGAGTCAAGTAGAAAATAAACTCTACTATCTTTTATGATTTAAAAGGTTTTTCAACACTGTGATCGCTGGGACTCAGCTTAATAAAATAATCCACATTATCGAATCACCCCTGCACTACGGCCAAGGATATTCGTATATTCATTAATGGTCATGATCATGCCAACAACTGTCCATCAACGCACTACGGGCCAATGAGGACTTTTACCACATCATTTGTAACATTACGGTCATGATTATACCGAATAATCCCTGGTCATAATCGTACCAAGTCCATCTATGCACTACAGGCCACAGATGACTTTTAATATTTTATAAACATGAGGATGATGACAATGATATAAGAATTCAATAAAACAAGTTCAAGAATTAATTTATCCAAGACTTAACAACGTCCAAATTGTCAACATGATACTGCATTGTGGAGTAAAATTCAAGAATGCTTAGAAGAATATTTTCATGAAAAGATACTGGATGAAACGCAATTATCAAGGATATTCCACAAATTTCATGGAGTATAGAAGTCAAAACTTAACCAACTGAGTATAATAAAGAATGGAATAACAAAAGAAATCACAATGCATGCGATAGACCGCACAGACAGGTTATTCCCACAGAATAATAAATAATAGAACTAGGACCGGCGTAAAACGCACAGACAGGATGTTCCAACAGAATAATAATAAAGACGGAACCAGGTCCGGTGTAAAACACACGGACAGGATGTTCCAACGGAATAATAATAAAGACGGAACCAGGTCCGGTGTAAAACACACAGACAGGATGTTCCAACAGAATAATAATAAAAACGGAACCAGGTCTGGTGTAAAACACACAGACAGGATGTTCCAACAGAATAATAGAAGAATGTCACCGAGTATAGGATAGACCGCGTATACAGGTTATTCCAACAGAATAATAAGAAATGGAATAACAACAGTTCTCTTCATGAATAAGAAAGAATAACACCCCTTACCGTTTTAAAGAAGAACTGAAATAAGGAAGTAGTTAAGTAGCAGAATACTCTTCTTCTCTCTCTTTATAGTTTCTCTCTATAGTTTCTCTCTCTAGAGTTCAGTGAATTCGTAAGAAATAATGAAGGAATGAGCTGCTATTTATAGAAAAATAGAATGCATAGTAACTAATCCATGAACGGTCCAGATTGATTATTTTAATCTGACGGTCCATATTTAAAGAAAAATCTTTTAAATAAAATATAATATATTCTATTTATAGAATAACTTTAATAAAGTATTCTGTTTTATATAAAAAGATGTTTCTGTTTTATTACGTTAATAATACGAATAAAACAAAACGTCATTATCGCTAAATAATTCATATTATTAACTGACAATAATTGAATCAAACTGAGTGACTTCTCACATAAGCATTAATAATCAATACCGTGTGCTA
Organism: Panax notoginseng; assembly: GCA_016801055.1. Classification (NCBI taxonomy): domain Eukaryota; kingdom Viridiplantae; phylum Streptophyta; class Magnoliopsida; order Apiales; family Araliaceae; genus Panax; species Panax notoginseng. Next base: position 13,925,378 of record CM029017.1, on the reverse strand, counting down.
CTATGCAACCACACGTATTACTGTACTTTTACTACCGAGTAGTTCAACAGTATCAATGGTAAAACTTTCGCCGTTATTTTTAATAAAATATTTTTGTCGTTTTCTCAATCCGACAATAATTTCGTTGTGGGGTCCACCAATGATTGTGCCGTTGTACGAATATTCTCTGTTAAAACGAATATTCCCCGACCAATCGAATATTATATAACAACTTGCGTACTTTGCAAAATTTATAAATATTACCCACAACTATAACATTATATCAAATTAACTCCATAATATTTTTATAGAAAATTCATCTTTATTTATAAAAGTTGGGGTCTTACATTGTTCGTGTGAGCAAAAAGACATACCAAGTAGGATGAAAGTTGTTGAAAGTAATATTAAGATGATAATTGTTTGTGGAATTATGTTGTATTTCGGAATAGTCATGATGTATTTTATTAGTAACAAATGAATTTACAAACTAAATGAATGTATTTTAGGAGACCAATGGTAGCAAGCTTTTGTTGTACTAGACTTTATGTTATGGATTGCTGGAATTAGTTCTTTATCTATAAAAAGGATGGATTGCAAATTTTGTTGTATATATCTTCTTTGAACATAACTTCTTGGATTTATGTTAGATTTCATACTCAACTGGACAGATACAACATTATACCAACTATAAAATCTTGTCCATTCCAAAATGTAAAACATACCCAACTGTAAAATATTGCAAGCTCATTAATTATAAAACATACTTTTCTAATTATATTGCAACTGTTAAACATCTGTACATGCTTTGCCCATTCCAAAATTACAATAACTACTATGAATTATACCAATTATAAAACATTGTCCAAAAACTATAGTAGACAAAGTCTACACAATCAACATAGTCAAAAACAGTTACAATACATCATTCATGATCCAAAAACTACCCATTTAATATACTAAAGCCTTAATCCCCCTAGTCCTCCCTTCTTTGGTGATTTGCCTATCTTGCTCTTTATGGCTCCCTTCTTTATGTTCTTCCTCGTAGGCTGTGAGCTTGAAGCAGGCTGATTACTCCACATAGTAAACAAACTTGGTGTGAGATTAGGTTGAGAGCTTGAAGTTGTTGTAGCATTAGCAGTAGCAGTCCCTTGACTTGACTGTGTTCTAGTCTGCATCTTTGGTGACCTGGGATTTGGCTGAAAAGGTAATCATTCCAGTTATCACACACAACCATTCATGCAGTTATCCAAATGCATTTCAATTAAACCCAATAATATATTATATTGTACCTTAACAGGAATCTGCTGCACATTAGTTGGAGTCCCTCCAGTGGACTGATGTGGTCCGGTAGGAATGTCTGACTGTGCAGTCCCTTCAGTTGACTGTGCAGTTGACAAATGAAAACATGTTAAACTGTTATAAACCATGTGTTAACAAATACAATTGATAGTATGAAATGAAAACATAAATGCTTATACCTTGTTCATTCTTGATTTAGGATGAAAAGGCAATGTACATGCCCTGCTGTTATGCCCTAGTGTTAAACACCTTGCACATGTGACAGTGCCACCTTTTCTTATTGCTTTATATTGGTTTTTTGTGTAAGACCCCAATTTTTATAAATAAAGATGAATTTTCTATAAATATCATTTTTGAATATTATGGAGTTAATTTGATATAATGTTATAGTTGTGGGTAATATTTATAAATTTTGCAAAGTAAGCAAGTTGTTATAAAATATTCGTTTGGTCGGAAAATATTCTTTTTGTCGGGAAATATTCGTACGACGGCACAATCATTGGTGGACCCCACAACGGAATTATTGTCGGATTGAGAAAACGACAGAATTATCTTTCTATAAAAATAACGGCTGAGGTGTTACCGTTAAAACCGCTAAAACTGTTGAACTACTCGGTAGTAAAAGTACAGTAATACGCGTGGTTGCATAGTAGCACACGGTATTGATTATTGATGCTTACGTGAGAAGTCACTCAGCTATACTCAATTATTGCTACAGTAATTGCTGCATCATATCTCTTAAATTATTGTCATAGTATCATCTGTATAATATGCTATATTATTAAATCAATAATTGAGACGTTGTGGTAAGTTTGGTTATTTTATGGGGGGCCATATGTCATCATCTAAGAGTCTCTTCGTCAATAGTAATTACCGTCGTCAATAGTATTTACCTTGGTCAATAGTAATTACCTTCGTCAATAGTATTTACCTTGGTCAATAGTAATTACTTTCGTCAATAGTAGTTGTCCCTTAAATATTACCAAGAGTCATTTGACCCTTCGTTAAGACCAAGAGCCACCCTCAGTTTTTCTATAAATAGAGGCCTAGGGCTTCATTATTTTTCACGAATTCATTCAAGCTATAGAGAGAGAAAGTATAGAGAGAATAAGAGAGAGAGAGAATAAAAGTATTCTGCTACATCACTTTTCCAATATCCAGTTCTTTTAAGGTAGGGAATATTATTTCTTTTATATTCATGAAGAGAACTTCTGTTATTCCATTCGTTATTATTCTGTTGGAATAACCAGTATACGCGGTCTACCCTATACTTGGTGACATTCTTCTATTATTCTGTTGGAACATCCTGTCTGTGTGTTTTACACCGGACCTGGTTCCGTTTATTATTCTGTTGGAACATCCTGTCTGTGTGTTTTACACCGGACCTGGTTCCGTTTTTATTATTATTCTGTTGGAACATCCTGTCTGTGTGTTTTACGCCGGACCTGGTTCCATTATTTATTATTCTGTCGGAATATCATGTCTGTGCGTTTACGCCGGACCTGGTTCCATTATTTATTATTCTGTTGGAATAACCTGTCTGTGCGGTCTATCGCATGCATGGTGATTTCTTTTGTTATTCCATTCTTTATTATACTCAGTTGGTTAAGTTTTGACTTCTATACTCCATGAAATTTGTGGAATATCCTTGATAGTTGCGTTTCATCCAGTATCTTTTCAAGAAAATATTCTTCTAAGCATTCTTGAATTTTACTCCACAATGCAGTATCATGTTGACAATTTGGACGTTGTTAATTCCTGGATAAATTAATTCTTGAACTTGTTTTATTGAATTCTTATATCATTGTCATCATCCTCATGTTTATAAAATGTTGAAAGTCATCTGTGGCATGTAGTGCATAGATGGACTTGGTATGGTTATGACCAGGAATTATTCGATATAATCATGACCGTAATTGTGACAACCCCAAAACAGGTCCATTCCACCCAACCCATTCTGAGTCGTCAAATACATAGTACAGAAAACAACTACAACTTTATTACAACAATTATCGTGCAAAATACAACAACACATATGATGTGAGTTTGGATACAAATATATACCAAATGTGACTCATGTTCCAACCGTGGACATCACCTCACAATAACACCTTACATAAAGGTATAGTCAAAAATTATTTTAGAAATTAGAATCTTTGGGAAGTGCTCAAGGAAACCTTCGTACATGGGAGGCCACGCGTCTAGGTTATGATAGATATCATATGGCCACAGAATTATCCTTGGTTGACCCAATAGACCCCAAAGAAAAACGAGAAAATTACTATCATATTCTTCCCAATGGTGAGTCTTCTCTTGACTTATCATTATCTCCACTGTCTCTAATTGAGAATTATACTTCAAACAAACACCAAGATTATATAGGTAGTGCCCATAGATATACTCAGCAAGTGGATGAGCACATCCCTGTCTTATGATGACACGAGGTTGTATGTCATTAGACATCTTGTATGATAGTGACAAAACACCCTTCCAACGTTGGGTTCGCCTTACCCTATTTTCTTCACCAAATATAACTACTAAATGATGACCACCGTTCTATTCCCTTGTTACCCCCGCTCGACCCAGCTACACTCTTATTACCTGAAAGGAATTGTGAAGCAAAAGGGTGAGCACAACTAGCTCAGTAAAGAATATCATGACTAAAGATAATTAAATTATCAATAGCCTTCATCAATAATAAATCAGAGATTTAGAACATATGGTAAATGATAAAAATTTCAACCATAGTTGCAGCGGAACGAGCAATCCATTAGAAGAGTCAAATAGACTATAAAGTCTATTATCTTCTCCATGTTAAAAATCCATCAACAATATTTTATCCATGTAACATCACTCAACAGTTCCTTTCCACAATCATATGAATAACTCATAATCATAATTGTGACTATAAATTTTTCTTCGCACCCAGGACGAAGAATATTTTCATCACCTGTCTTTACCTGAAACATCAAAGATCATGGTTATACCAAATCACAATTCCTGTTTATAATCATACTAACAAATCCATCTTTGCACTACGGGCCAAAGATATTCATCAACAAACCATCTTTGCACTACGGGCCAAAGATATTCATCAACAAACCATCTTTGCACTACGGGCCAAAGATATTCAACAATAGTTCATCTTTGCACTACAGGCCAAAGATATTCATCAACAGTTCATCTTTGCACTACAGGCCAAAGATATTCATCAACAGGCTATCTTTGCACTACATGCCAAAGATATTCATCAACAATTCATATTTGCACTACAGGCCAAATATATTCATATCTCAAAGAAATATATAATCATTTCAGAATTTATATAAACAATAATTATAACCATGTTGATCAATTCACCTTTGCACTTAAGCTTAAGATATTCAATTATAAATTCAATGGTCATGATCATACCAGTCACAATTCAACTTTGCACTACAGGCCAAAGAGAACCCTAGTCATGATCATACCAATAATCTACCCATCTTTACACTCCAGTGAAAGAGAATTTCAACATCAGGGTTATAAAAATGTTATATATGATGATAAAAATAATATGATCAACATATAGTTTTAATCTCAAGAGTAATATTCGTAACTCATGAATAGTAACCCCGACACAAAAGATAGAAATTCTACAATAAAATTCATACCAATATTTCGGTATAATGATATTGAAAGAATAACATTACTTAAATTTATAAACAATTTATTTTAATTGTTTACATTTTACTAATTAATGCATTTAATCATCATAAAATGCCAACTCTTACAATTTTATCATCAATAATCAAAACCCTCATCAAAAATCTGCATATACCTCATATAGGATTCTCAAGCCATAAAATCCTATTTTCCAATTTTCTTTCTTCACAAAACATATTTAATTCATTTACTCATAACTAGATCATTTTCATGAAAAATACCAAATCAGTTCCAAAAATATTTCTTTTCTGGGATTTAGCATAATATAGTCCCATAGTGAACATATATTTTTCTCAGAATTTTTAAAATTCATTTACTATTTTTCATATGGCCAAAACAGCCGAATATTTAGACATTTATCAAAAATTATACTTTTGTCCAAAAATTTTGAAATTTACAGAGTATACTTCTATCATATACATGTACTCCCAATAAAAATTTCATCAATTTTGGAGTTAACCACAAGAAATTATAAGCGATTACCTTTAAAATAGTCTTTTCTCATAAAATTCATAACTCTCAATTTATACATCCAAAAATCACCATTTTTGGACACAATCAAGAAAACTCATCAAAATATCATTTCAAATTTTTCCAGAATTTTTGAAGTTCAGAAAAATTACGAAATTAAAAATCATAACAACCCTTAAAATCCCTTACTATCCCTTACTATCCCTTACTATCCCTTACCTCAAAAGAGCAGTACTTCTGACTGGATATCGGATATGATGCTGAAGGAAACTTGCACTGATGAATAGCAACTCACCAAGTATCTAAAAACTCACAAAATATGCTTCATAATATAGAGAGAGAAAGAGAGAAAGCTTATGTTTCTGGTGTGATTTTCAATTCTAACTTAGCCCTCTATTTATAGGAAAATTTTGGTAGGTTTGACCTGCAACCTGATGGCTTTACCTGCTACTATTTCCACCCACCACATTTGAAATATAATTCAGCACATTTCTTCACCAACCACAAGTGGGGCTCACCAATTCTAGAATTTTCCACCAAAATGATAAACTCCGAAAATTCAACAATTTCTGAACCAGTCATCTCGTAAAATTCATAATAAATCATACGTTCATTTTTAACGGTTCAAAATTTGTGGGCATATACTCAACTTATATATGTATAACATATCCAAAAATTACCACGATCCAACGGTCGGATTAAAAATTATAACCCCCGCAAAATATCTCAAAAACCCTAATTTTTAATACCTCCATTCCAACAAAAATACTGATAAAAACCTCAACATTAACTCCTTCATTTTTAACCACAAAAATATGTCCCTCGTTTATATCCACATAAAATAAATATTTCCTTATCATACGAATCAATAATTAATTATTCACAAATAATATTACAGAATCACATTTATGACAACCAGGCCGTTTCCAGGAAAGAGGGGGCTTTTCAATAAGGATTTTTTCTTACTGGCGCGCAATTAGATGACCAAACCTCTCCTTAGACAGAACTTTCTAGACATTGCCAATAATGTTATCTAATAATATTATTCAAATAATATGAATTATTGATCTGATAAAAGAAAATACTGTGCAGCAACAATTATTGAAACAACAATAATATAAAATATCAACGCAGCAATTATTGAATCAATAAAATAAAATATTGAACAGTAATTACTGTAACAATTATTGAGTAGTGCCTTCTTACGTAAGAATCAATAATTGGTGCAATACCGTGTGCTACTGTATTTTAACCACCGGGTATTCCAACAGTATTAACGGTAACAACTACACCGTTATTTATAAAAACTTAATTTTTGTCGTTATCTACATCCGACCGTTTTCCGTTATGGGGCCCACAAATAGCTGCGCCGTCGTACGAATATTCCCCGACAGAAAAAATATTCCACGACCAAACGAATATTCCCCGACAACAATGATTATTTTATAACCACTTGCTTATTTTGAAAAAAAAAAATCATCTTTCACTCATAACTTTAAACTTTTATCAATTTAACCATTTACTGAATAGTAATTATAAGAAAAATTGAATGCTTTTATTTCATAAAATTCGGGGTCTTACAGTAATGTTACAAATGATGTGGTAAAAGTCCTCATTGGCCCGTAGTGCATTGATGGACAGTTGTTGGCATGATCATGACCATTAATGAATATACGAATATCCTTGACCGTAGTACAGGGGTGATTCGATGATGTGGATTATTTATTAAGCTGAGTCCCAGTGACAAAAGTCATGAAAAACCTTTTAAATCATAGAAGATAGTAGATTTTATTATCTACTTGACTCTTCTAATGGGTTGCTTGTTCCACTGCAGTTAAACTTGATGTTTGTTATATTGTATCAGTTTAACACTGTTTAAGGCTAATGATAATTTATTCTGCATTATCTTAGTCATAATATTTCTTACTGGGCTAGTTGAACTCGCCCTTTCTTTCACTGTTCTCTTCAGGAAATGAGAACGTAGCTGGGGCAAGTCGGGGAACGGAGTGATGGTCCGAAGAATAGTATTAGTTAGTAGTCCTCACTATTCTATGTAATGGTGTGTTAATAAATGTAATGAGGACTCCTTTTGAGTATGAATACTCTCTAGAAGATAATATTTGTATTCAAACTCACAGTTTATGTTTTGTCGTATTGTACACGACAGTTGTATTATTAAGTTGTATTTGTATTCTGTACTATGTATCTGACGACTCAAGATGGGTGATGTATACCTAATTTTGGGGGCGTCACATTTTGGTTCATCTGGAGCCTTTCTTCTGAGTTTCCTTGGTCTGCCAGTGGGCTTATGATAGGTTGGAGGTTGAATCTTTGCAAAATTAGAGTGAACCCATTCATGGTGACTTGGCACAGGCTTTATGATGTGGTTATATGTGTTCAAGTACACATCCTTGCTATAGCACTGATGGCAATAGGCCTCTGGCTGCTCCCTATTTGCCCATATTGCAGATACAGCATGTCTGCAAGGAATCCCACTAAGCTGCCACATTTTACAACCACAAGTCCACTCATTCAAATTCACAACCCATGTTCTGTCATCAACTTCTACTTCAAATTCTCCACACCCAGACTTCAAAGCAGTGCATCCCCTACAAGCTTTCTTAATCATCTCCAATTTTTTTTGAATTCTGGGCCCAAGTGACCCTTCATACTTGTCCATGCCTTCCCTTTTTACTTGAAACCTTACCATTAATTTCTTTCTTATCCACTCTAGCATGTTTATTATACCTTTATCCCTTACATCTAGGATGTAATTATTCCATGACTCATTCAAGTTGTTCACTACTACATCACACTTACAGTGGGGTGAAAAATGAGACCTGACCCAAAATTTTGGCCCAACAGCCATTAACCACTTTGCAGCTTCTGCATCAGCTTTGTTCACCTCACTCATGGCTGCCTCAAATGAGAACATGTCACCACAACTGGCTGCATTCCAGAACAAATCCCTAAGCAGCTTCCCCCTAAACTTAATTTTGAAGTTATTGTACAAATGCTTTAAACAAAATCTATTTTCATTGTTGGGTAACATTGTATTGAAGACCTCTACCTGCCCCTTTTGCCTATCAGAAATGAAAACATACCTTCTTGTCTCATTTTCACCTATGTCATCTAGAAGTTGTGTAAGAAACCACTGCCAACTATCTTTACATTCAATCTCAACAACAGCAACTGCAATGGAAAATATGTTGTCATTAGCATCTCTTCCTATAGCACTCAGTAGCTGCCCTCCAAAAACCCCCTTTAAAAAACACCCATCTAATCCTATAATAGGTCTACACCCAACTAGGAAACTATGTTTGGAAGCAGCAAGCCTCATATAAAGCCTCTGAAAAACAGGTAGTGAACCAGATCTTTCATCTAGACCCCCACTACAAAGCTTGAAGACTATTCCAGGGTTGAAATGTTTGACAGTCTCCACATAATCCATCAACCTGTTATACTGCTCTCCTACATCACCTTGCATGTGTTGTAAAGCCTTTCTTTTAGCTCTATATAGGGATGATTTACTTAGACTAGAGTTACATTCTTTTTGTGCCTTCTTTTTCCATGCCTGCAAATCCCACTTAGGATTATCTCTCAAGTCATGCATATATTTTTTGGCCAAGTATCTACTGTCAACAAGATGATTCTTATCCTGTCCAGCACATGTATGGTACCCCCCAAAGATTTTATCTTAAAAGTTTGTTCACCTTGTTTGACTGATGCATGAATCCTCCATTTACAGTTTTCACCCTTACACTTAGCAGTTATTCTTTTTTTGTCATTTTGAATATACTTTATGTCAAACCCCCCTTTAACAGAAAATTCAACTAATGCTTGTCTAAAAACCTCATGATTTGAAAATTCCATTCCAATCTCAAATTCTATCTTACCCATATCAGTTGCCTCATTAAACTCCATACTTCCATCCCCTTCTAAATTATCCTCATCATCTGACAGAACAAACTTCTTCTTTAAAGCATCTTTCCCTTCTCCATCATCACCATCACTCCACCAATCCTTTACAAAGACATCATTCATGTTCACCTTTGGTTCATCTATTTTTTTCCCCTCTTCGAATATATCATCATCCCCAGGCCCCTCTAGATCCTCATCCATCCATGGTGGATGCTCTGCTTCTTCCCCAATATCATTATCAGCCTGTTTTTTAAATTTTTCCTTTGTATGTTTTGTTTGATTTTTAGGCATTTCAGTTTGTTTCCCTTTTCCTTTGTCTGTTTCTTTCTGCTGCCCTGTATCTGTTTTGTTTTGCTTTACTTTATCAGTAGCCCCACTTTGTTTAATGTTATCAGTTGTTTCACTTTGAACACCAAAGTCTTTTTCATTTTCACTTTGGTTCATGTTATCAGTTGTCAAACCACAAATATACCTATTGGGTTCATTTTCAACTTCTTCTGGCCTAACAACTTTTAAGGGACCATTCATTTCTTGTCCATAAATATGCACCTTCTCACTCTCTGTATTAACTAAGAAATCAATCATATCAATGACATCTTTGTCATTTTGCATCACTAATGCCCCACCCTCCCAAATTTCATATCCTAGTACAAGGTAATAAATATTCAAATTTGCCACTGGGCATAAAGTATTGTAGTATTCATGTATACTAAGCAAAGAAAGGTAATCCAACCCAACTTTCTCTACTATTTGTTCACTACCCCCAACATATTTATGTACTGGATCTTGAACAAACTTCCCACCATAATGAAAAATAATTCTGACAGACATTCTGCATTAAACAAATGAAGTAGAAATGGTTGAATAATATACAAAACATTAAAACAAGTATCACAAAAAGGGGACCAAATTCAGTGGCAGACACTGGGGGACAATAGTAGTAATAAAGAAAGGGGGGACCATAGTACTCAGTATAATTTATCATGACCGAATATACTAAATAATTCCACAAAAAGGGGACCACATTCAGTGGCAAACATGCATGCATATACAACAAACAACTCATAAAATTAACAAATTAGAAATGATATCTATCAGACAATGAGAAATTTACCTTAATCGGCACCTTCTTGTATCACAGACCCCAATCGTAGGTGGGAACCCAGTCCTTGCCCACAGATCTAACCCACACCCTATTGCTCTCGTCTCTCTAACCCACACCCTATTGCTCTCGCCTCTCTATCCCTAGACTGAAATCAAATGAAACAAAACCCTTATGGCTTCTGTCGTTTTCAATATATATATGAAGGGTAAATAAGTCATTAGCTAACTCAAATAACGGAGTGAAGACGGAAAGCACTTTTTCACTTCAACTCAAAATGTGGAGTGTTTAAATGTAGCTTTACGGACTATAGGTGGTTAAATGGGAAACCGGTCAAACCTCATGTGGTCATATGAACTTAACCCTTATAAAAATAATGATGTTTGAGCAAATATACATTGAGTTAAAAATTTATATACTGTCAATATATATATATAAAGTGTGTTTGTGTTACGATCATAACACCTCATTAATAAAATACTTTTCTCGTTCTCGTGTATGCACGTTATCAAATTTTAATCCATATTTATTTAGCAATATTTTTATAATTTTTTAGATAATATCATTTTGGAAACTGATATTTTCACTTATATTTTTTATTTTTACATGGTCATCTCTCACATAAATATAACAGTGAGATCATGTGATAAGGAATCATGTGAAAAAAAATGTGATTTTTTTTAAACAGAATACTTCAACTCCCATTGATATTATTACACAAATATTTAAAAACTTCCCCACAATTTTTTACTACAATTTACTTTAATAATCTGACCTCCACATTATTAATCAGCTTAAACAGATAGTGAGTACATTTAAGGGAAGCACTATTTTCATTTTAATATTTCCACACGACTCCTTCTCGGAAGTGGTTAGTATGAAGTTTATTTTGGGATAAGTTGGTCAATTGACCAATAGAATACTGACACGCTGGCGATATTTTATGCGTGTCAGTATTCTATTGGCCAATTGACCAACTTACCCAAAAAATTATCCCTCCTTCTCACATGAAGGTGGAACCCACTTTCTTCTCAGACTATATGAAAATATCAAAAATACATAAAAATAACAATTTCCAACATTTAATTTTTTCCGTTTCAAATGCAGGAACAACCTTGTAAAAACTTCTGATTTATTGAAATCAATTAAGTTTTTAAATAATTTCTGATTATTTAGTTAGTTTTTTTGTAAACTTTTGATCTCTCCCATAAGACCACCAAATTAGGTTTCTGTAAATACTGCCCTTAGATTCATAAGAAAACCTGCATGTTAGGAGTACATAAAAATGGTAAATCTCCATTACATTTCTCTCATGTCCAAGCTAGACAATCCATGAGCACAAGAGCCTAGTGGGATAAAATATACAAGTTCTTCCAAAGTTCTGGATAACAAGCAATACTCCCTCCTCCATTTCATTTCAAAATTAGAGATAATATCGTTACTTACTAAATACCATTACTCCATCTCTAACAAATGTTGGTCCTATGTTTGAAAAAATAAAATTATCCTTAAAGTTGTCGTTTTAAAAATGTACGTCTAATTTTGGAAGGGAGTCGCTCACAGCTGCCCCAGAGTAAAGTTCACTAATAGCAGTGTAAAAACAGTATGGACTGTGAAACTGACAACTACAATGAACAGAGAAATTGGAAACTTATATACCATGTAACATTCAAAAGTATGTCTAATAATAATCTTGTTATACTGAGGAAAAGAGTGTGGTTTTATAGAGATTTCTAGGAATGCACACACTAGCTCTCAAGCAGGTACGTAAAGTTATATATTGGTGTCTACACATTTAACTGCTTTCTGGCATCGATCATCGCACCTTCTAAAACGTAACGCTTGAATCTATTCTGTATCTCTCCCCTGCAGGAAATAACACCAAAAACTAAAATCAATGATACTGTTCAGCTGTAAACTTCAACAACACCTGGATGGCAAGCTATGGGTTTGAAAGGCTTTCAGAAGCCCCATCTGAATTTTGTCTTTCGACTCAATAATCAAGTGGGTGTTTTCAAGAAAACAGAATAAGAAATGAAGAGGAAGATAGCTTACATGTGTTGTTCCTGATTCCACTGTAGCTTCATAATTTCTTTGCTGCCCCCTGCTGCATGTTGTTCATCTGCAACCCCTGAGATAAATTCTGATTTCCCCCTTGTCCTGAATAACTAGACCTGTAGTTAGGACTCATTTCTTGTCCAGGGCCGCCTCCACCAACTCCTTGCCCATAACTTCCAGCTGTCCCTTGTCCATAATTCCCCCCAGCACCTTGCCCATGATTCCTGCCAGCAACTTGCCCATAATTTCCGCCTGCTCCTTTCCCATAATCCCCAATGGCTCCTTGCCCGTAATTCCCACCTGCTTCTTGCCAATAATCCCCACCCTTTCCTTGCCCATAATTCCCACCCGTTCTGTGCCCATAATTTCCCCCAGATCCTGGCCCAAGACTTCCACCTTGTGTAGGTACATAATCCCTATTGTCTACTCTAAAATCACTCTGTTCAGGGGGTGCATAATTCTTCTGTGCTCCTGGTGTGAAATCTCTTTGCCCCTGAGGATAAGAGTTTCCTCTTTGTCCTTCGTTGTAATTTCCTTGACAACTAGGCATTGGATCCCTTCTATCTCCCTGATAATTATTCCACCCTCCAGAAGAATTATTCACTGGCATAGGATCTCTTCTTTCACCAACTCTAGGAGGACCATAATTTTGCTGCGGTGAAGGATTTTGTGGTGCCCTAAAGTTTCTTGCATCCCCTTGCCTGGGTCCTTGGTTGTAATATGTCGAACTCCCTTGCTGATATGAGCCTCTTGGCTGGTTGAAATCTCTATTTCGATCATTGTGTCTTCCAGTGTACCTTGGAGATTGTATAGGAGGTGGTCTAGGTATTATTATTCCATTTATATACTTATCCCCTGATATTTTCAGTAAAACAATGAAAGTCCAAAATGAATTACAATATATGAAAGTGCTAAATGTCTTATTCCAAAAATTAAAAAATAAAAACAAAGAAAGAAAAGGAAAAGGCTCGAGAATAAGTGGAATTAGTCAAGCTAGTGTAGTAAAGATTATCATACCTCCATACTCTTTGTTTACTGGATCAATGTAGGAATCTGGCAAAACAAATACAACTCCAGGCAGACCTGATATAATAGCAAAGTTTGAAAATTATCATCGGTGGTCAATGTCATCCTTTTCTTAAGAAATTAACGCTATAGACACTCACCATTAAACTTCTCTGACATTTCCTCGGACACCTCAACCTGAAAGCCATTATAAGTTGTCGTGCTACAGGCATAAATTTTCTTCTTTGCCTCTTCAACACTAAGACCACATAAAAGTAGACTAGAATTAGCCAATAATCTCTCAGTCCAAAACTCCAACACTTGGCATCGAATAGAAAGCATTACTAGATGATTTTACACAGTAGTGAGTAGTGACCTAAGAATGCTAATTTAAAGATTCTTAAGAAACAAGTTAATTGAAAGTTATGTTGAGAATTCAGCTAGAATCTCCTCAGTCAAAATGATTACATTGCATTAAACCTGACCTATGTTACAGGGGCTTGAGAGCGAGTACATATTCAGATATCACAAATTCAGCATAAGTATGCATATTAGATACAGGTCGGGTGACATGTTGTGCACAATGATATTTAATATAGTTTATAAATCTTGCAATACAATGTTGAAGGATTTAAATATATAGATGAATAAAGGTCCCTACTAAGCAAACTTTCTTCATTTTTTAAATAAAAACTTTTGGTCTCTCCTCAATCTTTACAACCAAAACATTGTGCCATCTTTGAACACAGGTGGCCTGGAAGATTTATCCCAAAATCAAAGTCAAGTATCAAACATGATTACCTCAACCCAACTCTTGCTCTTAAGCAACGAAGCAGATGACAGCACAAATGAGTATATAAACTCTATTAATATTACTAACAATAATCTACAACATTAGAGATTTCCAACATACATAAGCTATGACACTATCTCTGCAATTAGCTTCAAAGATTAACCAATAAACACATCAATATATTTATACCAGCATAAATGCATAACCATTTCCAGAAATTCCCATTGGTAAAACTTTAGATAGTAAAACAACAATTAAAAATTGCTTCAACCAAAAGCATTACCAAATAGTACCTAAAAAATTAAGAACCCATCAGCCAACAAATTCAGTATTTGCATATAGAGAGAAACGAAATAGACCTTCCAAGGACTCTGGCAGCGGTTTGGACGTAGGTTTCGATCATTTCTTCAGGAGATGGTTTCGGATCTTTAGGAAAATCCATAACAATAAGCCAGTGATTGTAATCGCATCCCTCAAACAATATCTCATCCTGAGAGATTTTGTTATCCTCGTTGTTATACGACGACGTTCTCGGCCGGGACGAGAGCAAAATGCTGGATGATCTGAAGGCTTTTGATTGAAATGGAAGGTTGAGGAGGTCGAGCTCATTAGGGTTTTGGTAGGAGTGGGAGAGAGAAATTTGTGGTGGCGCGTGAAGTGCCGGTATGGAGGAGGAGAGAAGATTGTGGTGGTTTAGGATGGAGGAGGAGAGAGAAAGAGCGCGGCGGAGACGGAGAGATAACATCGCCACTAGTGGTGGTGCCGTGGTGGTTCTAGAGGTTTGTGGGTTTTGGATATATATCAGAGAAACTGATATGAGGCTAGTTTTGACATTTCACTCTTGTATGGTACGCCGCGATCTGGTAATTAGTTAATGGGATTTGATAGAACGACGACAGTAGTACAGTGAAACTCAACTTCGACCGTAAGTAATATTTGAATTTATATTTATCTTTTTTTCACTAATTCTTTGCATTTTTTTTAAAGTAGATAATTAAACATTGTAATAAATACCGTTTATCTGATTAAAAAGTTTTAAGCTTGTAATTTTCATTAATCTATCTAATAAAATATAAATAATTTTGAATTTTCCGCTCGCTCAATAAATTATCTGGGCCATCTAAAATTTGAGATAAATCATACCGTCCATACAGTGCCGAAGGCACGGGACACAACTAATTACATTACATTTGTTATCATAACATAATAAATACCATTTATTGATGTTTACATTTTTGTAACTAATAATTTACTTTAGCTAGGTAATATTATCAACCAGCAATTGTGTTTATTAAAATTTAAATACTACTGGTGATTTTTTTAAAAATAATAATATATAAATATTGTTTATAAAATGTTATATTAATTCAATTTAAAAATAAAAAATAATCTTTTTAGGGATCGGATTAGGATATCCCTCCATTACATCCATCATTCAATTTCTCTCGATACACATTTAACGATATAAATATTACTCCCTCCATCCCATAATAACTGTCACTTTAGCTTGATGCATATGGATTAAGAAAGTCATTTAGTGCTATCATTTATTAATTAGAATTGGTGTGAAATTTCATCAGTACCCAGGGGAAGTTGAAAACTATTAATACAAGGGAAAAATTTCTTGGGACAATGAGAAAAGGTAGGGGTGATATAGAAAAGTAGATAATTTATTCTCCTAGAAAGTTGTAAACGGAAAAAAATTTCCTTCTAAAACGACAGTTATTATGGGATGGAGGTAGTATTTTTATTGACATTTTCAGTGACACTATTATTTGCGACAAATTTTACTCTGTTGTTAATTGTTTATGATGAAAATAATATTTATGTCACCAAATGATAAGTGTAAATTATGATTATGACATTCTTTTTCCTATATACGTAACACAAAAAAGTTCAATTAATATTTATTCCTACTTCCCCTTCAGGCTTAATGTAAGAGTATCTATTTAGATGGGTACTATAATAGTAAGAATATAAGCCGTGAAACAATATTAGAGCAATTATTAGTTTATTCTGATTAAATTTTCTTACCTACTTGGGTATCAATTACACTATACAACGATCTTTTTACTTTCTCAAAAAAAAAATGTATCTTTTTTGCTTTTAACTTTGTAAAATATAGAAAAGAATAAAGAAGGACCGTTAGGTATCTGAACCAGGTATTTTTTAAATTTCCTAATAAAGAAAGACAAAAGATGCAAGGAAGAGAGTGCAGCTTCCATGTGCAAGCAATGGTTGGACTTGGAGAAGCAAAAAATATAGATCGCATCAACTCCATTGCATCTGGAGCTGGGCTTTCTTCATCTTATATATATGTGTGTGTGTATCAAGAATCTCAGCTGCCCATTTTGCTGGATCTTCAACTGTCTCTTCATTTTCTTGAGAAAAGTTGTAAGCATTCTGGGGAAAGAAAGTTGTATTAAGAAATGGAGGAGTTAATAAGGGAAGGGAGATCTCTGGCTGAGACACCAACATGGTCAGTTGCAACAGTGACTACAGTTTTGGTTTTTCTGTGTTTATTGGTCCAAAGATCTATGTACAGATTTGGGAAGGTGAGAACTTTTGCTGAATATTTGTGGGTATGTGAGTTTTGAATGAGTTATTTGTTGGGTTTAATTTTGTTTTTGATATATTGGGTTGTTTCTATTGTTTATTGCTTCAGTGGCTAAAGAAGACTAGGAGGAAAGCTCTGTTTGCTTCTTTGGAAAAGATTAAGGAAGGTTAGTGATTAATTTAACTGTTTTTGTTACTCAAATATACTTTTCTGTTGGAATCTAGTGGGAGACTTTTATATGGTTCTAAGAAATTATTGGTTTGTGTATATGTAGGTAATTTGTTATGTCTCTTTATACACACAGAGACATATATTGCTGTTGTAGAATGAGAACTAAGACATTTTGGGAGTGTTTCTGATGTGGGGTTTGGGTTTTGGTTCGTTTGCCTATATGCCCTCTCCATATACATATTTGCTCAAGAATTGGAGCTAGCTCAAATTTTAATTTATTGTTCTTTGATTACTTTCTTTACTTTTGTTGTTTATTTCTCTTTCTCGACCTCATCATTTTCTTAGCTGATGCTGTGTAGCATTAGGTTTGAAACATACTTAATGATTTATGTGTAAATTTGTATATTTGAATCAGAGCTGATGCTGCTCGGACTTATATCCTTGTTGCTGGGGCAATGGGCAAGCGTGATTTCTCAGATTTGTGTGTACTCCTCTCTTTTCAGTAGTAAATTCTTCCTTTGTTCAGAAGAAGATTATGGCATAAAAGAGCATATTAAGCTCAGAAAGTCCTTGTTTCTAAATGAGACCGATGTTCCTCCTAAGGGGATTAATAATCCGTTGTCTCATCATTGTGGTGAGGTAAATAGCTGCACTTCTAGGCTTTTTTTCAGTGCTATGGGAATGCATACTTTAGAAATTAACATTTACCTTTTCTGCAGGGGCGTGAACCTTTTGTTTCTTATGAAGGTCTTGAACAGCTTCACCGTTTCTTGTTTGTTCTTGGCATCACTCATGTTCTGTATAGTTGTGTTGCAGTTGGTTTGGCTATGAGCAAGGTACAGTCAACATCCCGGATTGCAGGTTTACATTTATAGCCATCAACGCTAGTAATCAGAGTGGTACCATTACTTGGGTGCATATTAGACGACATAGAAGTTAGATTAAGCAACTTTGTTTCTGGAAGTATATGTTTATGATTGTGACAATGTAGTATATTCTTCAAAAGCAACTAGCAAGTTATTACAAGTCCAAGTGTCGTGTCAAATGTCTTATTAAATAAAATGCTGGTGACAAGTTCCTTTTTCAACTCATTTGTTTGCAGATTTATAGCTGGAGGAAATGGGAATTCCTAGCAAGCCTATCGGCTGATAGCAGTTTGCAAGGTAAGGAGTAAATGAAGAGAAATATACTAGTCAATAGTACTAAGAGTGGGACAAACAACAGTGATATATATGTGCCAGCATGTCTTCCCATTTGTTGTTAGTGGCTGCAGTTCCAATTGAAATCACCACGTATGGTGGCTATATTGGAATTTATTGACCTTTAAAGTGATTTCTGCCACTGTTCAATGTGTGAAGAATTTCCCATAACAAGAACTCAACCAATTCTTCATGTCAACTAGCTGCACTATGAGTATCCATTGTAGTTTTCTTCTGTAGTTTTCCCAACAAGAAGTTGCATCCTCTCTCCTGAGTCTATTATTTCGTAGCCCATATGACCAAGTATGTAGGTTCTGTGTCTTGCTTCCATTGCATAGGTTTCCAATATTCGAATATTCTTTCTACATTTAGTAGGTGATAAATCTATGAATATAGTTTGTATGGTGTCACTCTGATTGTTTGTACATTTATTTATGTTGTATAGCCAGGAAAAACAAGGTGATGAGGCGACAAACCACATTTATCTTACATCATGCATCTCATCCCTGGAGTAGGAGTCGGATTCTCATATGGATGGTAATAATTCTTCCTCCAAAACTGTCTACATATTAATAACTCTTTCTTATTTTAGAAGGTTGTTCTTTTCTAAGCAATAAGGTAGTCAATGTGTTAGGTGGGATTTTTGTTGACAAGAGTATTATGTAATTAAAGTGTAAAAATGTTCAGCCGACTCAGAGAGGCTATAGTTACATACTTCCTTGAGTTATTTCAAATGACTTTCGAATTACCAGGAATGAGTGACAAAGCCCCATCTCTTGTGATTGTGGAGAGCTCTTAATGAATCTTACTACATTATTAAATTTCTTTAGTAAAAAACTGCAAGGTACCTTAATAATAATTACAGTTCTCGACAGTCATTGAAATAACCTACAATAATATACTTTATTATGATTTGAGGGTAGAGATTGTCTGTGAAGGGCAAGTCCCTTTGACAGTTCAACAGATTTTTGGAGTATACCTAGTATAGCTTTAATATGTCATCATGATGTCATGGCTTATCTTTTCTTTACTTAGTTTCATGTTATGTTTGAGTATGTTTTGGTTGATTTGTTGTTTATTGTTGCAGCTTTGCTTTCTCCGACAGTTTAAGAGTTCTATACAGAAGTCAGATTACTTCGCACTGCGACTGGGTTTCATCACCGTGGGTATTTCATTTTCTCTTGACAACCTCATGACTCAGGATATGCTTTTCCCTTATGTATATCCTCCTTATATAGGATAGCTCAAACCTTGTCCTTAGTCTTGCTGCCACTGCTTGAATAACAACTCTTAAGTAAAACAAACAGGATATATAAATCGTGTGAATAAGAGTCTATGAGGAAAAGAAGAGAACATGAAAGTTTGGTAGTCCCATTGAGAAAATACAGAGATGGACATTAGTGTCTACAGTGTGGTGCCAAATAAGAGACGTTAATTAGTACTATTAATAATAGTATACGATAACCTAGATAACCATGCAGCGTTGACTGTTGACATTTGTCTTGCACGTCTATATTAGTCATGATTGATCGCTGTGTATAAGTACCTAGCCATATGGATATATACCCAGGAGCTTCTTGAATGCCTATGGGGGTTACAAGCGAATTTAACTATGCAATTATAAGTGAAATCAACTGGTATCTAGTGAGTGGTCTTTAACAAACACATGTTCATATACTATACTTATCAACTCTTCATATTTACAAGGGAATAAAAAGGTTTTGTATATATTATTACAGTAAAATTCAATGAGAAGTTGGAAAAGATGACAGGTGATAGATTTGATTTACTTCTGTACATAATATTTTATTGGATATCTTCCCCTTACCTGATTAATGATTATCAATAAATACGGTACTACCTCCATCCCATAATAACTGTCGTTTTAGAAGGAAATTTTTTTCCCAATTTATTTGTCGTTTACAACTTTCTAGGAGAATAAATTATTTACTTTCCTATATCACCCCTACCTTCTCTCATTGTCCCAAGAAATTTTTTCCTTGTATTAATAGTTTTCAACTTCCCATAAAGGGGTAGTGATGAAATTTCACACCAATTTTAATTAATAAATGATAGCACTAAATGACTTTCTTAATCCATGTGCATCAAGCTAAAGCGACAGTTATTATGGGATGGAGAGAGTAACAACTAATTACACGTATGAAAAAGAGTTCATATTTTCTTAGAGTTCATATTTTATTAAGCTATATATTTTCTGTTGTGTTGCATAAATTAGTAATCTTGGATCATCTAATATACCATCTGTCCTCTTGATCATTAAATTACCATTTATCTCGCAGCTTTATTGTCTTAACAAATACTTCTGTATCTTCATACTGAATCAACTTTTACTCTATCTTGGTGTTGTCATTTCCAGACTCACAAGTTGCCACTTTCTTATAATTTCCATAATTATATGGTCCGAAGCATGGAAGATGAAATTTATGGGATTGTGGGTATCAGGTACTCCTTTAAGATCATTATTGTAACACAAAAGAAAGTTATGTATTCATTATTCTTCCATTGAAATACAACTTTACTCTTACCACAAAAAATGAATGATTTTTATCTTCAAGCTAAACAGAAATGGGACAGTAAGCCATGTCTCAGGCCTAAACAAGTTCGATGACTTCTCTTTGGGTTTATTGAAGTAAAATTTTCATCTCAATTGAAAGGTAGTTGCAACTAAACTATGTCTTTGTGTTGCAGCTGGCCACTCTGGGGTTATGCCATAATTTGCATCTTCATAAATATTCATGGTAATGGGTTATATCAGAAAATAAATTTAAATTTTGAGCAACTGAAGTTCAACATCTAACAACTAGGTCTTGTGTTGTAGGTCTTAACATTTACTTCTGGATTTCATTTATTCCTGCCATTGTAAGTGCTCCCATTTGGTGTTGCCTGTCTACTAGAATATACTATATCCTGCTTGTTAGTATGTCTTATTTATTTTTTATTTTTGGTGATTATTGCCTGTTGAAGCTTGTAATGTTGGTGGGAACAAAACTCCAGCATGTTGTCTCCTTGTTAGCACTTGAAATCGTGGAGCCAAAGGGGCCATCTGTTGGAAGCCAAGTCAAGCCAAGTGACGACCTATTTTGGTTTGGGAAACCAGAAATTTTATTAAGCTTAATACAGTTTATATCATTTCAGGTGAGGATTTTATAATATCTATCTTTTCAACGACAAGGTAGATAACTGTTTCTTATTAATTTGGTCCTTACAATATTTGCTTTTTTTTGCAGAATGCCTTTGAGATGGCAACATTTATCTGGTCCTTGGTAAGAGGAAATCCTCTCAAAATTCTTCTTGTTCCTTTTGATGAAGTATAATTTGTCTCCAACTATTCCATTATAGGGACAGTTTTGTAATAAAATTAAAGTATTGAAACTTCCCACTTCTGTAAGGTAACTCCTAAATTCTAACTCAAGTAAAGACATGCACCTTTCGAAAGGCTTGATCCTTTACAGGACATGGCTCAATGGGTATTTACAATGTCATTTGAGCCGTGGCTCATCTAAGATCCTTTCCACACTTTCTGTATTTTAATAAGTTGTGATATAACCTCATTAATCAACAAAAGGAGACATTGAACTGTGTTTCCAGGCTTTATAATGAACTTCATGATCGATGGTTTCTCATTTGCCTCCTATTAGTATCAGTTGAAAGTAATGACACTAAAAATGACTTATTTGGGCTTACATATCAACTCTCTCCCCCCTAACAAAAATTTACTGTACTTGAACATAATAACATACCTATATAATTGAACCTTGTTTTTTCTTTTGTATGTGTAGTGGGGACTGGAGCTGCGATCATGTTTCATGAAGAACCATACAATGATCGTTATCCGGTTGACTTGTGGGTATATTTCTCTCTCTCTCCCCTTCCCATATAGGCCGTATCTGCAATGTGTCTCCATTCTATGCATTTAAAACAATTCAATTCTTTCCAAAGAAAACAAAAAATAAGTGACTAATCTGTGTTAACAGCCTTTATCATCGTATACTGAACTTTTAGTCGATAAGGAGATAGTACCTAACAATTTTACCAATTTCTTGTTATTTGCAGGATTGTAGTTCAGTTCTGGTGTAGCTATAGCACTGTGCCTCTAAATGTTATAATCACACAGGTTTTATTATATCCCAAGATACTCATTCTAAATTAAAATGATTTTTCTTTTGGTAATCTGAAAAGGACGATTAACTGATTTCAGATAGTCAAATATATTAAAATTAATGTTGAAGTTCTTATGAATTGCAGAGTCAAAAGCAACGCAAGATACATTTTAGACATCTTTCATAAACCCTGTTGCTTCCTGATCCTGCAATTTCTTATTTCTTGCAATATCTTAAGTTGCATTTTCCTCTGTTCATATTTGGTCTATGTATGTAGCATTATCACAAAAATCTACACCTTTTAACTCTAATGACATTCAGGTCTTAGCTATATTGGAATTGAATCCAAAAACTGATTAGTCTTTATACTCGATCTTAATCTGGTACGCTAGCGTGGTCACCCAGGTGCAGTAAATGTAGATATCTGCGTCTTGCTGTAGCAAATGCAAGCCTGCAGGTTAAACTATCTCCACTTTTCCATTTTCATCTGTAATTTTTTCTTCTTGACTGGGAGTGGAAACTAATAAGCAATAACTTAAAGCACCACCCACTTGTTCTCTTTTACTTGCCTTCATCCTAAAGAGCTGTTAGTGGAATTAGTTATAAACCCAAAATATGTAGGTTTGTTTTGACTCATGAGTGACTTTCAAGTATAAATATGTTTTGATGCTTTTGCGTAATTCCACCTTACATCCAACCCCTGTCCTTAGTTGGGATTGATATTGCATTATGCAAAAGTCTCTATTTCCTTTCATTAACAAAACTAAGGCTATTAGTCCTTAATAATCCTTCAGTGTGGAACTATTACTCTCATAAAGTAATTTGATAGCTTAAAATTGGGGGGACTATTAATCCCACATTCATTATGGGATTGTATAATCCCTCATAAATAGCCTTACAAAAAAATAGTCCATATGACTATTAATCTCCCATCATGGGATAAAATAGTCTGAAGTCATATTAAATCAAGACAAATAATCAAATCCCAAGCATGTTTTTTGTAAACAAACATGGCCATAGGGTGTTCTCAGAGCTACAACAATTTAGCTCACTAGATTCAGTTCAAGTGCACTCTTCTTTATGTGTGATATATTTACCTTTGGTCCTTGGCTATATCAGATGGGTTCTCGGTGTAAGAAAGCCTTGATTGCAGAGAGTGTCCGAGACTCACTCCACAGTTGGTGCAAAAGAGTGAAGGAGAGGTCCAAGCGCGACGCTGTAAACTCTATAATCACAAGGTCTACATGTTCGCTTGGATCAACCATAGATGAAATAATTACTGTGGCATCTGGTACTATATCACCCTGCTCTTCATCATCAGGTTCACTAAGTCGCCTAGACGATAAAATGGTGTCTACTGATCAGCCAGATGCACCGATGGTTGGCACATCCAACAGGTCTGATCATGATCTTTCTTTTCGAGTACCAGAATATGCATCATATGACATAGACAATGGGACTGAAGACAATGTGGAAGATGGAGAAGAGGGAAAAAAGTTGAGACTCTATTAGACAGACTTGTTTAGAAACACATGAAGTATGTGCCTTCCTTGGGGGTACATTATTATTTTTAGAGCTTTCAAGATTTGAGAAAAAGTTCAGTATCATTGTAACATGGAAGTAGTAGTGCTCTTTTCTTTATCTTTATGAATGCCTTAGCTTAAGAAATATGGAATCAGATGTATACTTCATGTATTATTCAATGGAAATTGTTTGAGACAGGAATAACCTTGAAGATTGTTAATATTACTCTCTCCTTGTATTTTTTTCAAGTTTTAAGTTTGTATTTCTTTTACATATTTGACCTTTTCTTATGTACTTCCTTGGTTCCATAAAAAAGATAATATTTATAAAACAAAATTCTTCCATAAAAATAATTCACTTTTTATTGATGATAGTACAAAATTACATAACATTCTTAAGTTTGTTATCATAATTTCAATGTCATAATTTAATTCATTTTTTATAAGAGTAAATATAAAACAAAAGGTTCATCTTTAATTTTTAAAAAGAATTTTTTTATATAGAACGAATAAGGTGCCTAACATTTTATCATTCTACCACTAATTTATTCTTTTTATATTATATTTCTAATCCATTCTATAGTAAGTGATAAATTTAAATTAAAAAATAAATAAAGCTTACTAAAAAATTATTGTTTTATAAATATATATATCTAATTTTGAACATGATAAAAAATTGCCACTTTATGGTATAAAATTATCATTATTTTTAAAATGAGATAAATATATGCATACATACGTTATAAAGAGGAAGAGAGGGGGAAAAGTTCTTGTAATTAAGAAAAATATTCACATTTTCCCAAAATATAAAGCTACTAGTATAATAATCATTCTTTTTAGTGATCTCAAAAGAGTAACAATGTAGCTAATAATCATAACAACATTATTATACCTCTATAAATGAGAATTAAGCATAAACGATTTAACTTTCCCCCAGTTAAACCAGACTGAATTACATACTCCCTCCGTTCCTAAAAGATTATGGTTTAAGATTTTGGCACATGGATTAAGAAAGTATCATTTACCAAGTAAAATTTATTTGAAATTCCATCACTACCCCTTTATAGGAAGTTGAAAACTATTAATACAAGTGAGAGAATTTCTTAGAACAATGAGAGAAGGTAAAGATAATATAGGAAAATAAATAATTTATTCTCCTCGAAAGTTATAAACGACAAACTTTTTGGAACAATTTTTTTTTTTTAAAACGACAATCTTTTAAGAACGGTGGGAGTATCACAAAACAAATCTAAAAACAGGGGAGGGGATAGAGAAAAACAGAGCAATCACCAAAACCCCTCAATCCCAATTTATAATATCCTGCTTCTTGTGGGTCTCAATAACAATATCATATATATATAAGTGTAATTTTTATTGTTTTCCTAATAGTACAAGTTAAGTAGTTACTCTTATATTAACTTTGAAAAAATATAATATTTTACGCAATTTTTATTATGTTTGTGTTTATTTAATTATAATTTTTAACGATATTAATATGATTCTTTATGTTGTAAATTTATGAATTAATTCAATGTTATAAGAAAAAACAAAACATATAATATAAAATATTTTTAATATTTTTTATTGTATAATAGTTGTTACTGGTATTATTGTTAAAATGATTTATAAGAAAATCTCACTCATTTTAAAAAAGCTTGGTGTCATTTTAATTTTAACAAAAAAAATTATTCAGTATCATACTCAATGAATTTTTATAATATTTCTCACAACTTTAATTGACATGTCAGATATTTATAAATATTAATTAAGAAAAATTTACACGGGTTAGAAAGCTTATTCTTTATATTATATATAAAGTAAGAAAAATAAGTCTTACCCCTAGACTAGATCACCTTTTTTAAAAAAAAGTCTAAAGAAAATACTACACAAGTCTAATTTAAAAGGTAAAGTTGATCCTACATACTTTTTTCTCTTTATTTTTTTTTTTTGAGAAGAGCCATTCATTTATTAAAGCAAATCATTCACCAGTACATCAAAAATAGTCGAAGGAGGACTATCAATCCACCCGACCTGACCAGACACAGAACGTGACGCCCTTGCCAGAACATGAGCAACACAATTCGCTGATTGCGGAACATAAGAGAGAATACAATAATTAAATTCTCTTTGAAGAACTTTACAATCATTAATGACACGTCATGTTCTGATTCATCCACAGTGTCATTATTGATTGCATTAATCACCCCAAGAGCATCAGATTCCACAATCACTTGGTCTATTCCAAATGTTTTCAGCCAACTAAGCGCTTCGCTGATTCCCATTGCTTCAGCAACTGAAGGAGAAAATAAACCTACCCACGAGCCTTGAATACCCGCAACAAAACTACCAGTGCCGTCCCTCACCACACAACCATAGCCTACTTTTTCATCGTCGAAGAATACCCCTGCATCAACATTACACTTTTTTATACCCACCTCCGGTTTTTGCCAACTAGCCTTATGAGTCTGTGAACGGGTCCAAGACAAATAAACTTGCTTCCTGACTTCTTTCCATTCCCTTAGACTGTAGGAAGCTTCGTGAATCACAACAACACCCGCCTGCTGCTTGTTCCTCCACACACGCTTATTACGATTCAGCCAAATAAACCATAGCAACATCGCTACCATATCTAATTGATTACCATATCCAATTTATCGCTCGAGCACTCCTTTCGCAGCTTATTCCACCAATGTGTAATAGAAATGGTTCCTTCTGAATGATCACCAACTATAGACGCTACCCAAATTGCCTTTGCTACCGGACATTTAATAAGCAAATGAAAATCAGATTCCACCCCATTACTACACATTGGACAAAGCGTATCAACGTCAACTTATCGAGTCCGAAGAGAAGAAAGACAAGATAAGCAACCAGACAGGCTACGCCACAGGAAATTTTTCACTTTCGGTGGCACTGCTCGAGTCCACACATCTGCCCATTTTGTTATAGGAGGGGATGACACTATCGCCCCCCCAGTTTGGTGGCACTGCTCGAGTCCACACATCTGCCCATTTTGTTATAGGAGGGGATGACACTATCGCCCCCCCAGTTTGGAGAACCCGATATTCATACATAACGACCCTTGTGATCCCAACACCAAATTCGCTTATCACCACCGAGTAATTTAGAGAGAGGGATTGAGTAGATAAGCCGTGCATCTCTTTCACAGAACATAGCACGAATTACATCATGTTTCCATGTAGTCATACCTCGATTAATTAGCATGTCGACCTTAGCCAAAGACATTTGCCCTGATGTACTTGATTCAACGTAAGGATTCACCACATCCGGTAACCACGGATCGCTAAATATGCTTATATAAATTTTGTTTATTTTAAAAAAAATAATTAATATTCTTTTAGAATTTTCATTTTAAATATTTTTTTAAGTTAACACGATGTAAAGTGTGATTATGTATGTGGCAGCACTTTTTCTACCATATTTCACTAAAGATGTTTTTGATTTGTATAATTATGTAATTAAATTATAAAATAAATATTCATAAATATAATGAATGGCAAATTATTTCCGTAGATCCATGTCAATCTAATATTTTTTAAATTAAAAAAATAAAAATTAAGTCTTAAATGATTATTTCAGCTTATTGAAATCAATCAAGCAAGCAAGCAGTCCAGTATTCTCATTATTAATAAACGAGTCGGCATGACTAGATGTGGCTAAAAACCATGCCTTTGAAACAACCAAAAAATTGAAATTAAAAACTAATTCAATGACTTTAGCCATATCACAAATGGAAATCAACAAGCTATTTTCAGACGAGGAACTGTAGAAGAAAATAGGCAAATACAACACATCTTAATGATGTGTATACACTGCAAATACGTATATAAGAAATTTTCCCCCCACAATTCACAGGGAACAAAATTCATTTCTAAAAGTAGAAATGAAAAAGAGGAAAAAAGCAGTACTTGCTACAAAGAGAAGAGGATATAAACTACACGACCGATGAGTCTAAAATATCATACTAACCTTTCTCGCTTATAAAACAATCACCGACTTCTAATTTAAGTAAGAAAGCTTTCTCTACAGTCCAGGAAAAAAGGTAGTAAAAAAGGGGCTCCTCCAGATCTTGAAGAATTACATGCCATCCTTGTTTGTTGTGGACTTCACCTGTAAACACTGTTAGATTCCCCATAGAAAACAAAACGCTTCCGAGATCAGTTCAGAACGCCTAGTGAGCATGAATGAGGAAGCAACCTTGATTCTTTCTTCTTGGAAATAACTAGTCACACTTGATATTTCGGTAAATCCTTCTCACAAAAAGATTAGACCCCAAATAACCAACAGCCCCTGGAAAATTTAACCAATGTTATGTAACTTAACCAATGTTATGTAACGGATATGAAAATTTAAGCAATGAACAATTCAATCACAATATTTTACAGTAATTTGGTAAAAATCTCTTCAAATACGTAAATTAACAAGTTGTCAGTGTAAATTTGTTTATATTTAGCAACTTCTAGGAGTTCATATTATATTGTCAAGATTGTGGTTGGTTGGTTGGTTGGTCGGTCGGTCTTATCTTTTCCTACAAGTGGTTAATAGGTCCTTTTATCTCTTTTTTTGTCAAGGGTTCAATAGGTCTTGCAAATTGGTATGTCTTCTTACTGGGTTAAGTTTTAGTTGCAAATTTAGCAGGCCGTAATAGCCTATAAATATTTGAATAACCATTCTATATTAGATTACATTATAGAAAGTTAACAGGGGTTGTGTCTTCCTGCACACTACCACACAATTAACTTTTGATTTCATAAAGCTGTTTAACTTCATAAACTATTTATTCATCCCCTCAAAACCACTACTTTTAAAGTTTTAGCAATTACAGTCCTTCCCTCTGCAAGTATTCTAGCCTAACGATCCAACTCCACCAAAAAAATTGATTGCAGCAATATAGCATAACTCAGGACCTCACAGTAATTTTCTTTTCGCTGACCAAAAAGGGTAGGAGAGGCAACTGATTATATCAACCTCTACTAGGACATTATCATAGTATCACCTAACCTGTTGGGGAGCTCAAATATTACAATCTCTATTCAGACAATGTGCCTGTTTGTTTCAGCTTTGTTTATACTTATTGCTTATTTCAGACACCAAGTGGCATAGGGGCTGTTTGATTCTGGATTAAACGAAAAAGAACGTCGCCAATAAGCAATAATCTTGCCCAAGGCTGCTTTCTTAGATTATTTTAGAGTTGCTGGCTTGCTTACTTTAGTTCATGTACCGACTCTTCTTGCCCCATCAAATTATAATGATACAAAGACTACCCCTAATAAATGAAAACACAATATTTGCCATATATTTCAGCTACAGAACTAGTTTAAAAAATATTCAGCTTTATATTCAAATAATATAAACAGGTCTCCCAGCTTATTTTAGCATTACCTTATTAGCAATTTTTTTTAACTTATCAGCAATTATAACTTTAGCAAACAGTATCTTACACCATTTATTGTCAGCTGAAAAAAACAAGCACATTACCATATCACTTGATCTTATGGAGTAATTACTGGGAAAAAAATCAGAGGCAGAAGAAGCCATCAGACACCTAATTAGATTCTCCACTGACACAATTGCTATGGATAACCCTCTTTGAAAAAGCAGAATATAAATTCCTAAAAATATTGAATGAAAAAAAAATGACATAATAACAGAGAAATGTCAAAGTAGAAATACTTACCGCAGAGAATTCCCAAGCCAAGGCAGAACATTAGTGTATATCCAAAATAAAAGCTGGTTTGGAAAAAACCTGACATCTTAGTCTTCACATAGAAATAATATACTGAATATAAGTACACATAAACAGCTGTTGAGGCAGCTGAGAAGAACGAAGTCCACTGCCAATGATAATTCTCAGCATTTAACAAGAAATATGTTCCCACAATTGTCACACAAA
This sequence comes from Panax notoginseng, assembly GCA_016801055.1. Classification (NCBI taxonomy): domain Eukaryota; kingdom Viridiplantae; phylum Streptophyta; class Magnoliopsida; order Apiales; family Araliaceae; genus Panax; species Panax notoginseng. Next base: position 13,895,560 of record CM029017.1, on the reverse strand, counting down.
CGGTAACAATAATGAGAATCAGAAAAACCAGCAGCATAAAACCATAGACATAATACACCTGTCAATAACAAAAAGATAAGTGAAATTGTTTAATCTCATGAAAAATAGCATTTTGCATAATTAGCATAGATGATCGTCATCCACTTAAAAGTTGCTAGGCCAAAGGAGAAAAAAATAATAATAATAAAATAAAAATCCCTCTGTTCCACAAAATAAGATCATTATTATTGAAGACATTTCCAAACTTAAAAATTGGCACGAATTCAATTAATTTTAGTGAATCTGATAAACTATCTAAAAGTGCTATTAATAATAAAATTTATTGTTTCATAATTATAATTTTAACGAGTCATATAAATTTTAAGTTTAAAAGTATCTCAAATTGATTTTCAAAAGTTAATAGTAACAGAGGGAGTGTAAATTAAGAGGCTCAGACAAGTCCCATCTTAGTACTTGACTAAGAAAAAGAAGAGATCAAGGGAAGTCTCGTCTTAATTCACTTTTCTACTATCGATTCTTTTAGTATTATTATTTATATTTTTATTGGGGGGCGGGGGCAACTTCTATCGTTATTTAAAAGTTACTTAACCAAGAAAAAGAAAAGGATTTTAACAAAATAAGAAAAGTTCCCTATTAGGCATTACAAAGAAAGGAATGAATGAAGAGGAAGTAGGGGAGGAAGATTCAAGGGTGTGGAAGTATTATTGAAGACAGGTGAACGACAATGCACAAAAAAGGCTCCAATTCCAACAAACAAATAAGCATCCCCCCTTCTTAGTAACACCCACTGAAACGGATCTCTTAATACTGTGAGTGATGCCTCAGAGAAGGGGTAAGATAAATTTTTAGTATAGAATTCCTTTCAATAAAAAAATAAAGACATATATATATATATATGCATGTCTGAGTGTGTGCGCACACGCACACATGTTTATTGGACACTCATTCTTCACTTGTTATGGAATACTAAAATAAAATAAAATTGTTACTAATATTACACTTGTCAAATTGGAGTATTGGATTACTAAATAATCAAACAGACAGCTGCCGAGATGGCACTTTGTGCTCCAATTTTTTTAATAGGAAATATTGGCCCACCAGAGACATTGAGGTTATTCCTCAAGGACTCTGCCCTTGGGGTCATCGGATGCATTCTGTATGGTATGCATCATTGCATTATGTCATATACATAAAAAACAAAATCACTACCAAGTCAGCAGCTGATCTGCAAATCATGGAATCTTGAAAGGATAATTCCGCACTAGAATTTTTCTAGGACCAAAGCCAAAACTAACCATATACCCAGGCTCCAACAACATAATCAATTTATATCCTCACAGCAAGAATAGAACTTATAAATTTAAAGCAAGCAATGAGGTTACTAGTAAGATTCTTCTCTGGGCCGTCTAAACAACATTCTAATGCATATCAAAGACAAAAAGGTTCCAACATGCACACTATGGCTCAATCTTTATTGGACTACTTGACTCGCATCTATAACTATAAGAAATAATATAATACTTGGATATTCACAAAGGTCAATTCTAGTGGATTACTCAAAAATCAAATGCTACAACAATAAGGAACAAAATAATACTATGTAAAAATTATATCAAATACAAACAAAACAGTAAAAAAATGACTCTAGGAACACTTTACCAAACTGTTTGAAAATTTGAAATCGTTATTATTTACCTTGTAATTCCAGAAAGAAGTGAAGACAAAATACATCTCAATGAATATGCTGCCAAAGGGTAGCAGTCCTCCCATCACTGAGACTACAGATGGCGTGAGATACCACTTCTTCTCAGGAATTGGACGAGGAATGGTCTTCACACGACATGGATTGTTTGGAGCCCCACTCCAGTTCCTTCCAACAACTGTACCAAGAAGAGCCAGAGGGAAAGAGATAAAACTCCAAATGACGAACACAACCACCATTGTGCCGAAGGGAATTGCTGCCAGAGATCCATAAAATATAGCAATCGTGTTCAGAACAAAACCAATCCCAAAGCACAAAAACGGAAACAGCGATGCTGTGAGTATCATCGACTTTATCCAGCTCTTCCCTGTAAAGAAGACAGAGAAGTCATAATATGTTTCAATGATAGCAGTAGATCAGAACACAAATAAAATAAGAGTTCATACCCCCCATGCGTGAATACATCCCACCGCTGACATAACCAGAAATGAATGATGTGCAGGCATAACATAATATGAAAGTTGTGACAATTGCTCCTCTCCTGGGCCACGAAAAAAGTGTGGAGGAAAATTTTGAAGCCAATACAAAGAAAGTTAGCTATAAATTATGGAGATATTTCATGTCAGTCAAACAAATAATGCATTCCTCAAATACTAAAATGCAGCACAAAAGAAACATGATTCGTAAGACAAAATATAAGAGCCTATGTTACAGTAGATCCATGTAAAAAGGCTAGAGCCTGCCTGAAACTAAAAGAAGGGAAACAAATCAATAAAGAAATGAGTTTACACATGTGCATGTAATTATGTGTGTGTGTATATTATATATATATAGAGAGAGAGAGAAGGGAGTGAGCTGAGATAACAACCTGCATCTTCACAATCAAGAAAATGTGCACTAATATGATATTACGAGACAGCAATTAACTAAGTTTTTATTTTATTAGATAACCACCAAAAAATATATACTAAATAGGGACAAATTCAGTGTGTACTCTTTAGCTACTTGTTTAACATACCCAATGTACAATGTTCCAACTATTGCAATCAAGATAACAAGAAGAACCAGCAATGCCAACTGAGCTCCTGTACCAACCACAGCTGAAAGAACTACCAAATTATGAGGAGGTCTAAAAACATCTCCATGTACAAGTTTCCAACCAGACTCTTCACTTACATCTCTTTCCTGGGAATGTTAGATTTAATAATCAATAAAGGGCAAATTGAGAGGGGCAAATTAAAGTAGCTAATTCTCAAGGATGTGACTTGTGTGTTACCAGAGTTTCCAAATCATCATCTTCACGAGCATATTTAGCATAGTCATTTCTAAGAGTTCGCATCAATATCATTGATACCAGACCCGTGAGGAAGATAACCATCATAAATGAATTGAAAATAGAGAACCAATGAATCTGCATAAAGAAAAAAACATCCATAAGAAAGTCTATTAAATCCTGATAAGCATTCAAATGTACTGTAAAATAGCAGATACCAAAAGGCATTCCCTTGAAACTTGACTCCATTAAATTTCAGGTTAGTATAGGAAGTTCCCATGCAATAAAAATTGAATTTGCAAACAACCGAGGCTTTTTTACAGAAACAAAAAAATAGAATTATAACAAGCAACTTTACTCAATGTAATTCTAACATCAAGGCATTTATTTGATCCTTAAAAGGACAAATACTAAGAATCGAGATTCACCTGATGCTCAAAAAATGGGTAATCCAGGTAAACATCGAAACGATGAGCAAAAGTGATATTAGTTGGATCCCATTTTACGGAATATGTCATTTCAAATGTTCTCCCTGCTTCCAAGGGTTTCGGGTTCTCTTGAGTAAGGTTAACATGAATAATCTGCAAGAAAAGGAATTTTTGGTATAGCAACAGAGAGACAAAAGAATCTGTTGCAAAGGCATTCTGGAGTTTAACCTGATCTTTGTTGTACTGTACAATGATATTCTTATGAGTGTAAAGCACGTGCTTGTTGTTATCACTGTTCCTATCGGGATGCAGCTCACCAACAAAACCTATATGCTTGAAAAGACGACATATTAAAGCAAAAAATCCCAAACCAGACTCTTAACAACTAAATAACAAAGAGTTTCAGGAATGCATACCCCATAATGGCAGATCATCTGAGCTTGTATTCACCATGTCATAGAACAAAGAAATTGACATCAGAAAAAAAGAAAAAAGAAAAAAGAAAAAAAAAGGCAACTTGGGAATAACACTTCAAGGAAGTATGCAAACAAATTTTAAACCTTTAACCAGACCGAAATGGCATACAGATGATGAAAGTAGTTATCAAAATACTAATTTTTACAACAGAGCACTATAGTTTGAAAAGGAAGACATCCACACATATTAACATATCTCCAAAGAAAATAGCTACAGCAAAGCTGCCACAAATTATGAAGTGAAACCAATGCAAGGAAGATCCAAAATAGTTTCTGCAATAGTGACATGGTGACTAAAGTAGGATACAAAATGATGTGAATGATTGTGATAAGTTATAATCATTAGGCCCAGTGGCCCACCCATATATGGTCAACTAATCACATTTGTAAGCTTTTATTGTAAGATTTTTTTGTTTATGCTACTTTACTCTATTTCCAGCATGTCCAATCTCAAACTTTAAATATGTAAATGATGGCTCATACAACTGCAAGCCCGCAGGACATTACTAAAGATACCAGGAGTGAGCATACAAATCAACTCTCCTTAAACACTTGATATATATATTTACACCAGAACGGGAATGGAACTAGGAGAAGGTTTCATCATCTAGGAATGCAGTCAACTGAAATATAAGATTTGAAATGTAAGATTCTATAGCCTCTAGGTAGTTAATACTATTTATAGTTCCTTTAAATATTATTCAATGGGTCTTTGAAAATATATTTAGGTCAAACTACAACTAAACACCATTATAAAATTTACAAGTAGTTCAATTTCAAGTAAATTATAATGTAAGAAAAATCCATGTTTCAATAAAGACTTCTACAATTCGTTTTACTTCATGATAAAAGAATCTCAGTTTACCTTACTATTTCCATACAAAATGACTTTGTTCAGGATATAACCATATGCACAGTAGGATTTTCATTACAAATAATATGCTCAATCTACAACTTTCCTTTATAAATGTAGCCTGAAGTTGGGTGTAATTTTAAATGAAATTGTCATGTTGGTAATCGTAAGACAGTAAGAAAATAAAAACATAACATACCAATGAAAAATTCAAACCAATAGCTGTTTTCAATTGCATCCTTAAACTGTTTGACCTTTACTTCATCAAGTTCAAGTTTGCAGATGGTAATCCTCTCCACAGTTTCTGTAATAGACATATAAGAGACATCTTCGTATAACCTCGCAACAAAAACCATACACAAGGCGTACTAAAATATGCTTACTTCGAAACTTTATTTCAATCTGGCTATCGATAAGCTCGTTCCCACCCAAGACCTCACCAAGACCGCCCCACTTGTGACCAGGGTTGCCAACTGGGTGACAAAATGGAAGGCTGTAATAGTTATATGTTTCTTGCGGATTATTGTAAGGCCCAACTTTGTTTACCCATAGTGTTATAGGGTCCTCTGTTTGATACTGCAGAGGAAAGGAAATGAGGTATCAACAAAAGTATGTAGAGCTACCAATTGATGTCAAAAAAAATTCAAAAAAAAGTATAAAAGTCAAGCCCAAGTCCACAGTTCTCACTTCTAAAGAAAGGGAAAACAATTATACAGGCAGAAGGTGAAAAATAAACACATCTGTAACAAAATACATGCAAGGTTACACATTTTCTTACTTCTTAGTGACATCATTATTTCTCTTATCCTTTAATTCACCTCACCAACTAACATGTTTTTCAGCAGTACATGAAAAATGAAGAATTTATTCCCATTTGATCTATCAACTTCCACACAGTAGTTTCAAGTCTTGGATCATCATAATCCTTTAAATATATTTAGTTTGCTATTCTTGGTATCAACTAGGTAATTCCTAAATCAATGGGAACAAATTTGGCTTGTTGGAGAGGGGCTAGGGTGGAAAACAGTACTGTTGTAATATGGAGTAATAATATTTTGTTGATCATGCCATGCTACTTCTTCATGAAATCTTTCATAACTAGAAGCACATGGATACCAAAAATCTTTAAAAATATCTCGACACTTTAAGATTTGTCGTTCAAATTTAATCATCTGGAGTTTTTCCTAGGCAGCCTTATTATTTATCTTTCTAATGTCTACATTTGTATATTCTAATAACTATACATTGCATATACTAAATGTAAATATTCTAAATTTTAAATGAAAAAAATCCAAAAACTATCTTATAAGGAACAACAAATTAATTTCAAGCATTTTTTAGCTTCAAAGCCTTCATTAAATTGATATGGTATAGAACTAATTCCACCTAGGCGAGGACCTAGAAGGGTCAGAGAGCTGCAAGGTTAAGGATATGAAAATGAAGATCGAAATTCAAAAAATCATCCGCAATAAATTTATGGAAATGGCAGACTCAAACTCCATTTTCCTGAAATGAGTAGCTCATACGTCGGTACAAAGGTTCTGTTTCTTAAATTTTGATACTACACTCGATATCATAAAAGTCTTACTTCATTTTTCAAAATTAAGAATGACCCCTTCGAATGTACAAGTAGTTTGCACCACTGTTTTATAGGTTGACCCTGTCTATTTACAATATATAATACTATGATACAAATGCTGATGTAGCTGAATGCACATGTGTGCTGGAGTGTCAATAAGTTTTTCATCATATTTAAATGGATCCATAATTAGAAAATGAGGTGAAAAGAAGAAAAAGAGTTGGATCATGAGGGGGACTATTTTGATCCCCTATTAGTAATGCAAGACCCTTGAATGACTGATCTAGCTCCCACAACTAGATAAATACGTGGTGAAAAGACTTCTCTTTCCTTTGTTTAAATAACTCCTAGAAGAAAGCCATAACAGTAATTTATAAAAGTCAACTCTATTACTTATGGTCACATTGGTAGGATTGACGAATGGATGAAGGAAGTGAGATGAAAAGAATATAATTCCACTATATGATAAGATGGGGAAGCCGGAAGGGAAGAGATGCAGGATGCAGTTTCCTCAGCTGACACCAGGATTTTTCCCAACATAAATTTTGAGAGGTAAGATAACACCGACAACAACTATAAGTTTTTAACCATCAAACAACACTACTCAATCATACCACACCCATTACAATCCTTAATCTAGTCCAGTCCAGTCCTTCCTGCCCAACCAAACAAAACTGGGAATGCAGCTTTCTATTCTTATAAATAGAATTTCCATTATCCCATATTTCCTTCCCTCCATTCGAAATCAAAACAGCAAATTAGACATACTACAAAAAATGAATATCACAGTACTTGCCACTGTCCCTAAATTGATAAAAGGCTATATTGTTGTTACATTCACGCGATTGAATATATTTAGGAGGATAATTTGTGTAAATAGAGATAGAAATGTAAAACGTAAAAACAACTTGAGATCTAAAATCAACACAATGACCGTACATAACACACAAAATATAGTCTTTATATTCCTCAAATAACAAATCCAACTCATACATCGACAACATTACACAGATCTGAACAAAATCTCAAAATTTGACAGACAAATTACAAGATCTAATATAAATCAAAGTTGGATGAGGACTATAAAATTAGCTAAAAAAAACTAGGGCTGAGACTGAAGTTAACCTTGTGATCCGACTCCGAAGCTAACACCCCCGGCGAAACGATAAGGAGTACGGCGACGAGGACGACGAGAGAGAGTGATCGGACGGTGGACCACATCGGGATCGCCGGCGATTGACTGGATCTAAAGGTGAATTCGAGAGAGATCGGAGGTTTAATTATCTTGATTTTACGGAATGCGGGCGTTATTAACCCAGAAAATAGCTGGATGCGAGTTGTGACGGAATGGAAGGAAAAACTATCTCAGTCAACCCTTATTATATAAACTTATTTATTTTCCTTTGCAAGGGTCATGGTTTGTAAGAAATATAAAATAATTGTAAATTCAGTCAAATCTTTAATTTCTATGCCAAATTTTGTTATTCTAAAACTCATGTTAAAATTTTTAATAATAACTAAAAATATAGCAATTACGCGTTGGTGGATTTCAATATTTTCATGTAATCTATTTGAATGGTCACCAAACATTCATAAACTATGTTAATACAATAATATATGTAATTTATCATTTTTAAATACTCACACACGTATGTATATAAAAAATATATATAATTATTTGATTTATATGCATATATAAGTCTGTCTAAACTCCAACGGATACTATGAAATTAATTTTATGATAAGTTATCAATCGACCAATACAATATTAACATGTTAAAAGATAAATAAAGATATCATTTTTCGACTTACGTATCGATACGTATTAATCAATTGATCAAAATTAATTTCATACTAATTATTCTCATGTCCAACGCATAAAAAATTGAACAATTATTTTTTATGTATGTCTTACTGTCAATCACGTAAGAAGTGACCTCGACCCGCACTGGAGACAAATGTTGTCAATGGCTCTTTGCGAGTCGAGGGATACAATAATGTCATGATGCTTTCTATTTTTGTCAATTTTATTTTTCATTCAACTTTTAATCTCCCAATCTCTTAACCTTTATCTCTCATACTCTCTTCCACTCTTTTACTCCTTTTACATTAATTCACACAACTAATGTGTACATGTTATCTATATTAATAATATATAACCCATTTTAAATTTAAACATAAAACACAAACACAGTTCAGATTTTAATTGATTTGGACAGAAAATGGTGGTGGGAGAGAAAAAAAGAAGAAAAGAGAAAATGAAAGTGTGATTGTTAAAACAGGGAGAAATGAAAGATCTCGTTACGCCGTACCTTATGGCACAGACAATTACTAATAATAAATAAAAATCAACATTAAGTTACACTATTTAGGATAATAAATATCATACATAGTAATACTTTTTAAAATAGTTTACAATCGTGATTATTGCATAAATAAAAATTCATAAAATCACATTAATTTTAACTTATGATTTTATAATTATAGTAGAGAAAAAAAATAAGACTCTTTATGTGTAATGATTTTTTTTTACTTGATTATGAATGAGCTAACAAATTATATTTATAATAATTAATTTATTTTTTCTGAATATACTCATTTTCCATAGTTGATAGTAACTATATAAGAATATCATGATATTTTATAAGTTTAAACAAGTATGTGTTTTTTTCTTAAGCAATTTTTTAAAAATATCTCTAATTTTGAAACTTAAAAGAATAATTAACGAAAGAAAAAAAAACAGGCAAACTCCCAATTTGGGTTTAATATTATTTAGTTGGGCTTTGCCAAACTTTTACCATAAATGGGCCATTGAAAACCTTACCCATAATTATTGCACCACTAGTATATTCCCGTTTTTACTATCCTTCTTTGTGAAGTTACACTGATATACATACTTGTATATACACAAACTTGTATCTATAGGTAGTGCGATTCTTTGGGAATCTTCTCATTCTTTTCCTCTATATTAAACTCCCCTTTTAGCTGTCCTACATATTCTTAGCTTTCGTTCTAAATCAATTCTCTTTACAGTCATCCAAAGATTGCTCCTTTTTTCTCCCAATCATTTCAAATTCGAAATCTTGGTTGCAAAAATCACAAAAAAAATCAAGCTTTGATCTAAGTTTTTCAGTTTTGGGGTTGATTTTGTGAGACCCTTTTGTAATTTTGCTCGAAAGGTATGAATTAAAGCTGAATTTGCTGGAGATTTGAAGTTCAAAAGGTTAGGGATTTGTGTCTTAAGGAAAGAAAAATGGAGAAGTACGAGCTAGTGAAGGATATTGGTTCTGGGAATTTCGGTGTGGCGAGGCTTATGAGGAATAAGGAAACCAAAGAGCTTGTTGCTATGAAATATATTGAAAGAGGACAGAAGGTGTGTGTTATTTTTTCACATTTGAACTTAAAATTATTATATTTGAAAAAAATCACTATATTTTATTTGGTTTCTTTTATGGTTATTGTAGTATTTGTTGTCGGAAGTTTGGTATTTTTTTTTCCCACATTTGAACTTGTCAGATCCCTTAATTAATTTAATTATTACTGTGTTACTTTGATTTTGATGATTATTATAGTATGTGATGTTGACATGTGTACATTATATTACTAAAAAGAGGACATAAGGTTGGTAATTTTCACATTTAAAATTGTCAGATCACTTAATTAATTCAATAGTCAGTTGGCATGATTTGAGATTTTTTTTTCTTTTCCACACACATATATATGATACATATTTATGTATGTTTGATGTGTGTGTGTGTGTGTGTGTGTGTGTATACACATACATACATGTTCATCAACTTCTTTCAAAAATTCCCGTTGTCATGTTTTTGTTCATCTTCAGACTTTATTTTCACTGAATTTGATTGGTGTTCTTTAATTTCAGATTGATGAGAATGTTGCGCGAGAGATCATAAATCATAGATCACTCAGGCATCCGAACATAATAAGATTCAAGGAGGCTAGTATCTTTCATTTCCCCCCTTATTTTTAATCTTAATTCATCTGGGTTTCTTACGTGTGAGGGTAAATGGATGTAGCTTAACTTTTCTCATTCTAAGCCTGGATTTTTAACTTACAGGTGGTACTCACTCCCACTCACCTAGCTATTGTCATGGAGTATGCAGCTGGAGGAGAACTCTTTGAGCGCATCTGCAATGCAGGGAGATTCAGTGAGGATGAGGTTTTCTAAATTTTGTTGTGCATTATGAGGAAATAATTTTCAAAGTTTGGCAGCTTATATTTGGTTTTGTAGGTTTAGCATTCTCAAGTTTTGATTGCCTTATTTATTTGTAAAATTTTCAGGCTCGATACTTCTTCCAGCAGTTAATCTCAGGAGTCAACTACTGTCATTCCATGGTAAAAAGAATATGTGGAGAACTATGTTTTTTTTTGTGTGCGTGTGTGTGTGAGAGAGAGAGAGAGAGTGCATGTGCATACTTCTATTCACCTCCATTTGCATGTATGGGTTTGTACATGTACATGTATACCCAGATATGTTTATGTGGTATGGGTAAGTTCTAGGTCAATATGTGGACAAAAGTACAAGATCTAGAGCATAGATCTTGTTGGGTTATGAATAATTGGTTGGTTATATTTATATTTATGGAATATGGAAAATGTGTTTCCTTGTATATTATGGGAAATACATTTTGTTGATTACTTGATATTTTTGGCAGCAAATATGCCATAGGGACTTGAAGCTGGAGAATACTCTCTTGGATGGGAACCCTGCACCACGCTTGAAAATATGTGATTTTGGCTACTCAAAGGTAACAAATTATTGTTTTAAATTTTACATTGATTCATAATTTGGAAGTCTTTATTTATTGTCTTTATGTCGTTCTGTAGTCATCTCTGCTTCATTCAAGACCCAAATCAACTGTTGGCACTCCAGCATATATTGCTCCAGAGGTTCTTTCTCGTAGGGAATATGATGGCAAGGTAAACTTAAATTTACATTTACACGTACTTGTGTTTAAGATGAAGGATCAATAAGAACTGGATTAATCAAACAGTTTCAAAAAGAAATGTGCATTCAATCAAAGATCGCTTACCATTTGCTCCAATTTTAGTATACTGGAACGATTTAACACAACAAAGTGCATTCTCTAATGATTGTGTTGCTATTCAGGTCCATTCTTAAGGGAGTGCAATAATTAATTATTAAGCTATATCAACATTTTCATATTAAATTTTGTTCTATTAAAGACCCTTTTCTGGGATTTTCCTGTTCCTTGTGACTAATTTAGTGTTTTGTACCTGCTCTTTGTAACCATTTGGTTCCTCTCTAAGTTGCCTGACTATGGGTGTTGCAGATGATCCAAAAATCATAATCTACATTCGTTATCTAAGTTAAATCTGTGCATAGTGATTCTTTTTTGAATTTACTTGTGGATTTCTTTGCAATATACCAAGTTTGCTTAACAACAAAAGTTATCTTTGTCAAATTTGGAAATACTATTTGTTAAATGGTACATTGAGTTGACCCACTTAGGCAGCAGTCTTTGGGTTATGTGTTGGAATGTTTTTTTTTGCGCTTCTCTGTTTGTAATGTGTGACTATGATTGTATAATTTAATCAATACCCTTCCAGACCATAGCTCTATACTGATGCTACTGAATCCTTCCAAGTCGAGCAGGTCTGATGCCAAAAGTTTATAGGCCTCAATTTACATGTATCTAAAATGTTTAATGTGGGCAATGTTGTACTACTGTTGCCTAAGAGACTGACATGCAAGTGAAGTTTTCTCCCGGACCCCCTTCCGCCTTGCGCTGCTGTTTTACAATTCTTCTATGGTGTAATTTAGCTATATATATGATGTTTGGAAATAATGAAGCCCTACTCTTGTCATAGGACAAGTAAACTGTAGAATTTTGAAACTTTGTTATCCATCTCTGCCTCTCTTCCTGAAGCAGAGAAAATGAATGCCGATTGCTTAGGAGGTTATTTGTTTAATTATTGATATCTGTTACAGTTGGCGGATGTATGGTCTTGTGGAGTGACACTATATGTTATGCTGGTTGGAGCATACCCTTTTGAAGACCAAGAGGATCCAAAAAATTTCAGGAAGACTATTCAGGTAAATTGTCCTTTTCTTTCTTCTTCTTCCAAGTATTATGATATCGTCTTTTACTGTCTTTGATCTTGTACTTTCTCATTCTTCTCCAGCGGATAGTGGCTGTTCAATACAAGATCCCTGACTATGTTCACATATCTCAAGATTGTAGGCAACTTCTTTCTCGCATATTTGTTGCCAGTGCAGCCAGGGTATGTTTTATTCTGCAGCTAAGGAAATTTGTTGGAAGAAGTGGATAAATTTTATTAAACCTTGTTCAAATACAGTTCTTCTCAAGCCTTGGTGATGTTACCAGATTGATCTCAACTGTATCTTTTTCATTTCTCATTTATGCACAGCTTGTGCTAGACGTTAATTATAACTTACAAGCCTGACATTGTCTGCTTCTAATTGCTTGCCATGGAGCCATACAAGCTTTGTTGAAAACATTTTAGCTTGATGGCCATTGTACATACATCTTTGTTTGCTCATCATCATCATTAGTTTGCAGTGTAGAGAACTACAGTCAATGTGCTCCAAGAAGGATTTATCTTCTCATACACTGCCTTTTAGGTTTGTCAGTAGATTGTTGAAGCTTTCTATAAATGTTGGCAAGAACAGGATATGAAATTTCATAGCAAATATCATAGTCCTTGATTACCTACTTCAATAAGAGCTCGAGAACCTTTTTATAACAGTATTTTGTTTGGACGTGTGTGTCTTATTATCTGTGGTAATTATTGTTGCTGTTACATTACTACTGGTAACAAGTGAGAAGTAGAAGAAGAGTGTTAGTATTGCCATTCTAAATCTGTTGTTCCTGCAGAGGATCACCATTAAAGAAATCAAGAACCATCCATGGTTTTTGAAGAACTTGCCGAGGGAGTTAACAGAAGCAGCTCAAGTCATGTATTACAAGAAGGAAAACCCAGCATTTTCTCTCCAAAGTGTGGAAGACATAATGAAAATTGTGGGAGAAGCCAAAATCCCTCCTCCAGTTTCCCGTTCGATCGGAGGGTTTGGCTGGGGAGAGGAAGAAGATGCCAATAAAGTTGCCGTGGAAGGTGAGGTGGAGGTGGAGGAAGAAGACGAGTATGATAAGCGAGTGAAGGAGGCACATGAAAGTGGAGAAGTTCCTCTTACCTAAAAGTATACAACATTACAACCCTTTCTGCTTTAAATAAGAATAGAGTTCTGGAATCCATTTACTCCAATATGGTCTTATGGTTGTATAAAACGTGTTTAATTCTCAAGATATGGAGAATAAGTAAGGTTTTGGAAATTTGTGATGGAGTTGATAGGTTTGTGGATTCCAATTGTGTGAGAATACTAGGTCTTGTGCTGCTGTTATGAACTTGAAAGTATTTAGTATTGTGTTACATTTTCAACTTGCTTTAATATAGTTATTAAATTTTGAATCAAATTAATAGTTTTAAGTATTTGTCATTAATCTTGTAAAATTGTAATTACTTTGCCGGCCCTGTAGAAGACTAGAAGAGTTTGAGGTAAACTCCACAGAAGAATAAAATAACATTCAGGCTCTTGATTTTGTTTGAAAATGAAGGCCAACAGCCGTGTGCTACAAGGGAAAAACTTATGCCGTGGTTTGGTGGATGTGGCCTTGTTCCACCAAGTGATCCCAACTTGTCCTAGTGGGACATTGTGACTGATAGGGACAGCAACCGGTAACACCCGTCACGCGGATTAATATTTTGGATACAGCCACCAGTAAACCCGTCACGCAGATTACTAGTGTTTTTAGACAGTGAATTGAACTTTATTCTGGAAAAAAATAAGCAGCAAAGTAATAGCAACCAGCGAAATGGGAGCAGTCTAACCGTTTTCGAAACAAGGTTGTGGGAGAGCAATACAAGTGTTGCTGCTAGGCTCGGAGCCAATATTTGAGTACGAGGCGCTACGGCGGCGCTGAAGTAACCCGCACCATACTCCCAGGAAAAGCTCGAACACTTGTACTAAAAAACAAAGATGTGTAAGCCTAACCGTTTTTGAAACGAGGTTTTGATAGAGCAATACAAGTGTCTTGTTGCTAGGCTCGAAGCCAATGTTTGAGTACGAGGCGCTATGGCGCTAAAGTAACCCACACCATACTCCCAGAAAAAGCTCGAACACTTGTATTAAAAAACAAGAATGTGTAATACCTCATAGACAATAAAATATGTTAACATGATCACCAAATTATTCTACAGTAGAAGCAGTAGAAATAGAGTGTGCATTCAGTCTGCAGGTTTTCTACAAGATCGTAAATCTTCAACAAAAATGCAAAAAAAAAAAATCAACATGTAGATTCTCTCCTATTCGTGCAAAAGGGGCGGCTATCGTGTGTTGTTCCATGCCAAAAGGCCAGGAAGACAAATGCTACCTTTCAGAAGGTTTGGACCTGGGTCGTTTCAATTCCAGTAATCAGTCAAACTGGATGCCCATTCAAAACAATCCAAGCACAAAAACCTTTGTTTGCGTTAACGCATCTACCAAATTCAGGCTCAGGTGTGTGTGTGTGTGTGTGTGTATATATATATATATATATAAAATCAGGAGACCATTAACTAAGATATATATGAATGAAGTGATCGAGTGAACATCGATGGGCATCACCTGCAACAAACAGGGGAGAGACAGACTATGGATAGAAAAAGTAAAAGAAAGTCTTACTTCCCCTGCAACAAACTGGGGAGAGGCAAGAGCATGACATACCAAGTATCTCAAAGGAGCATTCTTCTTTTGATCTGAAAAGAAAAGGCAACAAAAGATGCAAGAAGCTCATTTTCTTTATAAATCTTGAGAACCCAATGGAAAGTTCGAAAATTACAAGTACATAGTTTGATTGTGTCATCATAATAGATTGCTCAAAAAATGGGTGTTCAACATAAGATGAGTATTACCAATCAAAGGAAGGATTAAGATCTTTGATCAGTTTAAAACAATGCATTTAACTAGGAACATGTTTCAAATGTGAAAATACAACTAAAATGGTAAAAGTTTAGCATTCAATGCACCATATGGGTTCAGAAAAATGTCACCTGTTACCAATCTTCCAAGATTATACAAAGTGGTAGCTCATTTTTGTCAAATCCTTCATTAGATTTCACAACTCTGAGGTTTATACAAGTTATAGAAGGAACTGGCTCTTTAGTGATAGTATTAACAGAAAGGCACAGCTAAAAAGTTGCAAGTACATGGTTAAAAAAATCAGAATAAAAACCAATTTAGCTATGCTAATGGAACAGGACAAATTCTCAGCCCCCATCAAGGACTATCAAGGACTACCCCTGATTTGAGGTAGTAGCGAGGAGGCTTTGGGAAGAAGGTAGCGCACAAATTCTATCCTCCTTTCCTGGAGAGGAGATTCTATTGCTCAAGTATCCTTAATTGATAGCCCAGATATCAAATAATATAACATATATAATTAAATGAATAGTATTGCTAGTTGACACAATAATAGCAGTATAGCACTGATATAGCTACCAAATATTCAGCCCTGAATTGCTTACCCAGAAACTGCATCGAAGGCCATATTAGACTAATCATGCAGCACCTCCTCTATCTCCTGTATGAAGAAAGACAAGAAACTAATAGTCAGTTTGAGACATAAATATTGCTCTCTCCGTTCCAAAATTGCTTTTAAGGATAATTTTTATGTTCTCAAGTAACTTTAGTATTAGTTAGGAATTCACTTGCGGTGGTGTGATATTAAAAATGATAGTAAAATAATAATGGCAAATTAGGAACATCTTTATAGTCTTAAAATAGAAATGTATCTCTAATTTTGGAACGAACTAAAAAAGAAAAATGTATCTCAAACTTTGGAACAGAGGAAGTACATCTTTGCTACGAATCAGGGGGAAAAGATACACATCAAGGGTCTCTAGGTTGTGTTCCTGTATTACTTTCTTTATTGGCCACAAACACCGTATAAGGCTCCAATACTCCTTAGAGAACTATGTTCAAAAGTATTTATATTACGTGATTGCAAGGTATATCGCTTGTTCTATAGAATGCCAAAGAAACAACACAAGTTATAGGTAATACAACAAATGCAAATCAGTTCTTTGGTCACCAAAAGGATAAGGGCTAATCAGAAGTTGAGCATGTTGCCATACATATTCAAGCTAGCTCCCCTGCTTTACTTCTTCAACTTCTGGTCTCTTCCTCAGCATCCATTTTCGGAGTTGTAAACAACTATACATCAAAAAGAACAATAAAAAAGACCAAATTACAAACTAGATATCCCTTGGGACCCAAAAAATGAGAGAGGGAGAGAGTAACATATCCCTTGCTAATACAGTGTGCCAAAAGACAAGACAAACATGTAATTATAACCATACAATTCCAACATAAGGCAAATATAGGGCGTAGGTGAGAATAACCTATTAGGAGTGATCATCACAACCTTCCACAGGAATAACATAATCAAGAATGTAAGACCATATTAATCTGAAGCAAAGGTCTTCACCATCTCCAACATCAACATTACAGATATTTCTTACATTTCAATAAAACAAAGAATCCATGAAATTTTGCAGGTGCATCTGAGTCGACCACTTTGCTGAAGTTTTTGACTTTAAAGTTTAAATCCTTCAGATTTTTCATGACATTTTAGTGCTAGAAAGTAGAAACCACAAAACATGTTCAATGTCCAGACCTTATGCATCATGACAAGGTATGAGCTTAGTCGGAATTCACATCAAGCTCATTCCACTACGTACAATCTCAGCTCATTTAGCACGAGGTGAGCCAAGTCCAAATCTTGACAAGTCAAGATCGACAACTTATAATTCCTGTATGCAAAATACATTATATACATACATTTTTTACACGAGTTATTCTTTAGTCAAGCCTATAAGAGCAAGCTTAGACAAACCAATTCAATTGAGGCTTATTGTTATCGGTCGAGCGTAACAAGTTCAAACTCAACTTAATTAGTTTAAAAGTTGCATTTGGTTGAGCAACCTTATCCAGTCGGCTTGCAAATTGAAATGGTTCGCTTACAGAATCAACGACATATTACAGAATCATGACTACTACTGATGAAAGATGTATCGTCTTAATTATAGTCGAGGTGATATAGAGATCAAACTTTGACACAAACGAGAATGGAATTTGTTTTTTGTTTTTTCAACAAAAAACAAAGATACATCCAATAATAAAATCATATCGGAACTATACATCTTCAAAGGTAAAACAGGGTAGGTGGTCTTCGTTGCATCAAACCACCACACACAAATTGCAATAGGTAAGAGTCATTTGATACTTGGCAAAAAAGTTGGAGAACGAATATAAAGTATAAACTACACTTTCCATTCAATTATAATATAATTTAAAGATCAATAACACACAAAGATTCCAATAAATTAAGAAATACAGTAAGCCTGCGCTATGATGGGAGACAAAAAATAACATCAAGATACAGAATAAAAAGTATCACAAGTTAAAGACGAATAATTAAATCGTATGAAGTAAAGGGCATATCAATCTTAATCTCAAGCTGATCCCTTCCGGTTATCTCTTGTAGTAGATTATACCTTGACGGCTTTAAATGCAGGGTGAAGCAACCCAAGCTCATCCTTGACCTCAAGAGGATTGCTAGTTTCATTTCTCGTTCTCTTAACTCTCCGACTAGCAAGTGATTTATGTGTAAACCCATACATCTGCAGAATCTGGTTATCCCCAAGATTGAATGCCCTATCCATCTGCTTCAAGCACCTCTCCACCGGATAATCCCCAAACTTCCCACACGGCTTGCAACCCACAAAGTGAGTCACAAGCGGCCACCTATGATCACCAAGACCAGGTTTGTAATTTTCAATCATCTCCTCATACCGATCGACCAAAATCCCCCAATACCCATGCAAATAGTAATGATTCTCAAGATACACCTTCTCAGCCCACGTATCCCTCTGTGACGCCAACAAATACACCATTGCAGACTGATCATCAGCTTCAAAAACTGGCCTGTCCTTAAGCTCCCTAGTTAATATCCTCCCAGCTTCATCCCTTACTTTCCCTTTTGGCCCCATTGGAGCCCAAGCATCCAAAATATCCAAAGACCACTGACAATTCCTCAACAAAAAACTCCCAGTATTCAATCCAATCCAATTCTTGTCATCATACACCATTTCATTCCACCCGTGCATCACTAAATTCCGATCCTCATATCGCTTCCACGGTATCTCAAATGCCATATCCGTAAACATTGCATCACTATCCATCCACCACAAAAACTCAACTTCAGGATGTGACAACAAAAGTTTTCGAATCAAAGGAAGTTTAGCCCAAAACCCAGCCATTTCTGCATCCAACAAAGCCATGTTGTAAAAAACTTCAATCCCATGAAGCCTGCAATAATCAATCTTGTTCTTAATAGCTTTCAGCAAATAATGATCCCCAACTGGGTTTTCACAAGGTTTTGGCGCGGACCCAGTTACCAACAAAACCCTAGGCTTATGGGGTCTAACAAAATTAGGGAAATCAGGGTTTTTCTTTAACCAGTCAGCCCTTTGTTCATCCCAATCAGAGATCTTTGGTCCAAGACTATAGGGCTTGTTTGGATCCCTTTTTTCTTCAGCTTTTTCATCAACAAACAACTTATTAATATCAAATTCTGCGTAATTATTACTCCCCTTAGCCGCCGAATCGTCGGTGGCAACTTCTTCCAGAACGCGGCGGGGCTCCGCGCGCTTCTGATAGTGAGAGAAAGTTTCTCGGATCTCCTTCAAGTCCTGCTCAGGCGTACCGAACTTTCCGGCGCCGAGATTGCCACGTAGGACGACGACGGTTAAGACCAAACAGAGGAGTGTGAGCTTCCCGTTTCTTAGGATCCGGTGGAACTGCCGGCTTCGGCGTTGTCCCAAACACTGCTCCAGCATTCCGACGAAAGAGATAAAAAATCGAAACTTTTGAAGCTAAAGATTTGAGATTTACAAATGGGTGTCTAAAAAATGGAAATTAAACTACTAAAAGTATGGGAATTAAATACCATTAAAAAAAAATTGGATTCTGGGTGTCGAATTGATGGGAGATTTCGGATTACAAACAGAATTATTCTTGGGGGTTAGGAATCTGAATATTTTGTTTTTGTTTTTGTATTTGTTTTGTCGAAGTCGGTGGGGGAGGAGCGAGAATGATGAATTAGTAGAAGGTAGATTCAGATTTTTGAGAGAGAACTGGAGTAAACAACGGAGTGGAATAGGAAGAGTGACCGGTGTTAATACTGTAATTTGTTCCGACAATTTTTTTATATTTGTAAGGTTTGTTTTTTCACACGTACTAATTATTACGCGTTTAGGAAATACTACTACTAATAGTACAGTGGTTGGTAGTAGTAGTGTTTTGTCTGAAAGGGAAGGTTCTCAAGTTGGTCCAATATCTGATGGACAAGTGTCCCGAAATTTTGGTCATTTTTCGGATTTGGTTTTGGACAAAGTATTATTACCATTTACTCTCTCCATTCCTAAATAAGTGACGTTTTAAAAGAAAAAATTTGTTTCAAATTATTTGTCGTTTATAACTTTTTAGGTAAATAAATTATTTATTTTCCTTTATCACTCTTACCTTCTCTCATTGTCCCAAAAAATTCTCACCCTTAGTATTAATAGTTTTTAACTTCCCATAAAGGGGTAGTGATGTAATTTCACACAAATTTTAATTATTAAATGATAGTAAACAACACTTATTTAGAAATGGAGGGAGTACCATTACTTGGGTAAGATTTTTAAATAAGTTTATAAATATTTTATTTCGGAAAATTACTAATTTATTACTCCACCGTTCCACTGTTGCAAAAATAAAAATATTTGTTGATTTTTTTTCTGCCTGCCGATCGAGTTCCTTCATCTTACCAACCAACGAGGCTGTCTCCCTTAGCACATGCAACTTTGGCGTCTCGGTCAAAACACATTCCCTATCAAACAATGCCGATACAACTGCAACACCTTCCAAATTTTTTAGACCTAATTCCATCACGGCTTGCGCTTGGGCATTTAAAACACCGATACGTACCTCCAAATTACAGTTTTAAGCACATCCAAACCCGGCCAGAGTTGGGTTGTTTGCTTTTGTTTTGGTTGAAAACACACCGCCACAGCCTATGTAATCAGCACCATGCCACCATCAGCCCAAGCTTGATATCAAGCTTGCATGATACATACACCAATGATCTTTTAAGGCCCGAGAAGGGAGCGAGCAACATCAGCAGGCATGTCCGACTGGCCCACGTGCACGCCGTCAGCATCGCAGGCAAGGGCAATATCAATTCGGTCATTTATAATTAAGCAGAAGTACACCATGCAAATTTCCAGGCATCCTTTGGCTGCTTTCCAGAAATTAGTCCCTTGTTTCCGCGTCCTTTTCCCTGCAAATATATGGGAAGACTATAGTGTAAATAGCACAAGCATTCTTAAACGGTAAACCCATATGATTATACATAGGGAGTCCATATTCACAAGAATAGGTCAACTTCAGTTTCCGATTTGAAACTGATCAAGACTTAACTGCAAGACATAATGAGGGAGAGAAAGGGAGGGGGAGGAGGGGAGAGAAATTTTTCTTTCGTCTGTTGGGTAAAAAGAATATATATATTCACAATGATGCCATGCACTTCTATCTTTTTGTGTTTTTGTCTTGATCTCATTCATCTGAATTCAATCAATTCATCACCCTGATAGCATTATTCATGGAATGCTAGCTATCTCACAGGCTCACAGCATTCTTAATTTAACCCTTTCATTTGATAATCATATATAGTAGGACCTCCTTAAATTTTATAAATAAATCCTTAATCCTTCTGTTGTATGTTAGTAACAGCAATGATTATCCTGAATTATGTTAAAATAGATACTAGGCAGTTTAGGCCTCCATTGCACCAAAAAAGAGAGAGTTAGTTACAGCTAGATGAAAGGAAGGGAAGAGAGAAAAGAGAGGACCAAGACAACTCAAAGCTGCTTAAGTGGAGTATTGATCAATTGTTTTTGAATTCAATCCTTAATATAACTTATAAACTCCGAGTAGGATCATTAATTCAGAAGAACATAATTAATTACCTTAACAACTGACAGCATCTGAAAACCTTTTAATTGCTAGCTAGCTCAGCTGATGCCGAAATGCAACCGGCCAGTTCCATGTGTATTTCGAGTTAATTTGTATCCGAGGTGATCGCAGCTCGTACAACTCCTCACCTAGAAGATTGAATCAGAGCTGGTATGCAATTAATAAAAAAAGAAACACACACAAGCAAGATTACTGTTAAAATATTACCAGTCAAATATTGGAAAGAATATATGATCTACAGCATCTAACGAAGCGGGAAGGTCACCACCTTTAACCAGCATATTTAATTTCTAGAGGAAAAACAATTTGTGTCGGTTTCACTTTCTTTGAGTTGGTCTGACAGATATTATACAAGTAGGCATGCTTACAGGAGAGTCGTGCTAGATTTAGTCTTTTAGATAATTAGAGAGGCCAGGTATTACATGCATAAGATAGAGGAGAAAGTTGAATTTCAAAGGTGACAACTGTGTATCTTCCCACCACTTAAGACAGGATGTAGAGTTGTAGTCTATGTTTAGCATTCAGTCTTAGCACCAAATCACCCACTCACCCCCCAAGCCCACGCCCACCCCCACCCCCACCCCCTCTTTCTCAAACAATACATACTTTGACTGTAAGCTTAGAAGAAAAAAGTACTGCCTTAAATAGTTGTCCCAGGCTCACAGCAGATGCAACTAGACAGGTGAGGATATAAACAAAACTTTGTTCATTGGTCCACTGGAGACTTTGTTCAGATTTCACATTATTAATCGGTCAACACATGAGTTGTTGAGATATTTCACGTGAATATCATATTGCATAAATTCAAGAGTGTAGATAGTTAATAAATAGAGCCTTAACCTAATAGGTTAATCTTTTAGGCAAGAAAGTGATTCAAGTGCTTATTGGGTAAAGGTAATGTAGACACAATATTTTTAGTTATTTTTATTTTATACTCAATATGACATGCCACGTCCAATTGATGACATGGAATGTTAACCAGAACAATCTATGCTTACGAGTAACTTTAAAGAATTATTTTAAATGACTTATTTCACATTTATTAAATATCGAAATGTCAAAATATCATATATTTCATGAATTTTTATCATTTGAGCATGGTTAGGTTTGTGACGCCCCCAAAATAGGTATACAACACCCATTCTGAGTCGCCAAAATACATGGTACAGAAACAACTACATCTTTATTATTACAACACAAGAACTGTGAGTTTAAATACAAATATTGTCATTTAGACAATATCCACACTCAAATAAGCCCTCATTACAATTATTGATACATTATTTCACAAAAATAGTGAGGACTACTAAAGTAACTTCTAGAACCATCATTCCATACCCCGACTAGTACTCGCTACATTCTCGCCTCCTGAGAAAAATGGAACAAAAAGGAAAAGGGCGAGCTCAACTAGCCCAGTAAAGAACATTATGACTAAGATAATACAGAACAAATTATCGTTAGTCTTCAACAGGGAAAAATCTAATAGAATACAATAGACAACAAGTTTTAAATCAATAACTGCAGCGGAAACAGCAAACCATTAGAAGAGTCAAGTAGAGAATGAGTTCTACTATCTTCTAAGATTTAAAAGTCCATCATCAATATTTTATCCCTGTAACAACAATCAATAACCATCTTTAATCAAATATTCATCTTTGCACTACAGGCCAAAGATATTCATTTGTATCACCAGTCGGTCATGTTCATCTCAACACTTGTTCATCTTTGCACTACGGGCCAAAGATATTCATCAGTTAATCATTCATCTTTGCACTACGGCCAAAGATATTCAGTAATATCATCATTTAGGACTGAGGATGATGAAAAATATATTAAAGAAAACGAATCCAGTGAAACAAAATAACAAATATTAAGGATTCGTATTTCGATTTATTCATGTCCAAAAATACCTTATAATTATTCATAGTGAAGTAGAATTCAAGAATGATCAAAACATGGATACAATCAAAGCTAGTACCCAAAATAGATATTTTGGACGAAAAGAAGAAAATTTTATTTTTCGGTGAATAGTAACTCGTGAATAGTAACTCGTGAATAGTAACTCATGAATAGTAACCCCGACGTGAAAAGTTCCAAATTTGATAAAAATTTCCAACCAATATTTCGGCATAATGATATTGAAGAAATAATATCATTTTTGAATAAAATAACATCCCTTACCTCGTACAGACAGTACTTCTGGTCGGAATACCGGTATAAGGCTGAAAGACACTTGCTCTGATGAATAGAAACTCTCAAAGTATCTAAATACTCACAAAATACACTCAATAATCTAGAGAGAGAAAGAGAGAAAACTTGTTTCTGGTGTGATTTTCAATTCTAACTTAGCCCTCTATTTATAGGAAAATGTTAGCACGCCGAAGCAGACTTAACCTGCAACCTGATGGCTTTACCTGCTACTATTCCCACCCACCACATTTGAATAAAAATCTCAGCACATTTCTTCACCAACCAAGAGTGGGGCCCACCAATTCTAGAATTTTCTACCAAAATGATTAACTCCGAAAATTCAACAATTTCTGAACCAGTCATCTCGTAAAATTCATAATAAATCATACGTTCATTTTTAACGGTTCAAAATTTGTGGACATATACTCAACTTATATATGTATAACATATCCAAAAATTACCACGATCCAACGGTCGGATTAAAAATTATAACTCCCGCAAAATATCTCAAAAACCCTGATTTTTAATACCTCCATTCCGACAAAAATACTGATAAAAACCTCAACATTAACTCCTTCATTTTTAACCACAAAAATATATCCCTCATTTATATCCACAAAAATAAATATTTCCTTATCATATGAATCAATAATTAATTATTTACAAATAATATTACAGAATCACATTTATGACAACCAGGCCGTTCCCAGGAAAGAGGGGGCTTTCCAATAAGGATTTCTCCTTACTGGCGCGCAATTAGATGACCAAACCTCTCCTTAGACAGAACTTTCTAGACATTGCCAATAATGTTATCTAATAATATTATTCAAATAATATGAATTATTGATCTGATAATGGGAAATACTGTGTAGTGACAATTATTGAAACAATAGTAATATAAAATATCAACGCAGCAATTATTGAATCAATAAAATAAAATACTGAACAGTAATTACTGTAACTATTATTGAGTAGTGCCTTCTTACGTAAGAATCAATAATTGGTGCAATACAGTGTGCTACTGTGTAACAACGCGTATTACTGTGTTTTAACCACCGGGTATTCCAACAGTATTAACGGTAACAACTACGCCGTTATTAATAAAAAACATATACTTGTCGTTTTCTTCATCCAATCGCTTTTCGTTATGGGCCCCACAAAAGACTGCGCCGTCGTACGAATATTCCCCGACAGGAAGAATATTCCACGACCAAACGAATACTCCCCGACAACAATGAATATTTTATAACCACTTGCTTATTTAAAAATATTTACGCATTTTACCCATAACTAACCTCATTAATCAATTTAACACTTACTATTTCAAAATAATAAATAGAGGGAATTTAAATTTCATTTATTAATAATTTGGGGTCTTACAACCTCCCCTCCTTATGAAATTTCGTCCTCGAAATTGACGTACGTACCTGGTGTTTCGAAAAGATGAGGATACCTCGCTTTCATTTCCGTTTCCAACTCCCAGGTCATTTCCTCAATAGCATGGTTTCTCCACAAAATTTAACTTGTGGTATGACCTTCGTGCGTAGGACATGCTCCTTTCTATCCAAGATCTTGACAGGTACCTCTTCGTACGTTAAGTCTTCAGCTATCTCGTCCGGTTCTAACTCAATAACGTGGTCTGGGTCTTTCATATATTTACGTAACACAGATATATGAAAAACATTATGAACACGAGACATACTTGGAGGTAACACAAGTCTATAGGCCACATTTCCTACTCGGTCAAGAATCTGAAATGGACCAATAAATCGTGGATTGAGCTTTCCTCTCTTCCCAAATCTTGTAACTCCTTTCCATGGAGCCAGACGCAACAATACATGATCCCCAATGTCAAATTCCACGTCCTTCCGATGAAGATCCGCATAACTCTTTTGTCGATCCTGTGCCGTTTGTATACGTTGTCGAATCGTTTGGATCTTCTCTGTAGTCATGCGTACCAACTCTGGTCCCAACAATGTTGCTTCACCCACCTCGTCCCAGCATACTGGAGAGCGACACTTTCATCCATATAATGCTTCAAATGGGGCCACACCTATACTTGCCTGATAACTGTTATTGTAAGAGAATTCCACCAATGGTAGGTACTTATCCCAACTCCCTTTGAAATCTAGGACACAAAGTCTTAATAGATCTTCAAGAGTTTGAATAGTCCTCTCTGATTGTCCGTCCGTTTGAGGATGGTATGCCGAACTAAATCGTAAATCTGTGCCCATAGCTTTTTGCAAGCTAACCCAAAATCTTGAAGTGAATCTTGGGTCACGATCCGAAACTATGGATACTGGCATGCCATGCAGTCTCACAATCTCATCTACGTATATACGAGCAAGACGTTCAAGGGAATAAGTCTCCCGTATCGGCAAGAAATGAGCAGACTTGGTTAATCTATCAACAATAACCCAAATAGCATTTATGCCTTGAGAAACCGTGGGAAGACCCGTAACGAAATCCATGGTAATGTGTTCCCACTTCCATTTCGGAATCTCAAGTGGTTGCAATGGACCCTTTGGTACTTGATGTTCCGCCTTTACACGTTGACAAGTTAAACACCTCGAGATAAACTTTGCAATCTCTCTCTTCATATTATTCCACCAAAATGTATGTCGTAGATCACGATACATTTTGGTACTTCCAGGATGGATTGCAAATGGTGTATTGTGTGCTTCCATCATGATCTTGTACTTCAAATCAGAATTGTTAGGAACACATAGTCTAGAGTGAACTCGAAGTATTCCTTCTTCATCGATTCTTGCTTCTGGAATAGAACCTTCTTGCACTTTCTTCTTCATACGCATCAGCTCTATGTCCGTAGCTTGAGCAGCTTTAACTTTATCGATTAAAGTCGGTTCTACTCGTATATTTGATATCATCATGTGGGTACTTGGAGCCTTCATCTCTATCTCCATCCTTTGCAAGTCATACAAAATGGGCCTTTGTGTTAACAACATTGCACTCGTACCCGCATATGATCTTCTACTCAATGCGTCAGCTACTACGTTTGCTTTTCCAGGATGATATTGGATGGTATGATCGTAATCTTTCAACAGCTCGAGCCAACGTCGCTGCCGCATGTTGAGTTCCTTTTGGGTGAAGAAATATTTAAGGCTTTTATGATCTGTATAGATCTCCACTTTCTCCCCATACAGGTAGTGTCTCCAGATCTTCAACGCGAAAACTACTGCTGCCAACTCCAAATCATGAGTAGGATAATTCCTCTCATATTCTTTGAGTTGTCGCGAGGCATAGGCTATGACTTTCCCATGTTGCATGAGAACACATCCTAACCCTTTGCCTGAAGCATCACTGTAGATAACAAATCCATCCGAACCAGATGGTATTGTCAGAACAGGTGCCGAAATGAGTCTCTTCTTAAGCTCTTGAAAACTCTTCTCGCATTCCTCACTCCATACGAATTTGATATCTTTCCGAGTCAGCTGAGTTAACGGGGTAGCGATTCGAGAAAACCCTTCCACGAATCTTCGATAATAACCAGCTAAGCCTAGAAAGCTACGTACTTCGGTCACCGTCTTTGGTTGCTCCCAACTTTGTATTGCTTCAATCTTCGCCGGGTCAACAGATACTCCATGTTTTGACACCACGTGCCTTGGAAAGCTACTTCCTCAAGCCAGAACTCGCATTTCTTCAACTTGGCATATAACTTATTTTCACGCAGCCTTTGGAGTACCAGCTTCAAATGATGCTCATGATCTTCACGGCTTTTGGAATATATGAGGATGTCATCAATAAAGACAACAACGAACTGATCCAAATAATCCTTAAATACTCGGTTCATCATATCCATGAAAGCCGCAGGAGCATTAGTCAATCCAAAAGACATAACTAGGAACTTATAATGCCCGTACCGAGTTCTGAAGGCAGTCTTTGGAATATCCTCAGTTTTAACCTTCAGCTGATGATATCCAGAACGAAGATCGATCTTTGAAAAGAACTGTGCTCCTTGTAACTGGTCAAACAGGTCATCAATACGAGGTAGCGGATACCTATTCTTAATAGTGACATGGTTTAATTCCCGGTAATCAATACAAAGTCGCATACTCCCGTCTTTTTTCTTTACAAATAAAACAGGAGCACCCCAAGGAGATGTACTAGGACGAATGAAACCGATGTCCAACAACTCTTGTAGTTGGACCTTTAACTCCTGAAGTTCAATAGGAGCCATTCGATATGGGGTTTTAGAAATGGGCTTTGTACCAGGTTCAAGATCAATAAAGAATTCAATTTCTCGTTCCGGGGGTAGACCGGGAAGTTCTTCAGGAAATACGTCAGGAAAGTCAATAACAACAGGAATATTATTCAAATTTGACGTGTCTTTATTCAAATCCATAACATGGGCTAAGAAAGCTTGACATCCGTTTTTTAATAAACGAATGGCTTTATGGCTTGATATAACAGTGATTGATTTTAATGGCTTAGTTGTTTGAATTCGTACAACAGGTTGGTTAGGAATATGAAAACTAACAACCTTACGAAAACAATCAATTTTAGCATGATGAGTAGTTAGCCAATCAATCCCTAAAATCACATCAAAAGCAAGTATCTTTAAAGAGATAAGGTCAACAGGTAAGGTGATGGTACCAACTTGGATCACACAAGATTTATAAACAGTGGATGTGATGAAAGTTTCTCCTAACGGAGTCTCCACAGATAAATCAAAGTCTAACTTCTCCGGAGTCAAGTTTAAACGTTGAGCACAAGCAGGAGAGATAAAAGAATGGGTAGAACCGGTATCTAATAAGGTATAAACTTCGCATGAATTTATGATTAGCTTACCCGTGATCACCTCGTTTGGGTTCCTCGCATGTTGACCAGTCACGACAAACGCTCTTCCAGGAACCGTTGACTTTATCTTTTCTGGGACAGCTTTTTGAGTCACCATCCCCGCTGGACTTGGTTTTGCTACAGTGCAATCTCGAGCGATATGTCCTTCCTTTCCACAATTATAACATACCTTAAACTGTTGTGGGCAGTTTGGGCTGATATGTCCTTCTTTTCCGCACTTATAGCATATAACCGGTGGTCGTTCTCCTCCCTTGGAACCAATTGCTGTTGGTGCTGACGTCTTCGTATTGTCATTGTTGAATCTCCTCTTTTAAAAATCTCCTCCCGACTCGCTTCTTCTATTTTCATAGCCACGATTACCACCAGAGTGGTTGCCGTTCTTGTCTGTATTTTTCTTTCTCCGCTGGTTATCATTGTTCTGATGACTGCTGTCACCGATATGATCCTGGTTGTGATCCCTCAGTTGACCGTACTCGTTATCTCGCTCTAATAATTGAGCCCTGTTGACAACATCTGAATAGAGAGAAAATTTATGAGAAATGAGATATTGACGTATGCCGGGTTTCAAACCTCTCAGAAACATCCTCGTCATACGTTCCTCATTCTCCACCAAATGAGGTGCAAACCTGGACAACTCTGCAAACTTTGCCTCGTACTGAGATACCGTCATATTATTCTGCTCTAGTCTAATAAACTCTACCTCCTTCATATGACGAATACTTTCAGAAAGTACTTGTCATTGAACAGTTTTGAAATGTCTCCCAAGACATGCTGAGTGCGGTTGGATGGGTACGCTTCACAGACTCCCACCAGTAATCTGCCTCGCCACGGAACATAAAGGTGGCGAATGGAACCTTCTGTTCCTCCGTGCATCCCAAGACATCGAATATCTTGGTAATTTGCTTGACCCACGTTTCGCCATGATCGGATCCGGCTTTCCTTAAATTCTGGTGGTCCCAATTCTTTGAACTGTTTGGCTGTGACAAACCGTGAATTGCTATCATTTCCTCCTGTATTTTGAACACGAGTCTCCCTTGTCTGGTTTTGCATGAATTGCAAAAAAACTTCTAAACATTCCATCGTTCATCATCTGCTCATTGGTGTTGTTCACAGGAGGAACATTGCCAGCCTGTTGCACGTTCTCCTCGTTGGTAAGCACCGGTGTCTCCACGGTCTCATTTACTCCACTATTAACATTCTCAGTCGACATTCTCAAATACTGCCATAAAACAAGGGTTAATTAAATAAATTAACAAATCACATAATACCCCTATATTATGACTGACCAATAAATAAGCTTAGGTAGGACACACTAGCGAAGGATTCGTCTCTCCCCTCCTAGTTCTATTCCCCGATCTCCGCCAGAGATCATATCCCTAAGCTCTGATACCAACTGTGACGCCCCCAAAATAGGTATACAACACCCATTCTGAGTCGCCAAAATACATGGTACAGAAACAACTACATCTTTATTATTACAACACAAGAACTGTGAGTTTAAATACAAATATTGTCATTTAGACAATATCCACACTCAAATAAGCCCTCATTTACAATTATGATACATTATTTCACAAAAATAGTGAGGACTACTAAAGTAACTTCTAGAACCATCATTCCATACCCCGACTAGTACTCGCTACATTCTCGCCTCCTGAGAAAAATGGAACAAAAAGGAAAAGGGTGAGCTCAACTAGCCCAGTAAAGAACATTATGACTAAGATAATACAGAACAAATTATCGTTAGTCTTCAACAGGGAAAAATCTAATAGAATACAATAGACAACAAGTTTTAAATCAATAACTGCAGCGGAAACAGCAAACCATTAGAAGAGTCAAGTAGAGAATGAGTTCTACTATCTTCTAAGATTTAAAAGTCCATCATCAATATTTTATCCCTGTAACAACAATCAATAACCATCTTTAATCAAATATTCATCTTTGCACTACAGGCCAAAGATATTCATTTGTATCACCAGTCGGTCATGTTCATCTCAACACCTGTTCATCTTTGCACTACGGGCCAAAGATATTCATCAGTTAATCATTCATCTTTGCACTACGGCCAAAGATATTCAGTAATATCATCATTTAGGACTGAGGATGATGAAAAATATATTAAAGAAAACGAATCCAGTGAAACAAAATAACAAATATTAAGGATTCGTATTTCGATTTATCATGTCCAAAAATACCTTATAATTATTCATAGTGAAGTAGAATTCAAGAATGATCAAAACATGGATACAATCAAAGCTAGTACCCAGAATAGATATTTTGGACGAAAAGAAGAAATTTTATTTTTCGTGAATAGTAACTCGTGAATAGTAACTCGTGAATAGTAACTCATGAATAGTAACCCCGACGTGAAAAGTTCCAAATTTGATAAAAATTTCCAACCAATATTTCGGCATAATGATATTGAAGAAATAATATCATTTTTGAATAAAATAACATCCCTTACCTCGTACAGACAGTACTTCTTCTGGTCGGAATACCGGTATAAGGCTGAAAGACACTTGCTCTGATGAATAGAAACTCTCAAAGTATCTAAATACTCACAAAATACACTCAATAATCTAGAGAGAGAAAGAGAGAAAACTTGTTTCTGGTGTGATTTTCAATTCTAACTTAGCCCTCTATTTATAGGAAAATGTTAGCACGCCGAAGCAGACTTAACCTGCAACCTGATGGCTTTACCTGCTACTATTCCCACCCACCACATTTGAATAAAAATCTCAGCACATTTCTTCACCAACCAAGAGTGGGGCCCACCAATTCTAGAATTTTCTACCAAAATGATTAACTCCGAAAATTCAACAATTTCTGAACCAGTCATCTGTAAAATTCATAATAAATCATACGTTCATTTTTAACGGTTCAAAATTTGTGGACATATACTCAACTTATATATGTTATAACATATCCAAAAATTACCACGATCCAACGGTCGGATTAAAAATTATAACCCCCGCAAAATATCTCAAAAACCCTGATTTTTAATACCTCCATTCCGACAAAAATACTGATAAAAACCTCAACATTAACTCCTTCATTTTTAACCACAAAAATATATCCCTCATTTATATCCACAAAAATAAATATTTCCTTATCATATGAATCAATAATTAATTATTTACAAATAATATTACAGAATCACATTTATGACAACCAGGCCGTTCCCAGGAAAGAGGGGGCTTTCCAATAAGGATTTCTCCTTACTGGCGCGCAATTAGATGACCAAACCTCTCCTTAGACAGAACTTTCTAGACATTGCCAATAATGTTATCTAATAATATTATTCAAATAATATGAATTATTGATCTGATAATGGGAAATACTGTGTAGTGACAATTATTGAAACAACAGTAATATAAAATAAATCAACGCAGCAATTATTGAATCAATAAAATAAAATACTGAACAGTAATTACTGTAACCATTATTGAGTAGTGCCTTCTTACGTAAGAATCAATAATTGGTGCAATACAGTGTGCTACTGTGTAACAACGCGTATTACTGTGTTTTAACCACCGGTATTCCAACAGTATTAACGATAACAACTACGCCGTTATTAATAAAAAACATATACTTGTCGTTTTCTTCATCCAATCGCTTTCCGTTATGGGGCCCACAAAAGACTGCGCCGTCGTACGAATATTCCCCGACAGGAAGAATATTCCACGACCAAACGAATATTCCCCGACAACAATGAATATTTTTATAACCACTTGCTTATTAAAATATTTACGCATTTTACCCATAACTAACCTCATTAATCAATTTAACACTTACTATTTCAAAATAATAAATAGAGGGAATTTAAATTTCATTTATTAATAATTTGGGGTCTTACAAACAAATC